>JAUCMU010000125.1:20525690-20554315 GCA_032275025.1 Enteromius treurensis
AATTTTTACATATAAATTTTTTTGTTTATATATATACACACACACACACACACACACACACACACACACAAGTCTCAGTTAGCTTAATACAGTACATACAGCAAGGTTTTTATATTAATTACTATTATTTTTTAATTATATCATAAAAAGAGAATGGATACAATAGAAAAAGAACAGAGCAAGCCAGTATTAGATGTATTATTTAATTTATTTATTTAGTTATTTTTTTATTATTGTTAAGAATATAATTATAATAGAGAGTGCTAGAGTTAGAGGACCAAATAAAGATGGAATAGATGTGTTTTAAACTGTAAGGATTGATAAAAATATAAATAAATCATACGGCGTAGGATGTAACTACATCTTGATGCACAGTATAAAGGTTTTTTTGGGGTTTTGTTTTATTTTAAATTTTTATTCAAAAACCTGTATGAAAGTTTTTATTGGTATTCATTCTTTCATAAAGAACCTTTAAAATCCATGTAAATTTTATAATGTATAAAAGATTCTTTATAGTAGAAAATGTTTTTTTTTTCACTGAAAAAAATGTTGTTTTTTTATTTCTATAACATGGCTTCATACACACACACACAAACACATACACAATACTATTACTTCTTGACAAATAAAGTTTTTTTTTTGGTAAGGATTAAAAGGTTTTAAAAACCTGTATGACATTCTTTATTGGAATCTCTATGGGTTCATGAGGAAACTTTTTCTTTTTTTTATGAAATGGACATGGAAAATCATATGGCTGATGCAATTGGGTTTCATTGTGTGGACAAAATATTAGTAAATAAAAATTCCCCAAAACATTTATTTCGCTCTCTGTAGACTCCGTAGGTTTGTAAGACATCAGGGCAAGTCAACGGTGGCAGCCTTTTCATTTTTGGCTGATCCATCCCCAAAATAAATTGCAAGCCATCCATGAACACTGTTATTGCCCCAAAGGGGAACTGCTATATGGGCGTCACTGTTGCAGCATTTGACCTGAGCTTTTCGACGGCCTCGTTTAATGGCATCACCTCTCCCAATCTCCACCCACACTGCACGCTCGCCTTTTAGGGATACATCCGGTTCTGTCACGGAATTTGTGTGCAAACACAGCCCTTCCTCACCCTCCACCCACCCCTTCCCCCTCACTTGTAAATTAAATCCACATAACAGAGATCGATGGCTGCCTCCTAATCGCGTTAGACGTATTGTTTTAAAATACCAGCGCTCAGCTGGTGAATCCTGGTGCTCTTCTGTTTGTCCCTGTTTAAGAGATCAGACCCCTTTAGCTCCCACCTTCCTCTTTCCCTCTCTCTCTCTCTTTCTCTGCTCACTCTTTTCTCTCAATCTGTTTGTTTTCAAAGCCCAGGGAATTGGCCCAAATCCTAGGTATCACATATCTGACCATATTTCAAGCCGAAATTAAGCATGTTAAAACCCTTTTCCCTTTAAAGGTCAGACATTAGTGCTGGTAAAAATTGATCTGTGGGTTTTATGAATTTAGCCCCTGTGTTGGAGCCGCTTTTGTAATGGGAAGATTCAGTGGGGGAAGCTTAACACGGCATTGTTTTGCTTTGACAACGCAGCCACGAGAGCCTCTGCAGCTGTTCCCCCTGCTTACAATGGCAGATTAATTAACACAATCATGTGCTGCTGGCTTCAGCTCAACACGCAGGTCTGCTCTGGGACAGATAGGTAAATCCTATACATGCCTTTCCAGACAGAGCATATTCTTGATGGGCTTCGCTACTAGATATATATTTGCAATGTGACTGGTCAGCCTATCGAGGCGAGAAATGGCGGAAAAAGGAGGACTACAAACGAGAAGGAGAGGCCTCGGCTAATTGAACCAAAGCATTGCTGGGTAGTGTTGTCTGTTTCAGAGCGGCACTTCCTCTAACCCCCCTCCTCCCTCCACCCCCCACCCCCCCGAGCTGCCAGGGCCATTAGCCGGGTTTCCTAATTAAGATTCCGCCGGCCGATCCGTCTCTCTTTCTTAGTTAGTTCCCTGACATTTTAAACTGTCTATTATTCCACCCGGCTTTCAGGTGCAATGCTGTGTAAATGGCAAGTCAAAAAATTATGTATCTCTCATACAGTTATCCATCAAGGACTATTATAGGGAGCGGTCCGGGCGCTTAAATCATTACCGAATGCTGTGATCTTTCCCGATTGATCTTATCGCTCACATCCACTGTCATTCCGTTACCACACTTCATCCGTCCATTTCCCCCCCCCCTCCCCTTTCAGCGCTGTCTCTCTCTCTCTGCACCACACCCGTGTTTGCTTTTCAACATGACCACAGAGTGTCGATATCTCAACCTTGCACCCACTTCTCCATTGATATGATGATCACTTAACAGTCAAGAGCAAAGGATGATGGGAAATAAGGGCGTCATCAGAGGCAGCGACGGCAGCAGCCGAGCAATTATGTTTCCTTCAGACCAAATGCTCTGCCATTAATGAAATCCCTTATCACCCTGGAGAGGAGCAGGATGCTGGGACAGGTGCGGGAGATGCGCGTCACTCATTTATCTTGTTTCCCGGAATGAAGGGGAGAAGCGCAATACACAGACGGGGAGGCAACAAGTGCGCGGCGAGTTCGAGCGCCGTAAATAATGTGCTTCTCGGTTACATATTTTAAACTTTGATTGGCAGCTCCGGCTAATTCTATTTTGAGGTGTGTAAATATAGGGCCTCATCAGAAAAGCCTTGGCACGCAAGCTTTCAGTGTGTCTAAGATTTGTTTGCGAAGACCTGCTTGTGAATGGGTGGGAGTGAGAGAGAGATGAGGGGATGTCAATCGAGTGTCTGACATCCCGCCGTGCCTGTGAGCTGCGGATAGCATTTGAAGCATTTGCCCCAACAACAAGGTTCCTGCCCTTTACCAAAGCGAGGAGATCCATGTTAGTGCAGAGGTAGTCCGGGAGAGAGAGGGGGGCAGGAGATGGGCTGGCTCTAATGACACTAATGCTGTGTGAGATTCTGGCTCCTGTTAAAGGAAGCAATCTGATTGGAAACAGTTCTGGGAGTCTGGGAGGTTGGCCCTGGCTCGTTTCATTTAATGACCCATTTCCTCAGCTCGTGCCACAAGCAGTTAACAAAAGTCAAGGTGCCCAGAGGTTCCCCTGCTGGGGGAGCAAGCCAAACCACAGCTGAAGTTGTATTTTTTTGGAGGATTTTTGTCTTTGTGCTGGGAAATATCTATATCATTTTTTTTTGTAATGTCAACCTGATGTACAATGATTTATGGAAAGGTTAACCTTGTAGTTAACGCTTAAAACACTTCTAATAGTTCTAGTAGCGGTAGCAGATCAGAGATGCCGCAGTGACTTCGGTGACCTTCTAGCGCAGTTGTTGCGGCCCCAGGAGCGAGTCCTAATGGAGCTAGTCAACTCTGATAGCCAAACTTGAGCTCACTCACACATATCAAGCTAATGATCAATTATTAATATTCACAATCTCTAGCCCCAATGTCCCCATATGGGTGTAGACGACAAGCAATTATGTCATGCTTCTCGCTCTTCGGACCAAGCTATGTGAAGCTATTTATAAATATATAAAAGATAGATCTTATTACGCTGAGTTATTGCCCTCTTATTTCAGATGTACAGATTCAGATTAATTTGTAATTAGTCTTGAGATTTTGAGCCTCTGTAGATAAAGGATTCCAAAGTCTATGCTTCATTCCAGAAACACAGATCTTAAAAAAAAAAGAGAGAGAGAGAGAGAGAAGAAAAAAAAGTGAATGCTGGTAGCTGGACTAAAATAGCATAAGCCTAAATGATTGTGCGCTCAGACAAATACAGACACGTATGTCTGAATGCCCTGGCAACAGCGAGCTTGCCAGTAAATGAGTTTTGAAATAAACTGTTATTGTTTAGTTGTAAACATCGAATCCTTGTAATGGAATCTAGGGTCGTGCTTAAGTGACAGCGTGTTGGTGGTATTGTACAAACACAGTCTTTTAAAGATGCGAGTGTGGATAGGAAAAAAGGAGAAGAGAAAAAAAACCCCTCAAGAATAGGGCAGCAAGGCATCTGAAGCCCTTTTCTCAGTAACATTGTGATTTAATTTTCAATATCCTGTCATGCACCACTTTTCGTCTGGCTTAGGTTCACATTAATTTGCTCCAAATGTCAGATATCTCTCCTCAGATAAAACAGAGAGAGAAATAAAGACATAAGGCTCCATCTTTTCAATCGGCAGAATAGCTTTCGTCATATAAGAGGGGGAAGTCTATTAATAGTTGAGTCATCAGTGCAGCAGTGTTCTGAAATGGCAAATTGTTAGCTCCTCGATGGTGATTCTTGCTCTCTGTCAATGACCTTCATAACAAGTGAACATTTGGTCTGTGGAGGAGATAGGAGCAGGCTTTCTCACTGACATGTGCGAGGGGTGACGCACAGTCAACTGGAAGGACTGGAGTTGTAGAAAGAGTCAACAGTGAGGGGATGACGAAGAAGAGAGAAAGAAAAAAAGCGTAAATGAAAAAAAGGCATGAGAAGTTGTCAGAATTGTGTTAATGCTTTCTGTTAACGTATGGCATGTTTTTGTTATTAAATAAAGTAATATTATTTTAATAGTAATAATAATAATTTATTATTTAATATAAATTAATATTTCATTACGGTTTTGCGCTGTGACGCAAAAAAATATTGTTTACGATTTTTTTTCCTTGACCCCAGAGTCATAAGGATCTGCAGTGTATATTCTTTTTCTTTCTTTCTTTCTTTCTTTTTTTTAAAATGTATATTTAAAAAAATAATAATAAAAAAAAAATAAAAATAATGAGAATTTGTTAGTTATGCTTAACCTTTCTTCACCAATAATTTATCATTACTTTCCACATTTTTTGTCTTTTATTTTTTAAACATTTTCATTAGAAGACATGTATTTATTTTTTAAAAGTTAGTGGGGGAAGAAAAAAAAGAGCAGCACATACTTGACGCTGTTAATATCAGCTTTGCTCCACAGTCAGTGTTCCAGCATTTCTCCTCCTGCCTGGATGTTTGTAGATATTTTTTGTTCTAAAATTACTCTATCTATTCATTCAGACATCTCACTCAGATTAATGTGGGGTAAATAAAAGATGTCCAATGCTATTTTTGATGGATGATGTAACCTTGAGGGGGAGGGACAGTTTTAAAGCTTCTCTGCCCAGCTCTCAGCATCCTGAAATGTATTCTGATGGAGTTGCTCAGTCATGAGACTCTCCTGTGTTTAGGGCGGCATGATAAATCTTTTTATTTCATTTTCCAAGACACTGGACAAGTGCATATGAGAGTAAAACCGGGGATGTCCTTGACCGCACAATTTATAGTCCATGTGGCTGAGGCAAAAAAGCCACGTTTTACAGTTCCTGTGAAGACACAGGTTTTTGGTTAAGGCGATACGTGAGGATGAGAAGAGCCGTTAATGTGGTCCTGCGTGTAATTCATCATCTTCACATTATAGTGTCAGTCTTTGTGAATGTCTAGTTTGGTAATGTTGTTATTGATCAGACCATCCATATGGTAATTTCCCTAATATCTTCAAGTACATCAGTATTGTTTTAATTCTCATTAATGAAAGCGATAGAGGAATGGCTTTTCAAAGCGCATGGCTTTAGAGGGATGCTAATGGATTTAGAAGGTGCTGTAAAGGGATGTGTAAGTCAGCTTTATGATTGCCTGGTGTACTTGTTGTTGATTTGGTCGGGTGGAAAAATGAATAGGAAATCAATGTCAGGCGAGAAGGGTTTTTTTTTCCACCCTGAAAGAGTTTTAAAGGTACAGCGCCGTGCTTAAGTAATGCATGAAATTCTGTTTAGCTCCACAACAGTCTATTTCTTTCTTTCTTTCTTTCTTTTGTCAGAAAAGGCTTTTGAAATAGTAACTGCTAGATCCCAAATATTAACTCGCTGTCATGTATGCCTTTCTTTTTTGCTAGTGTACTACCTTAGTTTATAAGTACAGTCAGCGGGGTCCAATAACTGAGACATTTTATTTTAAATAGTATGATTTTGCATCGTACTGTCCTCATTCTCACAGTTTAACCATAGAGCATGCAGTAGCCCTGAACAGACAGCATCCACCCAGGCTTCACTAATGATAAAGTTGCCTATTTTACAAAAAAGAAAAAGAAAAAAGTGGACGCCCAATGAATATTTACCACGATTAAGAGCAGCCGGCCTAACTGAAGTGGGGCTTGTAATAAGATGCCCACCCTCAGGGCCCTCACAAGCTCACTACGGCTTCTGATCATGGCAGAACGTCTCCTCTCATGCGTCAGGCCAGCAGTGGTCACGGCGGTCCCTCTCCGATCCTCTGCATGCTGTGATCACCTTGCAGAATAATAAAGTTAGTGAGACCTCACTGCCTCCTCAGCAGCCCGGGTTTCACTTTCTTTTCAGTGCGTATTTATTAATTTATTTATCTTAATTTTCTTTTCTTTCGTTCTTTTTTCCCCCTCGTTTTTTTTAATTTGCTGCTCTTTGAAGCCTGAAAGCAACTCGAGAGGAGCAAACAAAGATGGGCGAGTGCCAGGCGGAAACTTATGGCACCATTCCTGTTCCCTCAGCTCGACAGAGGCATAGCCTTTAAAGAGGGAGAGGCGCACCTTCTGTCACTGATGGTGGGAGGGAAAGAGAGATAGAGAGGAAAATAGAGAAAGGAGGGAGAGGGTTTCTCCAGTCAAGAGTGTTGTCAATGTGGCTCATTTGCACAATTCTGCCACTTTCACCTCCCTGACCTCCTGAGACTCTATCATGTTGTTGTGTTGGTGCGTGATGCTCTGTGTTTGTGAAGGGCACGTCTTCAAGAACCCGAGACGCACTCATCAGATTTCAGTTGTGACGGAGCCGAGCGTGACTTGGCCGAGATCCTAGATTCATGTCGAATTTCTTCGTGTGCTTTATGTCGCCCATTAAACTATTGAACTATTGATGTTATTGGTGGAGAGGATTTAGTCAAGCATGTTAAGTCGAGGAAGGTTTCTAACTTCTTACAGTCGGAGGGAGAATACTTAAAGCTTAATTTCACCTGACCCTTCCGCCAGCAGGCATAACAAATGTGCTCTAAAAAAGAGAGAGAGAAATGCAGCATTCTGTTCACAAAGCAGAAAAAGGACAATCTTTCCTCCTCCTCTTGTAATCCTACTTTCACTCAGGCTGCCGCTAATAAATATAAATGTTTGTGATTAGCATCACGGCGGCACAGGTGCATGTTTGTTGCGAGGAGAGGCATGTTCATTAATTTTCAGCGATGAAAAGTGCACTGCGCCATAAACACAGAGTCCAAAAACGCATGGGCTGATAAATGAACGCACAGATTGTTAATGTACCATTGTATGGCTGAGCCTC
Source organism: Enteromius treurensis (assembly GCA_032275025.1). Classification (NCBI taxonomy): domain Eukaryota; kingdom Metazoa; phylum Chordata; class Actinopteri; order Cypriniformes; family Cyprinidae; genus Enteromius; species Enteromius treurensis. The sequence continues at coordinate 20,533,027 of JAUCMU010000125.1, forward strand.
CACAAGCTTTAAAAAAAAAACACAGGGCCCTCTTGCCAAATCAGTGCTAGCTGGAGGTAATGTGCTAGCGGCCCCCTTTTTCATGGTCCAGATTACAGAGAATGGAGCTATGAAACTGCGTTTTGTGTGCCTGAGTGTGTGTGATTATACTTACACGTTGGATATAGTAAGGATTATATAGACAACAACATAGCCTCCCCCCACACTCGCCTCCCCATCTGATCTTTCACCGCCATGTGGGCAGTAATTAGTTTTTTGTGTTTTTTTAGACTGATATTTACTGTGGAGTTTGGCTCTTTACTGTGCGGATGGATGCTTAGATGGATAACCTGTTATCTGGTTTGGCATTTGCTAGCAAGCAGAATTAAATTTAGTAGGTTGTACATGAAGTGTTTACATATGCAAATGCGTATTTACCAAATCTAAAAATACTATACATGTAAAAATGCATCATTTATGGAAAACACGGAAACATTTCCAGAGCAAGGCTGTTTAAGTACAACTGTTTTAAAAAACAACAACTGTGCTCGGAGCAGGAAAATGCTGCTTTTCTACAGCCCGAGAAAAAAACAAAACAGAATCTGCTGAAAATGGGTTGTTTTTCAGTCACAGCAAAAATGTTTTATTAGGGGACCGCCGAACACCTGCCTTAAAATGTCGTTTCAACATCTCCCGAATGCCATTTTGCTTAATTGACTTGGAAATGGCCCAAATGTATTGCTGAATGCAGTCTAATTAATATTAATAATAAATGCCATTATTAACATCAAAGAACATCTGGTGCCCCTGTTTACCCACATGCCTTATATGTAGCACATTTTGCGGCTGTTTCATCTCACAAACAGAAAGGGGGTAAACACTTTTTGAATTTAGTGTTTATTTCTTTATTTATTTAAATTCTAGTTTGCCTCCGTGAATTTATTACCTCATTGACACGCAGGTCAGCATGTACCGCTTGCAAGCGATAGGGCTTGCTCTCACGTCCAGTGAATCTTACAAACGCTTGAACCTTTTTTTTTTTCATTTTCTTCTCCCATGGGTATTCATGGGCAGGACTTGCGGTGGTACCACAGAGGGTTTGGGGTCCCTGGTGTACTCCTAAAATAAATAAATAAATAAATAACTGCTTGTGCGAGCATCTGTGCCAAGGGGCTGCATTAGGAGTTTTAGCCACCATAAATCAGCGGGCTAAATAACTTTAATCTAAAATTTCATTAAGTAGTCCTTGTCAGGTAGTAAAAGGAGGGGATAATGCAGTGGTGTTTAATGATAATTGGTGTTTGGTTAATAAATTCTGCGAGTTCCGATTACTTTCTAGCAGTCGGCGGAATGCTAGCCTCAGCAGTGTAACTAAACCTCAAATTGATTAACTCGCCTGAACCAGACTGTTCACAAAGATGGCACCGGTCCAAATCAAAAAAGAGAGAGTGCAGTGTGCGCATCAGCCGGATGGTGTTGTGTTGCTCCAGCGTAAGGAAATCAGCTCCCCCCGGGCGCATTTTTAAAAGCCTAATGCCTTTCAAATGATGTCATCACATTTTACCTTCTCTCTCTCTCTCTCTCTGCTTTTTACTATCTAAATCCAAATGTTTCTCGCACATTTTCCTCGGGTGCTACAGAGGAAGGAAGGTCAATGACTGACTGTGGCACGTGACACATTATTCTAATGGATAGGGGAGACATCTTGTGTTTTTATGATTGCTTCTTTTCTCTTTTTTTCCCTTCTGAAAGTGATATGCGAGTAATCAGAACCACAGACTGATTTAGAGTGGAAGTGTGATTGTGAGAGATCCATTAAAGGTGTGTGTGTGTGTGTGGAGGGGAGGGGGGGCTTTGTTGTTTCTTTTTTATTAGTGGGAACAGGGTGTGGTCCATCTGGAGAGATTTGAGAGGTTGTACATACACACACACACATTTAATATCACTGAGACAAACATATTTTCCTTTACCTCTGTTTCATAGACACACACACACAGCAACTTAGCAGCTTCCATAATCGTGTGTGTGTGTGTGTATGTTAAAAGGCAGCAGGGTGAGCGACACACCTCCTCCCAGATGGCTTTTCCCAGTGGCCTCCTGTCCACTTCCAGTCTATTGTTCTGGCATGTTCTATAACACCAGTCCAGTAATTCGGCCTAAAACACCTCGTTTTACACGCATTATTTGTTGCCACAAACTCAGGGGCCAATGAGATATGGATATTGATATGTCATGTCACGCGCTTGGAGATGCTCTTTATTATTGGTTACTGCAGCAAAAACCTCATAAGCGAATCCAGTGGTCGATGAAATATTTATGGAGATGGAGATGATTGATACCAGCGTAGTTTCAATAAGCAAGTTAATCATAAATTACTGATGTAACTTCATTATCCCCGTGTCTAATTAGTCAGACTGTAAACATCTATAAAAGAACACTGTAGCATTTCATAATGTTTTGCTGTATTGTCTAGGCCCCTGGACTAAAGAGTTATTGTTTTTTTAGGCTTAACAGGATAATATATGAAGGCCGTGGCTCGCTCGTGACAACCGTTTTAATGCTGTGTCTCTTACAGATTTTTCTTTTGCATAAAAAAGGGCTGAGAAATGGAAAATCAATATGCAGAAAATAGTTATAGGTGGCGGGTTATCGAGGATCTCTCTGTTCCAGACACCCTGGGCCGAGAGATGATGCGTAATATATGGGGTGACCTTCAAATGTCATAAATGTGTTGTGCAATAAACTGTCAATATTTGTGGTTATTTGGTGCAGGATGACTTTTACAGTAATTGGAACAGCCGTATTAAAAGCTGGGGAGCAGTCAGCTGATTAAAGACGGTCCTGCTGGCCTGTGTGTGTGCGGAGAGAGAGTCAGAGATGAAAGAACAGAATTACCTGTAAAGGCTTTGTATGCTCATGTATCTGTCTGTCTGATGTTCTAGTATGTAAGTAAGAATGAGAGCGACATGACTGATGGTTTACGTTTAAATCTGGATCTAAAGGAACATTTAATATTGTGTGAGTAATGATTGGCACTCAAATGCCACATTCACATTTACGTATACAATATATGGTGTGTATGTGTGTGTGGTTGTTGGACAATAACGTCCTCTCTTTTCGCTAAAAGCCTGTAAAATTTGCCAATAGGAATAATATTTGTAAGTGTCTGGGTACCAGGCTAAAGTGGGTCAGAGTCAGTGTTTGTGTTTGTTTTGTTTGTGAGTATATGTTTGGGTCAGAAAATGGGGGCACACATCACAATGTAACGCGTGTAGGCAAAAGGGAGGCAGCAAATTGCAGGAATGTGATCAGTCACAAGAGAGAAGGAGATGCTGACTTTACTCTTTCTTTTTTAACTTCTCAAATCTCATTTGATTCTTAAAAGAGGGTAGAGAAATGAGGAGGAAAAAAAGCGAGGAAAGAAAGAAAGATTACTCGTACAAAAGCTTTTGATTGAGGCAAATGGTTGCTAAAGTGGGTTGCGCCATTCAGACGACGTCTCTCCCTACACACACACCATATCATGTGTAGGCACAGAAATAAGAAAGCATTTACAAACCCTTTTTTTTGCACGGCTGACGGTCTTGAGCTGAAGTTAAGGCACAAAGCCAATTGCCGTTACAGTGGTAAATGTGTTTTTAAGAGTCGGAATGTGTGCATATGGGGAATTTTTGCCCATATTTTTAACAGAAGCACCCCCCACCTAACTTTTAGAGAGGAATTTATGAATAGTTATATTGCCCAGCACACCGCAACTCATGCACTGCTTTAAAACATGTGAAACAGTTTTTACAGAAAATATTGTAGGCATTTAGTTGTAGTTATTTTATTAAATAATGATAATCATAATAATAATGAATATATATATATATATATATATATTACTAAAAGACCTGATCTGGCCCTATATATTGGTTTTAATGGCAAACAGCATTGTTTTATTTCCACACACACACGTGGATGTTTATAAAATAAAATAAAATACAATATGTGGTTGAAAAACTGTATTTTTTCTATCTGTTTATTAGATTATAGTTGTTGTTTGTGTACTTTATATATATGGGGTTGACTGTATACAATTTAAAATAATGAAATAAAATCAAATGCAAAATAAAAAGTGATATAATAAAATAAAATAAATATTAGGTCCCACTTTATAATAAGGGGCCTTAACTAATAGGTACTTACATCAAGAAATAAGTACAATGTACTTATTGTGTTCATATTATATTGCAAATAAATGCTGCTATTGAGGTGGGTTATAGGTAAAGTTAAGGTTAAGGTATAAGGGATTGCTCAACAGTGCAGTTATTTTTAAAGTGCAATGTAAAATGTAATTAGTGCATTGTACCAAATGATTAATTTATATAGAAAAAATAGGAACTTGTGTAACTTCTCAAAGACCTGACCTGGTCTTGTGTCACACTAACTTCTCTGGAGTGTCAAACGCTTCACACAATATGAGATCCCCCTGTAACTCACCATGGTGTAACACTGCTGACATCTCACATATAAGCATAGTGACTAATTATCTCCAAGTGTGGACTTGTTGACACTCTTAGACGTTATTGGTGTGACAATTGCTCAATCAGAGCGGCCCTTCGTTATCACCGTTTCCCATCAAGCTCCCTGCCGACGTCACCTGTCAAAACCAGGGTGCAACGGTGAAACGAAGACCCTGTTGCTGACATGGCTGTTTTCTCATTTTTTCCCCCTCCCTGTATTGTTCATTTCAACACAATCTGCCATATGCTTCCCACTACAGATGATGAGAGGCTGGATAAAACATTGGGACGTGAGTGTACTTGGGTGGGGGTCGGGGTGATATCTCTAAAGAAAGCTTCTGAACTGTCAGCGTTCTGTCAGGTTGCGGAGGGTGGGGAGGGGGAAAGTGGTGCACATGAACTCATTGATGTGTTTGACTTTGTGTGGCGTTAGCAGATTTGGGTGGCAGAAGCTGAAAGGATGGAGAACAACAGAAGAAAGAAGATGGGAAAAATCTCTCTGGCGTGCGGCCGGTTTGAAGCGAAACAGAACAGTCTGTGAATTATGTCTCTCTCTGGTTCTCTGTTTCTCAGATGTCGGGGAAGAGATGGCGAAACCTGTGAGTGCTGTCCAGCCCCCCACTACCCAGCACCGGGAACGGAGCGTGGGTTCAAGCATGAAGGACTGCCCCTACTGTGGGAAATCTTTCCGCACCTCCCACCATCTGAAGGTCCATCTAAGAATACATACAGGTGAGTGAGACGTCCAAGAAGCAAATTGTAGGCATTTGCATTCATTTGACATATATATGATGGTGGTGTATGTGCCTAATAAACCTAATCACAGTTTTTCCTGGTCTTAATGATGCACATTTAAAACAGCCCATTTTAGTGGAATTTAAAAACTCTGAGCCCATAAATGAACTTCAGGTATGTGAGGCAGGACGCCCCGGCTCAGCAGAGTAATGATGTGAGCAGTGCTGGTCCAGTGGCTGTCAGGAGACCCTGCTGTTCCACCCAAGAGCAAGGCTGAGGCTCACTAGCAGGCACAGCTGGCCTAGTTAACATGCAGGATAACCAGGATAAGCACTCAAAGGTCACCTTAGATTCAGCACACTGTTGTCTCTGTTTATGTGTACGAGTGTGTAAACAATAACAGCATGTTAATATGCATATTATTATTATATTTTTTATTGTTGTCGTTGTTATTAGTATTATTATTTTTGTAGTGTTTGTTTAATTATAATAAATGAAAAAAAAACTATGATAAAATGCTATTAAAAAATGCTTACATTTAACGTCATTTAACATAATAGCGTATATATATATCTCAAACGATTAATCGCATCCAAGTTTTTAGTTATGTATTTATGTACAAGTAGTTGACAAATAAAAGTTGGACTATGTCCTATTATGTGACATACTGTAGCAATATATATATATATATATTTTTTTTTTTTTTATTAAATTAGCAGACAAATATCATTTGAAAATTGTATCTTCTTTCTTAGATATAAATAGCACACACATGTATATATTTTTTATTTGTATGTAGACACACACACACACACATATATATAGTATAAATTATATGAATATAAATATGTAATATGTAATAATATAAGTATGTGTGTGCATTTACATAAACGCAATAAATGTACACCATACGCACATATATTACATAAACAAAAACTTTTGTTTTGTAGGCAATTGTTGTGATTAATGTTTTAATTTATAGCAATTTATATGTCATATATATGAAACGTAATTGTTAGGCATTTTATTTGAGTGTTCTGTTAAGAATGATAATTATATCTTGGGCTAGACCGATGAAAGTCATTTTTAATGGGTTAGTTCAGAAATACCTGCACATGTTCACAGTGAAGCTTCAGTCATAAAAAGGACAGACATAAAAATAGAAAGAATGGAAAGAGAGAGAGAGAGAGTAAGAAAGAGAAAAGAAGGAAACAGCTTTCTATATTCAGCAAATAATGTGAGGCCAATCCCGCTTCTTTCCTTAACTGTAAATGGAAATCACTTGCAGGGAATAGATGGTTGTTATTTTTTTTGGTATGTGCATTCAAGGAAGAGCGGAGACCACCCAGATGGTATTTGTCCCACTTAATAAGAAGCACATAGCTGTGCTATTCTGGAGCATTAAGGTTGATTATAAGGCATGCTTAACAATGGAGCCGATGTGTAACTCTCTCAGCCTGCAGTATTTTTATCTTCCGTCACAACAGAAGTGCATGAAATGCTATTACTTTTCAATACAGTACTCATATGAAGTCTGCAGAACGCTGTCATCTGCATTTGTTATTATCTAATATGGACTGGGAGGCAGTTGGAAAGAGCCCTTTTTCTTGAAATGACTTAAGTAGGAAACACGATTAAAAAATTTTTTAATGAAAAAAATTATTTTGATTTCAAATGTTATGTAACTAGATAACATCAAACATACAGTATGAGTGTGTCAAACATACGTTTAAACAGAGAGGTTAAGGCTTTAGACAGGCTGGTTATATGCTCCTAACAGGAGAGCAGCGGATGGAGTGGGGAAATATGTTTCTAGCTGAGGGAGGTTGAGTTATGCCTGCTCAGAGCAGGGGGTAAGGGTCCCCAGTAGGGCTGTATTTCAGCCGAGAGGAAACAGAGGCCCTCGTCCCAAGCCTCCGTTAACTCACTCACTCACTCCGCTTGCTGGGATGGCCCACGTGTGTGCGGTGTGGCCCGAGTGCGTTTACACGCGGACGCTTCGCTTTCTGTCGATGCAGCAATTTACACTGGCCCTGATGTACTTGCAAGATGTGTGACTCTTTGCTGATCGGTTATAGGTTTGTCATAAAGATTCCCGGCTGACAGACATCGGAGATACGGCGCAGATCTCGGTCTAGCTCTGCTGGAATAATTTACAGGAACAACAGGCCCTTCCAATCAGGCTGAAACTATGCCGTTGACATTAAACAAATATCCTGCCCTGATTTAAAGCAATCAGACATGCGGATGACACAAAGCGGGCCTCAATCCCGATGCCGTTATCCCATTACAATGGCGTTGCTTACTGAGGAGGCCAGGGCATTGTGCGACACAATGTTAGATTAATGACTCTCTAACGTCGGCTTGAAAGGAATGAAGTGAATTTAAATTTCTCCAAAAGTTAAAGAGCTAATGTTACAGTATTAATTTCCTCTCCAACAGTGAGCGGGAAAATATCCATTAGTGAAATTAAGCACAGTTTTCTAGGTAGCTAACATTGTGCAGCGTATAGTGTGGGGCCACAGCTAATGAACACTGCAGTGGGTGATATTTCATTATACAAATTAATGCTCACATTTTAATGGGAAAGTCACATAATGAATCTAGGCTTCAGTGACAGCAATTAGAGACACAGATTGTCCCCTTCTGGACAAGGCAGTATTTAGCAGTAAGCAGCTGTAGATAAAAAATAAAAAGGTCCTTGCTCCTGACAATGGCTACGCATAACTTGAGGCTATAGGAGAACCGACACGCCAGACAAATCACCTTTGTTTGAAGAGAGACAGAGGACAGACAGACATCGGCCGTGCGAGTTCACCTTGGTGATTGGGAGCCATCACGCATCTTGAGCGAGACTTGGACCGGGCTGAGCAGATCTGGCTCACGCGGCTGGATGGAGGTTTATGGTCGTATCGAACAACATTTTGAAGGTTTCCTTTGAAGAGGGAGAAAGAGCCATTATAAGCAGGTCTGTGGTCAGTCGCTACTGTTCCAAACCATAAGCATTATAAATCACAAAGGTCACCCAGTAGAAAATCTGACCGGATCGCCTGGTTTGCGGTTTTGTTTCATTCGCATTTGTTTAGTTTTGTTTTCGTTCTCTCTGGTAGTGCTTATTTGCTTACTACATGGCGAGTTAGTTCTCTAAAAGTCTTTAAGATGAATGGAAGGGTTGAAGTAATGGGCCGTACAGTAAAGGGTAATTTAAAATGTAAATAGAAGTTGTGGGTACTACGTGTAGGGCTTGAGAACTCGAACACCTTGACATTCTTGTTTCTACATTTGGCGTAGATAAAGCATAGCTTAAGGAAGAAAAAAAAACATCTATTTTTTTTCAGCGCAGTCAATCTCTCTCTCTCTCTGTCTCTTTCTCTCTCTTTCTCTTTCTATCCCCCTGTGGAATGCAGGCTGTCTTTTCGCCATTCTGTAAAGCCATATGGAAATTCATCTTAAAGTATGTCATATCTATTAACTATTTTAATTGCCCTTCTGTAAAGGCTGTGGGTGTTTATTCTGAACTGTTACTATGGAGTCATGACAAATCATACAAATCCATATGAAATCAGTTTGCGCTGGACTTCTTCAAGTGTTGAGACTGAAAGCGTTCTGTTAAAAGTGAACTTGCGAAATGATAATGGATATGTACTACTCACAGTGAGAGGTCTCTGTAATTTATATAAAGCCTGTCACACTATACCAGATGGCAATTTGATATGTATTTTTTCCTCCTTATTTTTATTAACACAGTCCATCAGCCATAAGACTGAGCATTGGAAACTTTTTGGGGAGTTTTGCACTCTCTCATTTCAAAAGATGAAAAATAATCATCTCTTTACCTCTCTGCCTTGGCGATCCATTTTGTTTCCCTGAGGTTGTGTTGTTTGTGTGGATATCAATTAAAAGTGGATTAACGGGTACATAATGACCTTTAGCAGTAAATTGTGTGTAATGTTGCAAGGCAGGATACAGTATATTCCCCAGATGTCACACGTGCCCCTGACGTATGATGGAGCAGATGTCTTACTGAGCCCAAATGGTGCACAAAGAACATGCCACATGCACAGAGACTTACAGAGGCACTTGAACACACACTCACATAAACATACAACCAGCAAACAAAAAATATGCATGCATAAATAATGATCTATGTATGCATAATAACCGATTGGCCTGAATGAATTTTAGCATCTCGTAGTTTATTAGTTGTACTAATATGTTTTTTTTTAAATAAAAATACAATGAAATGTTAATAGTATTGTCCTAAGCAGACACGCAAGATGGGGTGGAGAAAAGCAGATCACTCTAATTGTACTCTAATTTTGGGTACAGAATATCATTCCTTCCAGTTAAAGGAACTGAAAATGATCATTTGCATCAAGGACGTTTCCTTATTGAATCACACCAAGCCTCTGTTATCCTGCTCAGAGGATAAGCACTTATTGGGTTAAAAGCTCATCTTGCATGATGTCTTTTGAATATGCGCTTCAAACACTCTTGTGTAAAAGAACAAAAGACCTTTTTTTCCCTCACCCTCTCTCTTGCCCTTCACTGTATGTCCCCCTGTATATTTGTTCCTTATCAATATAGTATTGAATTTATGTTTGCGATCCTTTATTTAGGAAGCTGTGCAGTGGGTCTGCAGATCTTCCATTCTTTTTCTGGAATGGCGCCCTCCAAATAATGATAAATTACTTGAGCACTATGCCATTTGCTAATTATATCCATGATTTACTACAGAGCCAGACTTAAATCATTCAATTCAGTCTTGCATAACAATGCAACATTTTTTCTGGGTTAAAAAATGTTTTCCATGTGTATAATCTAAGCGTTTATAGCCACGCACACACACATCGACAAACAGGCTTTTATTTTCATTTTCCCATATCTCTCGAACCTCCCTCTCTCACTGTCTTTTTTTTTCTTCCCCACCTCGCACGTCATCATTTAATTCCTGAAACATTACGGAGTTTCAAAAATCAAGCCTTGCATTTAGTTTATTGCTTATCGATCTTATAAATCTAGCGTTCATTCCAAGCCTATTCTAATTGTTGTCAGAAAGTATTTTGTATCGATATTGATTGGATCATGCAAATGCAATTTAGACTCCTTCTCTTGTTAAAAGCTACTCCCTTTTCGCTTGTACATTTGCATGTGTTTCTAAACTGCCTGCATGCCTTCTTTTACAGTACATTTCATGCTGGTTAACATTTTGTAATCCACAGTGTGAGGCTGCCTTATGAGGAATGTTCATGTGCACCACATATGGTGTGTTTATATCATTTAGACTATCTTCACTCTCAAATGAGGCCCTTTTATTGGGTGCATTTTGGACTGAGGGGTCACAGTTGTCCTCCGGGGGGAATAAAGAGCTTCTGTGGGGCTTGATTTATCTTCACAATGATAAACTGCAAATAGAGAATGTCCACAGAACAGCTTCACCACCAAGGTAGAGGCTTGACAGCAGACAAGGCCAGGAGAGAGACAGAAAGTAAGGGAGCGAAAGACGGCAGCAACCAGCAGCACCACAAGCCTGCAGTTCCCCATGTGAACAGAGATAACATCCAGACAGTTTTGTTGTCAGTTGAAAATATGATCTCTGTAGTGGACTGAAGGCACCATATGGTGATATGTTTTTTTATGGCGCTGACGTGAGTGATGGCTCACTCCTAGGATCTGGATTGAGCTGGATCGACCCGTATTGAAACTCCTCCCTCCCCTCAAAAAGGCTGATGGACTGTTTACTAAGTGATAAATGTGGTAGAACACTGCAGAATGTGAGATTTAGAGAGGCTTGATGTAATCCCTGACATGATTCCTGTCAAATATTTACATGTTGTTTTTCTTTTTGCTCTTCTTCTGACAGGTGGAACAAGCCCAGGGTTCCTGCTGAGCTTGTTGGCACCTTTATTGTTACTGCTGTACTGACTTCAGCTCCTGTCTGTCTTTGTTTCTTTCTATCACTCTCACTGTAGGTGAAAAGCCCTACAGGTGCCCCCATTGTGACTATGCAGGCACTCAGTCAGCTTCTCTGAAGTACCACCTGGAGCGCCATCACCGCGAGCGACAGAATGGAAGCGGCCCCTCAGCCAACCACCCTCCATCTTCTGAACACAAGGATGACCATGCCAAGAACAGCAGTAGCAGTGGGGTCTTTGCTCGCCCCGATGTCCTTCGCGGGGTCTTTAAAGGGGTGATGCCCTCTGGTCTTGATTTCAGAGGGGGTCAGATGCTCTCACACCAGTGGGTACCACCAGGAATGCTCTCACCAAGAGACAGAGACCGTGAAAGGGAACGTGATCGCCATGGGACAGGGTCAGAGACCACCTCAGAGAGCATGAAGAGTCCTGAGGGTCCAGTCTCTGCAGGGGACAGTCCTGCCAGCTTCTCCGACCTGGGCCGAGCCTACCAGAGTATGGTGGGAAACGGTGTCAACTTCCAGGGCTCCCTGCAGGCTTTCATGGACAGCTTTGTCCTTAACTCCATGAAGAAAGAAAAAGAGATGAGAGAGAGTCAGCTGCATGGCCAGCATTTCAGCCAGGAGAGTGCTGAGGCCAAGACCAAAAGAGCCAGTGAGGTCAACCAGGAAGAGAACCCCACCAGTGACGTCAAGCCAGCTGAGGGTGGCCGTTCCCAGTATGAGCCTCTGGATTTGTCTGTTAGGCCTGAAGCAGGGTCCATCCCTGGGGCCTCCATCACCATCCAGGACAACGTCGCCTGGCATAGCTGCCTCTTCTGCTCCTTCACAACTGCCTCTGTGGAGCTGATGGCCCTCCACCTGCAAGCCAACCACCTGGGTAAAGGCAAGTGTGGCCCAGGAAAAGACGCTAAGGAGCACCTCCTCGGAGAGGCTTCCCATTCAGGGAAAGCGACTGGCTTGGCTCCACCACCACCAGGCCTTCTTCATCACCATGAGGGAGCCCCGTCCAGGGACAGAGAGACTGAGTCTGGGGAGCTGAAGGGACAAGCAGGCTGGTCCAACCATCTGGAGCAGCCCCCGCATGGAGCCTCCATGGGCACATTCTCCAGTGACTTCTACAAGCCCTTTGGTCCTGTGTATGATGGCTCTGCTAGAGGGCCTGTCGGATTCCTGGACCAGCAGCAAATTCAGCCCAGTGATATGGGTGGTCAGGGACCCCTGGATGACCTATCCGACAAGGCATCCTGCAGCGAAATAGAGGCATCTGAAGAACATGGCGGCCAGTCTGAAGAAGAAGATGTCAGTCATGACAAATCATTGCCTAACTCTGCTGCTAATGAGAGGCATATGCGTTCTGATGATGAAGAGGAGGCAGAGGAAGACGAAGAGATGGAGATGGGTGATGCTGAGGAGGAGGACCGTGGATCCATGCAAATGCTCCCTGAATCTCCATTGTCAGGGAAGGACATCCAAAGATGCAAGCTGACTATGGGCCTCCAAAGCTCTGGCCTTTCCCCTCCTCAGCCGCACACCCCTGAGAAGCAGTGGCAGCAGACAGGCCTTGGTCTTCTCTCCCCAAGCGGTGGTCTTCCTGGCCTGGTAAAGCCTGATCAGGCCCACCTGGAGCATCAGATGAACATGCTATCTGTCCTGCGAGCCTACAGTTCTGAGAACCTCGCAGCTTTCAACGGAGGTCTTGGCGGCAGCTCCAATGGAGGTGGCAGTGGCACCAGCAGCATGAAAAGAAATGACCCCTCTGGTGAGTATGACAACATAAAGCCCTGTTTTAGTGTCATAAATCCATGAACAATGACTTATTGTTATACATACTGTACACACTCTCAGACAAGTAAGCGCATGGTATACACTGCATTATGAGCAACACATCATCACTAGAGCATCTACTATTTCTTATTTGTGAAGCAATTACACATTGAGACATTTGTTCAATGCTTCCCTCATTGGTCAGAGCTGCACCGATACACAAACTCTCTAAAGGAGCAAGATTTGCTTTTGAGTGATTTCAATCTTATTTCGGGCAAGTTTAGAGACCATCAGGATGACAAAGTAACATATTAATCTTTATTATATTGTCATTTTACAAGAGCTCCAGTCCCACCCTCTCTCTTTCTCTCCGCTTTCTGGGAATAAGGGTGTCTGCTTTGGAACAGACCAGGAGCTGATGGTCCCTGTGTCATCTCTAGCTCACAGAACTTAACTATCTTAGCTTTCATAAAGGCCTCTCCCAAAAGCCCATTACTTTATAAGAGCTCGGGATCTATGGCCTTGTGAAAAATGATCTGTCAGCTTTCATGATTCTGCTAAGGTTACTGGTGCTCCTTGAGACTACTGTGTTTCACGCTGCCCTTTCTGAAAATTTGGTGATAAAAAGAAAAAGAGAGTAACTGTGAATGAAAAAAAAAAAACTTGTAGTTTGGTTTGGGCAGCTGAAGTAGGAAATAAGTGGGTGCCACAGTCCTTTTTTTAAGGAAATGTCTTACAGCTGAGAGATTCTTTTTTACTGAAGAAAAAGAGTCAGGTAATAAAACATATGTATGCTACATTTTCCCTTTTGTTCTTAATATATTATTCATTAAGGAGACAACTAATTTTCAATTCTGGAGTAGAGACAGGCGTTCTTAGTTTGGTGCTTTACATTGGTGTTATTACTTGTACTCTGCAAACACAGAGGAGCAAGGCAGACATTATTTTTTGCTCCCAGTAAAACAATCTTACTGCAAATAGGTGTAGGATTAACCAGGGGGTTTAAACTGGCACTGCAAGTATTTTTAACAGACGTGTTTTATTAAGCTGCTTCATTCTCACACATCTTAATACTTATGGTTTCTTTAATTTGTAACTAGCAAATTGCTAATTCAATCCAGTTTAGTTGTGTTGTGTGTTGTGCTTGAATAGGAACCACTAATTTACCATCAGCGATTTGGATGACAAAAAGCCTGTATGGGGGTCTCAGTTAATTTAGTAGTTTAAGTAGTTATTTTAATATAAGCTGTCTATAGGCTATTACATCTAGTATTTTTTTTGTCCAGTGACATTTGGATCTCTGTTTCACCATAATGTTGACTACAAGTGAGTCAACAACTAACACTCACGTCAGCTGAAATAGTCGACGATGTGAGTCAGTTATCTGGAGAAAGCAAAAGAAAGGGAAAAATGGCAAAATCTGTAGTCATAACCATGTAAAGACACGAGAAGTCAAAGAGAACAAATATTTGTGCAGCTGTGTTAAAGAATTAAGCATCTTTTCACCATAATAGCTTGAAAGAAATGCCATAGTCTGTTAGTTTTTACACCATCTTTCATACAAGGGAGACAATAGACACAATAGAGAGAGAGAGAAGTGAAGTCTCAAGACTGCCATGTGTTTCACTTTCCCCCATCAAAATGGTTTACATTAACAATTAATGGTGCTTTTGACCTTTCAATTATGGAAAATATGTCCGTCATGAAGGAACCTGTTGCATTTTTAATATTTAGAGGAGGTCATTCACTTGGCTGAAAATGAATGCTAGTTTTTTGTCATCGTAGTGAATGTATCGTATTGTAATATCCTTCTTTAATCAAAGACATTTGAAAAGTGCCCTTGTGACGTCCACCTCTCCTACTGCTGTGAAGAGGGACTGACCTTTAGAGATAAGGCTTTGTCTACAGAACAAAAGTTTTTTGTTTGGCATTTTTAAAAGCATGACTCCATCAGTTTGTCGCTTGTGGATGCTGCCGGGCAGCCGAGCGCCTCTGTATACGCTGTGACAGTGTGTGGGCATGTTTGAGTAATACATACAGTAAAACTATTCAATGACCACAAGGAGAACTCAACAGACAGCTTATTCTTTCTTTTCTGAAGGGAATGTGTTAGTATTACCGCTGAACCTGTTCTACATACGTGTGTGTGTGTGTGAAAGAGAGATTTCAAAACCAAAGGAAGGTAATCTACTAAAATGCGTTCTTAAAGTACTATTTTTGTTTTGTTTTCCATTAAAATATGTATGTATTCTTACAACATATACAACGTAAAAAAAAAAAAACATAGATAGATAGATAGATAGATAGATAGATACATAGATAGTTCTGTATAATCTGACAGATTTTTTTCCCCTTGGAAAATAAAAAAATAATCTAGTTTATCAAAAAATATTGTAATAATGTTTAGATATTTTTACTGGAAAACAAGATGCATTTGTTATAATTATATATGGACTTTCACAATTCACACCTCACAAGTGTTGTGCATATAGAAATGAACTCGAAAATACAAAAACACCGAATCAGTTTGAAACCCAAATAGACGTAAAATACCGTACAGGTGGAACTATCTGATCTCAAAGTCTTTTGTGCTTGGGTCCCTTGTACAAAATTGAGTGAAACACATTCTGCACAATTCCTTGGGGCTTGGCATAGATGAAGCAAAAATCCCTCTGAAAATTTAATTCAGGGCAAAATATGATTATCTGAAGTGGCTTGGCATTAGGTTTGTATGCAAATAGTGCATAAATCATTAATATTTCGAAATCTCAGCTGAATATGGTATGCCTTGACATCCGGGATGGAGTGAGTGAGAGTCATTTTAAAGTGACACCCTCATTATAATACCGCTTCTATAAGACACACAAACACATTTACTCTCTCTTGTGTGCCAAGTATCTAACATTCAAAGTATTGTAGATGAACCCTCTCCCATATTTAAACACAATGCGCAATTTCACTTCATTCACGACAAATACCAGAAAGCTCAAATTAAAAGCTATTTCTTTAATCGCGTACTGAAAATAGCTACAAATCTACTCAGATTAGCGTTAAGATTATTATAATGTTATTTGTGGGGAAAAAAGAACTGAAAACACAGCATAGCACATATTAATCATGAAGTATATCTATGATTTAGCGCCAAGTTCTATCAGACACCTCAGACTGTGTGTAGTCTAGTGGATTAGCTTTGTATTGTTCACATTGCTTAATGGCCTTGTTCCATTGTGCAAGGCAGCCATTGTGGAAGTGTATCACATAATCAATACTAGGTCTGTTAGTGGCATATCTTCATCTATACATTGCACAGGTCTCGAGCATTGTGTTCTTTGTCTGTCCTTCTTTTGCTCCTCTTTGTCTTCCCCTTAATTTAACAACGTATCATCACAAGCTACGTGTGTTATAATAACCACACGTCAGTCCCGGTTATCTGCAGCACCTCTTCCAAATGTTGTTAAGGTCAGCAGGCAGTAAAAACATAGCCTTCAACATTTTTTAAATGTTTGCCGGTGCGCTATAAGAATCGAAACGTGCCACCAGAAAAAGTGCTTTTATTTATAGTGAAGCACCACTTACAGCAAAGACAAAAAAAGGCTGAACGAGAGAAACGAGATTATTAGTGTCCTTTCCGTCAGCCGCCATCACTCTCAACAAGCTGTTTTTTTTTTTTTTTTTTCTGCACACTCTCTACCCTCACCCCGTTTAGTTTTTGTTGTTGTTTTCGTTGTCGTGGTCGTCGTAGCTTGTAGTGTAAACAGTTATCTTGATTCACCCGCCCTGTCTCCATTAGCCCTCGTGAAAAATGGCCACATTTAGATTTCTCACAGGAGCAGTTGCGAGCGCATGCTTGTAGCACAGAGCGCAGTTACCCGGCCTGTCTAAAGTGTGTGAATTTTCATCTCTAACTCTGCTTAATAGTATAAAGTGTGTGTCTGTGTGAGTATTTGAGGCCCTGGATGGTGCTTAGGAGCCCAGGTTTCAGATGTTTACCGCTAAGAGCCGTCCAGCCACCACCCACAATCCAGTTTTGCCACACAGTCAAGACATTCCTCAAGCCACAGCAGAGAAATGAAGAGAGAGATGAGCAAAAACTAAAAGCCAGAGAGGATGCACGTATAGAGAGATCAGACTTGAAGGACTGCTGAAAGAGGGGGCTGCTCACCCCAACCCACCCCTAGTTCATAAGGCCATGACACCCCCTGGTGGAAAAGCAGTGAACCCTGTCCCCATTCACTCCAAACCACTCAGTGAGAATGACAGATGATCGGAGACAGAGAAAGATAGAAGGAAATAGGGACTGGGTCTATGAAAGCGGGTGAATAACTGTAAGTCAGAAAAGAGATGTATGCTTAGGAGGATTGGTTTATGTCTTTCCTTTTCGTCTTCTGTGCAAATCCCTTTGGGTTTATCAATTTACAATGTGTCCTCCTTAATATGTCATGGCAGACTTACAAACTCCCGAGTAAAAAAAAAAGAAGCCTTTATAAGACGTGTGAATGTATTCTAGGAATTCCCAGTATTTTTACTTGTTTCATTTAAGCGCCTGTCTGCTAGCCTGTGTGCGTTTGTGTGCATGTTAGCGTGTATCTTGCCGGGCAGACAGGAGTGGGTAGTTAAATGTAAATGGTGTTTAGTCACCAGTGGCCAATTATCACTGTCAGGAGGGTGTAGGATCAGACCCTCTCTTGGGCGGGTCTTGACCCCAGTCTGGTGCGGGTCAGAGAGAGTGCACTACTTTCTGTCTTCCTGTCAGCCTTAAGTTCATGTTTTCCCCCCTTCGCTAACTTGTTCTAACTTTATATGCCTCTCTACCTCACTCTTTCTCTTGTTTTCAATCTGTCTCTCTCCAGTGAGTGTGGTAATAAAGCGCTCGTGTGAGTGTGTGTTGTTCTCTGACCAGGTTCTATTATGATAATTAAAAACATATGGTGCCTGCAATACGCACAGTGAACCCACAGATGTAAAGGAACAGACGCGACTCGTGACTTTCCTTTCATATCAAGGAACATGATGACACGTCCTCCCATGCTTGCACACAGATCATACGTCCACCTAAGTAACGTTAAGTATAGATCAGCTCTTTCTTGTTCGTTGTAAAATTCCTTTAGTCTTTTCTCCCACAAAATGTTTCTCTTATCTAAGTAACATAAAGCATCGGTTGCCATCAATGGACAAGTAACAAAACTTTAAATATAATATTTGAGAAATTATTACATGTAATATATGTAATTATAGTAATAATAAAATATACATATGTAATGTAATTTAGTGTGATAATGATAAGATAAATAAACCCCTCTCTCTCTTTCTCTCTTTCTCTCTACTCACAATGACTGAATCAGAACAGACTTGTGACCTATTTTTGGGTCTTGACCCAAGATTTGAAAACTACTGCCCCATAGTTAGTATTATAATTCAATTTATGAAACGTAATGATTATTATTATTATCATATATAATAATTAATTATTTAACAATTAAAACCACTACAAATAAATCAATATGCTTATTATAAGTGCACTCTATATATAATTTAGTGTGATTTTATTACAAGAGTAAAAAAAATGTGTATTTTAATAATGTATTTTAAAGTAAATGATTACATTTAAGTATTAAGTATTTTATTGTTTATATGTTTTTTCATGTGTTTAAAAAACGAAATAAAATAAAACTTACTATCCTAATATCAGAACAGACCTGTGTCCCACCGGTTAAGAACCAGTGCCGCACAGTGTACCGTTTTCAAATTCATGAATTTTTTTTCTTGGAAACACAATTTACTCCACACACAAACACACGATTGCACGTCACCTCAATGACATGCTCGTTTACCACATAGCAATTACTACTAAGTAATTATTGCGGTCTCCTAATTTACGGACAGCTAGAACTATTAGAGACGCCGAGCGCGAATGAGAGAGAATATAACACAGAACAGACAAAACATCACTTGATTTCCCTTTTTTTTTCTCCGCTCGCTGTTTGCCCCTGACTTTCATCTCCCTTTCGGTAAAAAGAGATCTCCACACTCAAAAAGCGGCGCGGGGATGAAACTTGGTAATTGCCAGTAATGCTGTCCTCATCAGGTGGCTAATTAACAGTAATATGGCTCGTGTTAGTCTGCTAGCATCCACGCAGCCCCTGCGTTCGGGCGACCGCGGAGAGGCGGGAGAACCCGTCACACTCTGATGATGCGTTCGGCCCGAGGGTCGCCCGGTCTGTGTTTTATGCGCACTTAATCCCTCCCCTGAGAACGCCGAGGCCCTCCGTAATCTTGAGCTCCTTACTGTGGAAGTCGGGGCCAAAGAATGTTACATACGACTTAGATTTGAAAAAAATCATTCATCTCTGACAGATGACGTTTAACCTGTCACCGGGAGTTTAAATGCTGTCAGCCTCCGAGCGCACTGTTGTGGTACATTTAAGAGCTGTCAAACAGTCTTATTACAGAGTAAAGGTAGACTCTTGACACGACGCATCAGACTCTTTCTCTGAGCCTTGTCCCACGCTTCTCCGTCTCAGAGCACACTGCCGGAGGGAAGCGCTCTCACAATGAAAGACTGCTCGCTCTCTTTCGCTCTCCTTGGAAGTCTCTGAGGTGACAGACAGTGTTGGTGCATCTCCACTCGTTCCATTGTGCGGAGTGTGATGAAGGCTCGTCGGGTGAAGGCGAGGTGCTATTTCACATGTTCAATATTACCATTTTAACTTCAACCTAGGTGAATTAGCGCCTTGTCACTCAGCAACGTAAATTCTGGTTTCAAAGAGCAATTAATTGTAAAAGCTGTTGTCAAGCCCACTGGATGGTACCTGTTGCTCTCCTCCAGCAGCTGTGCAATCTCTAAAAATATTTTTCCTGACGCTAATTTACTCCGATATCAACTTTGGCGGAGCTGAAAGCTTTTGAAAGGCCTTGTAATTTCACTCTCTTTCACTCCTGTCTCGTACCTTGCTGACGTACAGTACAGTAGGCTTCGCCGTTTCCAGCAGGGAGAAAAAGAACGAGTGGTCGCTGAATGAAGGATCGGGTTCCAATATGACAACAAAGGCAGAGAAATATTCAATGCTAATGACAGCAAAACAATTATGCTATTCATAATATTAGACGGAAAGAAAGATCTTGTTAGAGAAAACCTTGGGAGAGGAGAATATGAAGTGTTCTCACTGGCACAGTAATCACGGCATGCTTCCATTATTTTTATTCCCCCGTAGCCCACTATAGTTTGCATTTAATGACAGAAACCCTTAAGCTAATACTTAATAGATTTGCTCCAAGACCCAGAGTTTTTTTGTTTTTTTTCCCCCTCACGTATTTGATCTTATTTCTTTGTTTTTGTTTTGTTTTGTTTTCTCCGACTTTGTTCAATTGGAGGTATTCCTCGTAGCTGTGCTGCTTGCGTTCCCCAGGTGCCCTCAGATGTGACGCTCTGCTCTCAGAGGGATTGTACCGGCAGAACAACACTTCCTGCCTGCGCAAGGGCGCACCTCACACACGCAGTATAATGATCATGCTTACACACAGCGTATGACATACACTCCAAACGTAATGAGAGAATATGCCCCGACTCCGGCTGGCAGGCGCTGGAGTTAAAAAAAGAAAAAAAGCACAAGTATGTCAACTTTTATTTGCTCCTTTATTCCACATCAATGGCAAACAACGCGCTGAAGTTAATAAAACAAATACAGAAAACACAGTCTGGCTGAGGCAGAGGCAACAGGGGTGTGTTTTGAGAGGTCGTGTAGCAATTACAGACGAATCTGTCGGAATCTTCTAGTTGCTGCGCGAAAGAAGAGCCAGGTCCAATAAGCCACATTTGATTTAGACTTCAAATAAACAGGGTGGAAGCAAAGTTCCTGCAAATAGAAGGAGTGGAGGAGCAACATAAAAGAAAAGCGTTGCATGAGCAATAAGCCCACATTATACCATTAGCTGTTAAAAAATGCACTTAATTCCTCTGTAGAGATGGAAATAAATCGCACGAGCTCGAGCATTGTTCCATGCAAATCCCATCGAATGGATTTAAGATGGCGCATTGTTTATTAGGGAAATATGGGGGGGAGGTAGGAGAGCTGCTGTTCTAATTGCAGTAATTTAATCAGGATTAGAAAGGTTACCTGGATGAGGCGACAGCGCAAGGACACGGATGCATGTGGAAAGTAAAAATGCACATTTCGCACCACTCTTGTTGTCTTTTGCGTTAACGAATTGACGCTGCATTTTGCGCCGCCACTCTCTGTGGGTATATAAACAGAATGTTCTATTGTTTCCCTCCCTCTCTCTCTCTCTCTCTCTCTCTCTCTCTCTCTATTTCTATGTGTGTTACTCTCTCTCTCTCTCTCTATTTCTATGTGTGTTACTCTCGCTCTCTCTCTCTCTCTCTCCCAAGCCT
>JAUCMU010000125.1:20554415-20582476 GCA_032275025.1 Enteromius treurensis
GTGTGTTACTCTCTCTCTCTCTCTCTATTTCTATGTGTGTTACTCTCGCTCTCTCTCTCTCTCTCTCCCAAGCCTTGCTAAATAGGAAGCAAAGAGAATCCATTTTAATCAGATTAATAACTTGGTTGATCACATATAACCTAATTTTCATTCAGTGCTGCCCTTGTCCGCTGAGTCATATACGGAATGACCTTTGTGTCGCCACTGCGACCATAAAGCACAGTAAGTGCCATTGTGCTGTCAAAAAAAGCTGAAGATGTTTTACATCACCGGAAAAATTTCATCTGTCATTTTTTCTACAAATGCGATGCCCCTTCCACAAAAGGCCACCTTCCAATTGAGGGCCATTAGGTCGGGACTCGAGTTTCCTAGGGCTTGGGAGATGGGAACAACTTTCCTCCTGCATTCACAGTAATATGAATCGTCCTTTTAAAACAGATATGGTTACATATTAGTTTTGAAAGGTACAGTAACTGCTTCAGCTTTAGCTGTCTGCAACAGTAGGCCTTTTGTGTCCGCCAGAACTCAATAAGTGGCCTGTGATCCCATTTTAGCTCTCTCTCGCACACACTATAACACACCGCCTGCGCGGAGAATATTGCGATTCGAGCGCGTTTGAGGCTGAATGATGGCTGATGACAGTTACGAGGCAAAGTCTGAAATCAAGCTCACCTTTTGCCTGCTTCTGTTTGTTCTCGAGTGGTGTTTCTGTTACTTTCAGAAGTTATTTTCTATTCCTTCATCAAGATAAATCTCAGCCTTGATTTACTGGTATGATTAGCAGTTTCAAAGGAAATCTGCTGAGATTTAATTATACACAGAAAGAAAAAAAAAAAAAGGAGAGAGAGAGAGAGAGGGAGCGAGAGAGTCATGGACACACACACATGCATAGGCTTTCAGTCACACAAACAGGAAATATGAATGAAATATTTATGAAGTGGGTTAACGACTGCATGCACCCATATGTTTCAGCCTAACAGCAGTTTACAGGCAGTTCTAATGTGATGAGTTTCCACTGAAGCAAAGAACACTGATTTACAAATTATATAGAACACAAAGAGGAAAGACAATGATAATAATTATTCATATTAATACATTTTATTAAACATTTTGCTCCAGCAGTTTCGGAAACAATTCTTGCATTTATCCGTGATAACCGCCATTATTCTTTCTTTTGATTAGTGAACGAAGTTCCCTGCATTTATGTAACAAGTTCTTTGTTTCTATGCACTTCCTTTTGAAAAACTTGTTTTGTTGTTTAATTATCAGTTCTGGAGTCGCACACCACTAGAGGATGAATTCTCGGCATGATTCATTGGGCAACAATTCTTGTAAAATCAGGCCTAGCGTGCCTGTTTCCAGAAAATGTAAGAACTTTATGGGTTATAGGTTTTATGAAAGCCAGCATGCAAAAAAATAGGAGGAGGGGGGATTAATCTGAGGATTAGCGCCATACTTTAAGATAAATCTTTTTTAATATGAAACCTCATCCCCACTTATTCCGGCCAATCATTCTTTTTGCAGACTTTAGATTACATATTGTGTCTTTTTTTTTTCCTGCGCTCAGTTTAAGAACACAGCTTTTTCTTTTTTACAATCTCCGCTCCGCAAACACATTCTTCATGCTGTAAAACTCAGAACAATGGATGAGCACATAGCTGTGCGCATTAATGCTTCTGTAAATGGAAAGACAGAGACAGAGAGAAAGAAAACAGATAAGCAGAGCTTGGCTGCCCCCTCCTATCCGTGTCATCCGTCTATCTATGTATCCTTCCCCACGGAAAAAACAAGGGATGAAAAAAAAAAAAAAAACAATAAAAAGCTAACCGAATCTCTCCTCCTCATCGTTAAATCCAGGCTGATCAGAACGCGCCAGACCCTAACCGACAAACATCATAGTCTGTCTCCAGTCCCTAATTGACTGCACAAGGATTGGTCACACTTTTTAAGTAGCGCTTCGTAATGGATTTCCATGTTGGTTGCGCTTTTAACTGGCGCTTCAAATGGAAGGCAAAATGTCTCTTTATTATCAAAAACAACGGTGCTTTCTCTCCCCTCGTTCTCACTTTTTTTTTTTCTCGGTAAAGATGATATCAGCCACCTCCCTGTTTGTATTTTTTATTTATTTATTCTTTTCTTTTTTTTGCAAGGTCAACCCAGGCTGACAGTTGACAAACGATCTCAAGATGGCCACATCATCTGTCCTGTAATTTTTTGGGGGGAGAAAACGATAAGATGAATGCCATGTATCATGTTTTTTTTTTTTCCCTCTCTTTCCCTCACTCGATTTTACGCTCAAATCTCTTATCGGCTTACGAAAAGGACTGTTAAGCAGGTGAAACAGCGTTTCGTTCATGCTTGAAAGTTGTCGCCGCTCTCGCACAGGCCCGAGACCGGTTCAAATCTCTCCGATCTGGACTTATCCTGTTTCTGCATCTTGGCACGGTGCAGGGATTCAGTATTATAGACAAGCTGGTCATCAGATGGGAGTTGGGTTTATTTCTGTGTCTCTTTCCTCTCCCCCCCTCCGTTCCCCCTCCCCTCTCGCTGGCGTCTCATCCAAGTTATGTCTCATTTTTTTCTACTGGACAGCTCCGACAGAATGCCCGAGAACTCGATGTCCTTGAGAACAGAACAACTTTTCAGTCTAATACTTTGATTGATTATTTGTTTGTTTTTTTCCCCCTGTTGTTGTTGTTGTTGTTGTTCTCCTGCTTTTCTCTGACCGTCTTCTTAGTTTTTGTCTTCCCGAGATCATTATTCGTATTTATGCTGAAATCGTTCGGGAGGGGGGAGAGGCTTCAACTTCAACAATGACGGCCACTTTGACAAAACACAGAGTATGTTTTTAATTACCTGGATTTTTTAATGTTGTTGTCATCTCACAGAAAATACTGCTCTTGTTCTGATGTTCCTATTATGTTCTCATTTGAATGCCTGCTCTCTGCAGGAAGTCCAACCCCCCTCCCCACCCCGCATCACTTCCAGCAGCCCTCCAGTGTTCACCATTTCTAGTTTTTCATTATGCCTAATTGCATTAAGAGACATATCATAGTGGAACGAGAGAGAGGTAGAGATGAGGTGTCATCGCTTTCTAAAACACAATTAGGTAACACCTCATCAGGGGCTCTGCCTGCCTGCGGTTGACAGGTGCGTGAACGTTAGCAGCGGCGGCGTTGGTGGTGCACGGGCTACTGTGCGTGCTTGACAACTGCTCGTCAAATGGATGACAGGCGCTTTCCTGAGAGCCCGATCGGTGGCACAATCGATACTCGATGAGGTGTGGCGAATGAACCCGGCGTTTGAGAAGGGGGTCCTTAACGCTAATGAAGCCGTTTCATGTGCGTCTTCCGTCCCTGTTTACTTCAAATTTTTCATCTGACAAAATGAAACAACTGCTTGTTAATTTGAGAAACAACATTCAGCAACTTTTATCAAAACCGGGAGAACAGGGAGATGCTGGGAAGAAGTTTTTTTTAGTGGGGTTTTGTTTTTTCCACCTTGTTTTTTTTTTGTGGAAGAAAAATAACGTACTGCTGAAGCACCACAGATTGTCATTGTGAACGTGTTTCTATTTCATCTAAAACATGATGACGATGATGATGACCAGAATGATGATGATGATTAATGAGAGTGATGGCAATGATTACACACATACAGGAAGAGTGTTTAGCGTGTCAGCCATCTGCCTGATTAAAAACTCATCTTTATCGTAGTATCCTCTCACACGGCCTGGACAGAAACAGATGAAGCAGATAGAAAGAAAAGAAAAAAAAACAGATGCGCAACATGATCATGCTTCAATTGACACCTTAAGAAGAATTGTGTACCGGGTTCATTATAAAGGTATCCAGCCTGATGCGGCATATATGCTCTCGCGTTTTGCTCTGAATGCACTATTGGATATTGCACCTTAGAGCTGACACTCGGAGACAAATCCTGGAGAAGAAAAGTAATGATCACATATAAATATCAATATGAAAGTAAGAGTCAGTGCTAAAGAAGACGTATAGCTATTGATGTTTGAATAACGGTAGTGTCAGGCAATGAAGAAGAGAGAGGTGGAAAATAAGAAGGGAAAACATAATGCATTCGTTTTTCAGAAAGACAAAAAAAAGAGACAGAAACGGTTAATCGAAAACACTCCAGAGGCATAAGAATCAAGCTGAGGCCGAGATAAAAACATAACCGCTCTCTATGCCTTGTGAACAAAACCATAAATAAATATATAATCAGTTAGCATTATGCAGGTTTGCTCTGAGAGGCATTATCTGTCTGGCGTTGCCTTCTCAAGTAAAAGAACATTTGACAGTGCAAGTCCCTGATGAAAAAAACGAGAGAGAAAGTTATGACTTCAAAAGTGTTTACTCACCATGTTTTTTAATTTGTCTGGGCATATGCAGTTTATTTGCATTTCAAATACGCATATTTGAAGCAGGTGGTTTAAATGCCAAGATGCGAATTGATGACAATCACCTCTACCATAAGCGTCAAGGGAGCTGTACTCGCGGCTGACATTAAAACTAAACGAACAGCAGCTAAACAAACACATCGAAATAGAACTCTGTTACCAGCCGCCCCGCGCGAGTGACACCCCATAGCCCCCCCCCCAACCCGCTCGCATCCTCTCCACACGCACTTATATTTTAATATTCATGTACATTTAAATATCAGCGCCGTATATAGCGGCGTTCTTGAGCGGTATCAGAGAGAGAGAGAGAGAGAGAGAGAGAACGTAAATACCTCACATTTGGGTGCACATAAATCTATTCATCCGTGAACGCCGTCAAATACCCCCCCTCTCCCCTCCTCCCCCTTCCTGGCCGTCGGTTCCATCGCTTCCATATTCATTTTTGTAATTTACAGCAAATCCAATAGCTGTCAATCACAAATTAAAAACTCCAAATTTACAACGGGGAGGAAACAGCTGCTTCTACATTTACAGCAAGACCACTCTAAAATATTAAAGACATGTCACCCAGCTCTGTGCAGCCCTACATCTGCGGCCATCTGTTTTCTATTAAAACATTACACCAAAAAACGCTGCTATTTCCATGCTTTTAGATCAGCACAGGAAAGCGAGACTGACAGTGTAAAACCTCCTGACGTGCTTAGCTTTTATCAACGGCCCTTTCAAAAGTGTCAGAATAAAAGGCTTTGAGTGGCAACCGATGTATTTGCACAAGTCGCAGACGAAGCGGAGGTCACATTTTAAGGGCCTAGTTGACGGCGAACAATGCTGGGATATCTTAAACAAGCCGATCTGCTGCTTTTCTTGTCGTTTTCTCACTCGCTCGGCCCTTCCTCCTGTGAAGCGCAGAGCGGTGTTGAAAAGAAATACGTTAAACCGAGTGATTCGATGACATTTGAGGCATCGGCGGTGCGGCGAGAGAGCGAGAAGGAGAGCTTTTGAAAAGCGACGCTGAAGTATTCTGTTACGGCGGAGCGGAGAAGAATTACGGTCGGTGTCAAAGGTAAACAATTACAACATACTGAGTCACTTTTTGGAGTCGGGGCAAAAGAAGATCATTGCTCCCTCTCTAATAGGTAATTTCCTTTGTCTTCAGAGCCGTATTTCACATGTTGCCTTCCACAGGGTGGTCCCCTCAAAAGAAAAAAAAAACAGAGGAACGAAAGAAAGAAAAGAAAGGAAGGAACGAACGTGTGCTTGGCGCATGCATCAGAATTTCAGATGAGACGTTTTGTTCGCCATCTCGAACTGCCAACACAGAACAGTTTGTTGGTGGTATGTTTGGCAGACAAAAAAGGGAAACTTTTCCATCAACTTCAGGCTGCATGTAGAATGTTATTGTCTGAGGGAAACAACATGAAAGGACACTTAATTTCAGATCAAATTCACCACGATATCTGCCGTTCAAGTTGTTAGAATATCCTTGTTCTCCCCATGACAGAGATTCGGTGATTAACAAGCTCGCTGTTTTTCTCTCACCCACCATTTAAAGGAAAAAACCCAGAGCTCCCGCTGCTCCGAGCGACATCTCTCCCCTCGCCGCCGTCTCTTCCTTCCTCTCCTCCTCTTGTCGTCTATGGCAGGAGTCACAGGTGTGTGACAATAATTACACATACACTCAGAAAAATAATGTCATTTCTCTCCATTTAATAAGTTAGCAGTAAAATGCAGAGGGGGAGCGCACAGGGAGAGCAGGCTTAAATCTTATCTGATACCCGGGCCCCTAACTCAATCATATGGCTCTTAAGAACAGGACACGGGCAGCTGGGGCTCACTAATATGCATGCAATATGTGTGTAAAACGATACGCTTTAATTTTGAGCCCACTTTAAGAAGCAACAAAATCTGTTTATACGTGAGACATTTAAAAAGAGGGAGGAAAAAAATAAAGCTATTTAACTCCCTCGTTCCCGCCAAGCTGTGACATCTGTTTAGTCTTTTCTTCATCCCTCTGCTCCGAACGCTCAATCCCAGGAAGACGTAGTTTTTAAAAACCCACTTTTCCTGCCTGCTGTTTATGCTAAAACTCAGCTCTTTGAATCTGCGGAAACACAAGTTAAGAAAATGATGATTGCACATGTTTATCTCTTTTCCTCTTATTAGATGAACTTAGATTTCAGGCCATCAGAAAGACTTCCTGTTGGTACTCTGATTGTGAATTAAGGCCCGTTCACACCAAGAGAACAGTGCATGTACCAAAACAGTCAAGTCCGCGCTATAACGCCAATGACATTTTTTCCCGTTGACGAATGCTACAATCAGCCAATCAGAATCCACCCCATTTTAAAGCTCTCAAGCAAGTGGCAGATGACTTATAATAAACAGAACAGTATCGTTCTGCATGCTAATATACAGTATTGTTATAATTATCTTTATAGTTATCGTTCTTGGTGTCGAACACATGTTGTTTCCTCAACATGTGTTTGAAATAACATTTTCATCCATATTTCAATCTGAACAATTTAACATGCTTCATTTTTAGCAAATAAGCAGAAGTTTCCTGCCGTTATTTGAAGGGGCGCTGACTCGGGTACGCGAGTCAAGGGGCTGGTAATTGGCTGGATGAGGCTGCTGGTGTGTATGCGTATATATGTGTCGCCACTGGGGTCTCCCAGAAAGCAGGAAGTGTGAGGGAGAAGAGGGGCCTTTGGGGGGAGGAATATGGAGAGGAGGAGGAGGAGGAGGAGGAGAAGAGAGAGAGGAAGGGGGTTAAACTTCAAAAAGCCTCTGACACATGCTGCCGCTGGCCCTGACCACTCCACAGATGCTTTTGTTCAATGCTTCTCTCTCAGTTCCCCCTCACTCTCATTCATTCCCTGTGTCTTTGGTGATACGCGCCGAGTACAGATATCAAAGTCGCACTGTCTGTTAAGACTTCAAACTGGGGCCCTGTCCGTCAACCCCAATCATATCTGTGCCCCGCTCGCAGACTGGAGTGGAATATTTGATCTGTCCTCTTCAGGAGGATCAACAATCAGACGTGAGGGGGTGGGGGGGGGGATGGGGGGGTTTGTTAGGACTCGGACGTTTGAGAAGGGGGGTGAAAACGGCCCACTTCACTGCACTTCAGTCGCACTACAAAGAGTCGAGCCACGGATGCTAAAGGGATAAAGAGAGCTTTGCTCTTCAGGATCTCACGCTGTCGCATTTTACCAGCGTTTGGCACCGAGGAGATAGAGGACCTTACTGTACAGAGACATTTAACAAGTTCTTTTTGTGGTCGTTGTGGTTTGCTTGTACTTTAAGAAGCCCGCAGCGCAGATTATTATGGCATCTGATGGCATTATCTCGGGCCTGTCCATCTGTCCATCCAGTTATGACTATTAATAACCCCAGACATATGTCACATAGTACACTTAGTTCTTAAATCCCTCGTCTGTGAGATCAGACTGTATAATTACCTATCCCATTAGAGTGTGAGACTCTGGACCCTGCATGCTCACACTGACCTGAGCAGGAACAGCTGGGGCGATGCACTTTGAAAAAGTCATCATTTATGTCGTTCCCAAACTGTATGAGTGTTTTTATTCTGGGGAACACTAAAGAAGATATTTTTTCACTAGACGCTGACTTTCATTGCATGGACAAAAACAAAACACTGAGGCAGTCTTAAAAATATATTCTTCAGTACATATATTCTGAGCACAGAATTTTCATTTTTGGGTGACCTTTCTTGTTCCTTTTGAGTCCTTCATTGAAAGAAGCCCATTGTGTTTCCGTGAGATACACAATATGATTAATTCATTTAAAATGTGACTCATTTAATAACGGCAAAGAGAAACTTTAAATCTCACAGATTATAAGATGAAATCCTTCAGCATGTGCTGTGATCCTTACGAGCGATGCCAGCCTGTGATTGGCTCTCTGTCCATCGGCAGAGATGTTCCTGATTCCTGCACGTGCGGAGGGGTTCAGTTCCTGCCCTTCCGTGCAGAGCGCCAGAGGGCAGAGAGAGTGTACTAGGAATCAGCCCATCCACACTAACTCTTTTTTCCATTTCTAATCACTCCATTTAAAGCCAGAGGTGAGAGGCCCGACTGACTCACACATACGCACCTGCTCTAATCAGACCTATATCCTTTTAAGAGTGCCTGTCGGTACCCACCTGTGTTTGTGAGTGTGTGTTTTTAGACTGATGAGTATGTTTGTGGAATGGCCACTTGCTATCAGTAATTGGTGTCGTTCCCTGTGGGTTTGATCATTCTCATACCCTCTATCTCAACACTGGCTTCACATTCTATTGATGAATGATATGTGAAAGCATGTGTCAATCTCAGTGTGTGGCACTTTCTATAAATATTAGTCTTTATAGTGTGCCATGGAAGAAAAAAGAAATTAGATATTCGAAATCCATTTTCTTTTGTCCTATGAGAACTATTAGACGTGTTTAGTAAACTATTCAACTTAAACTACTATATAGACTATTATCCTAACCTAAAATGAAAAGTAAACTATTTAGATTTAAAAACATCAAATGTCAGTTTTGCCCAGTTTATGTTTACTTTATAAAAAACATAAAATCATAAAATAGACATTGTTAAAAGGATATGCAAAGTAGTAGAAACCAACTTTATTTACCAACTGTCCAGCATTATGTTTTTACCTATGTCATTTAAAATAATACTAATAATACTACTAATAATAAATTAATCTAATATTTTCTTTGATTTATTGCCAGTTATAAAGTGTAATCAATCCCTGCAAAACTGTATTTTGTCTCATAACCTTAGTTTTATTTGAAGTTTAATATTCAATTCTGTTAAATGTGTTGTGTAGTTTTGTTGCTGATTTAATTGTTATGTTTATTTAATATTCTTGCTTGAAAACTGTAAAACACAAATCAAAAATGGTAATTTAATAGATTTAATGTTTTTAACGTTAAAATATATTATTATATATTATATTAATATATATTAATATATTATAACCAGTAACTTACTTTTCAACTCAGTTTAGAGGAGAGAAGCATTATTCTACAGTATGTATAAACTGTGCTGAAAACACACTCCCTGATGAGCATCTATTTATGTATTTCACTGTACAGACTTTGATCATGCACACTGGACAGCTAATTAACAGAGGCATGCAAACCCCATCATAGAAAGGGGAAAGAGAGACAGAAAAGATATAAAAGAGAATGAGAGGAAACGTGTGCAGGTCATAATGTGGCCTTTTCTTTCAGCCACTTACTTTTGGCCTGCAATAGTATAGTGTGCAAAAAAAAAAACGGAAAGGAGCGGGACCAGTTATCTTGCGATTTCTCCCCAAGCCCTGTGACGCGGCTAAGTGAGCCTCAACTGACCAGAAATGATTTGCCTCTGTCTGTTAAACACGTAATGGAGTCATTTAACTAGTCAAATTAGAAGCTGCAGAGATGCCGCATGCTTCATTACTGGGTTCCAATGGGCACCATTTTACATTTACGTCAGGAATGATTTCAGGGCAAATTAATGTTTTTATTGTCTTACACAAATACACCCCCCAAGTCATAAAAGAGCAGCTCCCCCTACAGGTCACTCAGTATAACTGACTGAAACTACAGTGAGGGATGTGCAGAGGACAGTGTGGACAAGAATAGAACCTCTAAGGTACACATGGTATTGTTTTCATTCAGTGTTTTATGTTAATGATCTACGTTTTGGCACTTTAAAGATGATACACACCCGACAGAATTAATCGATCACCGCAAAGAGTAACGTAATGGAAACCCAGTGTGCAGAGACGTAGTTTGATGTGGGGGACAGAGCTCTGGACCTTGTTAGAGGATTTGGACATTTGTGATTACAGACGAGACCCAGGCCTACTCTGCCCTGCCCCACAGTGTTGTTTGATGCGTGTGGAGTCCTGTTCAATATTTGTCTTCCTGTGTATGGAGGCAGGGAGGTGGGTGTTACCACAGAGTCATTTGTCCGGCACTGACACACTGTTTAAAATGGCTTTTGCGAGATTCTTTTCCCCGTCTTTTGATTATTTTTGACGTATTATTTTGGTATGGTTTTGCTATGGACTTTATATAATGGATACAAACATACCCAGACTGTTTATCTTCATCAAGAACAAAGCAGTTTTGTATATCAGAACTAGTTTCATTTTTCATAGCGTGTGCAGGTTGAGTAATAGTTTTCCTTCATCCATGTCGCAATGTTAAAAGAGCCGTAATGGAATTGTAATAAAACGGCTCTTTTTCTTCTGTCCGACTTACTTGATTGCCATCTCACTCCTCCTTTCTGTCCGTCCATCTTCAGCCATCAGAGCAATTAGATATTGACACACAATGCACAATGCGACTGACACACATAGCAATGGCTCTTTGTGGAAAAATAGAGGCTGGGAGAGCGAGTGCGAAAAGAAAAAAGAAAGAAAGACAGAGAGTGCCCCTCCTCACAGCCCCTGTTGTGCTTGACACTCTGTCGATTCGGTTTCACCCAAACACTGCGTTTGATCCACTCTCTAGGCTGGCAGACTTTGAGGCAAAGAGCTGCTGTTTGCTCTGTGATACACAGCTATACGCAAGTGTCGTTTCTGTGGCGCTCGTGTGTGTGTGTGTGTGTGTATGGAGACCCACAAACAGCCACGTCGCTCCCAGTGCTGCCTGGCTGTGATAACCCCGCCGTGAACCTTTCTTTCCATCACTCCACTTTATAAGCTCTAACATACACTCCTTATGCTCTTGCGCTTGCTCTTAAGATCTCTGCTACAAAGCTAACATGAGAGGATGATGTCCGGCATCTGATCACAGACCCTGTGTCAACTTCCACTGCTTTTATTGACTGAAATAAAGCAATAGCGTAGATGGCTGATTTTACTGTGTCAGCAGTATACAAAGGGTGAAATGATTAAATATTCATTACGATATATGATGGGTATTATTTAGTTATTTACAGTAATTCTTAATTTTGTTTGAATTTGACATTAGTGTAAGATTTAATTCAGTATCTATTAAGTGAATTCAGCATTAGCATTTCTTTTTTTGACTAGGCACTTTCATTAATAATTCACAAAATCTGCCCTATAAAAATACATTGTTATTTTTTGGGGGTTGTTTATTGATTAATTTAGCTTATTTAAATTCATTTGCTTAACCTTAATTATCTCTAACCTTAATTTCTGTATTATATGTTTTCTTTCGTTCCATCAAAATGAATTTTATATGAAGTTCTGTTATTATGATTATTATTATTTTATTTATTAATTTGTTTAGCAACTGTTACAAAAATAGTTTGATTTAGTATTTTTGGCAATTAACATGGCAAAAATTTGATAGAAATTGTGTATAAAGAAGAACCACAGAATTACGTTAATATATTTATTTGATTATATTTGTTTAGTTTTTTAATGACTTGGTAAACAATAGAGTTTGGCAAATACATTTATAATTAGTGTTATTTTATTAAAATAAATAAATAATGATGCAGTCATATAGAGAATGAAAAAATAGATGGATGAACAAACTACCAAATAAATATGGGATTTAAATATAATTGACCAATATTTACCAATTTGTATTATTTGCCATTCTATCACATAAAAATAGCTCCCATTATTAGTGAAAATGTCTTGCATTTTCCAATGTGAAATATGTAATGCTTGAAGATGTGTTTTTTATTAATTAAAATAAGCTACTATTTACAATTACTTATTAAAATTAAACTGTTATATGATATTAAATGGAAAAAGGAAGGTTTCTCAAAAATCCCAGTTTAAATGGACGAATGCGGGCGTGTATTTAAAATGAGCTTTTCTCATTGAATTTGTGTCTATCATATAAAAGGGGAACCTAAAGTGCACCATATTCATGGAAAGAGCCTTTAGCATTTTCCTCTCTATTTCCGACAAATAGAAGTCAAAGAACCCTCCATCTCTCTGTCTGCCTTTGTGTCATTATTTCCTCCTCTTTTTTATGCTGTCTGCTATTTATTTATTGATCATCTGACTGGCTGGTTATCTTTGCATGTTGGGCAGTTATAGATGAATGCACAAAGCATTTCAATCTGAACAAGAGATCATTGTGCATTGTGGGTCCTCCCACGTTCTTTGGTCTTGTATTGTAGAAGGGGAGAGGGGGTCGAAATCAGAACAAACGATGCCATTTCCTGTCATCCCCGAGCTCTGGCCATTGAGTGGCTGCGAAAACAAACGTGGGAGTGTTACTGATAACATAAAAATATTATCCGGCTCCTGTTGTCGACCGCTATAGTACCTTTGAGAGTAGCTATTAGAGCAGAGACAGTGGGTCCTGACTGTGACTATAGATCAGGTGATGATGTACAGTAAAGAGCGAGTTTATACCATGGGCCGACACATAACTGGGGCAAGGCTTTGATTTCGGGACTCGATAAAGACACAAACAAACACTTGTCTCGGCCTTCTCAATACTTCTCAGGTTCCTTGCTCTGTCTATCAGTGTGTTATCTGAAGCCCAGGTTTAGTATCATAATCTGGCAGTGACCTGTTTAAATCACTGCTTTTCTGTCTTTACCATGTAATGAAGTTTAAATATGAACATTATACACTGATATTATTGATAGTGCAGATGCAAAATCAAGGGAGAAAAAAGAAAAACGGAACAATGCTACAAAAGTACTGTTAAAATTGTAAGACATTTGGTTTTCTTGTTCGTTTGAGGAAGCGCCGTCCATGATTCGAGCTTGTGAAGTGCTGTTAACCTGAAGTCTCTGACAGATTGTGTGGTGGAGAGCCATGTCAGCAGGAAGGGTTACAGCCTGGACACACCAACACATCCAGAAGGTTCTCCACAGGACTCTGACGGACCGCAAATGCTGGAATAGCTTTCCAGGGTTCCAGTGGACCTCAGAGATCAAACGAAGCAGCGGGAGTGTGAGAGAACGAGAGAGAGAGAGAGAGAAAGAGAGGGTTGTTCGGGAGGGGGGAAGAAGACTGCTAGACTGGGAGAGAGATACAGGGGTAATGACATTTCCCTGACAGGGGTGCAGAGTGATACTCTGAGTTTTCTCTCTCATCCATTCGCTGCTGGTGGGTGGATCCGGGGCCAAACCCAACGGTTCCCACAATCCAGCTTTCTGAAAAGATTCATAATTACTCTTAAGAAGGTAATAGTGTCAAATGAATGCCTGCAGGAACAAAGGATCTTATTATGCTTGCTTGTCAGTGTGTGTGTGTTTGTGGGTGCGTGTGAACGTTCATGTGTATATCGGTCATCTATTGCTATTTTGTCTGGAGGAATAGCACACAGTAGATGATGGGAAAGGGAAAGGAAATGCAGTGTAGTTTTACCAGGCCATCAAAGACCTCTTGTGTTTATTTGGGGTCTGTGTGTCGGTCTTACAATTGTTTTTAACATTTTTTTCCCCCCTTTGTAGTCCAGCAGAGTTCACAATGACTGCTCTAGTCTCTCTCTCTCTCACATACACGCACACGTCTGAGAGTCGAGAGAAGTCTTCTTATTGGAAAATCTTTCAATAAATCAATGTGACTTTAAACACATTTCCCCCGTGACACCCCTGACCTGATAAGAACTCCACTAATCTCTTTTGAGGCTGTCAGAGTGCTTTGAACAAAATCTAGTTCGCATCTATCAGCAAGGTTATTTGTCAATGACTTATAATCCTAGGTAAATTTCGCTGGTTTTATATTAGAGGCGGCTAAGGGTTCTCATGTCTGAAGTTTCTCAGGCTTGGGAAAAAGGAGGAGACCAAAGTGGAACAAAAAGAATGTTATGGATCTGCCTGCCAAAAACAATGAGAGCAGAGAAAAGTGAGGAAAAGCAGATAATTGTTGCGATTGTACTGAAATGTTAAACAGAAAGGTCCTTTATTCGCTCGTTGCCTTGGCGTATTTTACTTGATACAGTTGTATTATTACTTGTATTTACCTATTTGCCTTCACTGTTTTCCCATGCTCGCATTTACGCGCACTCAGAAATGATGTGGCTCTCGAGAGAACGAGCGGCGTTTCGTTCTGCAGCGAGTCGAGGCCTACTGGGTAATTTATGAAGTCTCAATTAGACGAGCACACAAAGTAATGATTCTCAAAAGCGCTTTGTCCAGCACATGGCGTATTAGATGCTGTCCATGCTTATTAGACCTGCCTTCCGAACTTCATAAACAGCATTCTCAGATGAATTATTAATAACACATTTGAGAGACTTACTGTTCCTTGACTGGCCATGGAAGCAGCTATTTAGGTTGAAATAGACTAAAAAGCATTTGCAATTGATAAAATTGCCATATCTAAACAGAAGAGGTCTTAAAGAGTGTGAAGTGGATTTCGAGAAGCCAAAGTGCTGTCCCCCCTCTGCTATTGTCTGCATAAATAGTCATATTCTTGTTTCCATGGATAAATGCTTTCATATCTGCCAACTCATGTTTGGTCTTTACAGAGAACGTTAGATCTTCTGTTGTTTACAGGTTGTGTCAAAAACCAAAAAGCCTTGCCTTAAGTGCTTACGCTGCACATAAATAGTTTGACATTTCATATTCAACAGCGCTTTACTTGTGCTAGTAAATAAATAAAAGATAAACAAAGGCTTCGTTTCTGGTGCGCATATAACCCTGGATCTCGATACTCTCGCGTTCTGTGTTTAATGATATCAGGTGTATTTTCGCATTGAATTCCCATGATTATATATCTATTAGATGGAATAATACCAGGCTTTTATGTCATTCTGATGTCATTCGTGTTTGTTTCTTCTAATGGCATCATTAGGTTGGCATGATTAGGCACTTGTGTGTGACGGAAACACATTACTGTTTATTAAAGACATGAGTGGTCTGTTGAAACCAACAACACCAACACTTCTCACTGTTCGCCTTTGTGAGGTGTGTATGAATTCCTTTAACATAAATCTGGCACTTTATTCAACTATATATACTCAGAGTCCAAGGCATGGCCACAATAAAAATCAAAAGACGTTAGAAAAATGAAATAATGACCATATAAATTCATACATTTTATGTAAAAGATTTATGCAGTACCGGATGAAAGTATGTAGACTCCCTGTTTAAATGAACATGTTTGGTTGTTTCTGCTTTACTCATTAATAGCAGGTGCATAAAATCCAGGATACAACCGTGCAATCTCCTCTGACAAACAGACTCCCTTTGGGGAAAAGTCTGGTGTGAGAGAACTTGATTTGCCTGCACAAAGCATGAATCCCATTGAAGACCACTGGAATGAATTGGAACAGTGACTGCAAGCAAGTCACTAGGTCTGAACAGGATAAAATCCCTATTTCCTTGTTCCAGTATATAGTGGAAAGTTTTATATTGCATAGAGTAAAGAAAGCTCATTAATGCTTTACTATTTTGTGAGCACATAGATTACTTGAGCAAAAATCATCATATGTGACCCTGGACAACAAAACCAGTCGTAAGTGTTAATTTTCCGAAATTGAGATTTATTCATGACCTGAAAGCTGAGTAAATAAGCTTCCCATTGATGTATGATTTGAATAGATAGGGCAATATTTGACCGAGATACAACTATATGAAAAATCTAAATGCTGAGAAAATCACCTTTAAAGTTCTCACATGAATATCTAATCAATGCATATGACTAATCAAAAATTGACTAAATATCTTTATGGAGCATGATCTTTACTTACTATCCTAAGGATTTTTGGCCCCCCCAAAAAAAAGCTAAAATTTTGACCCATACAATGTATTTTTGGCTATTACTACAAATAAACCCCAGCGACCTAAGACTGGTTTTGTGGTCCAGGGTCACATATTAGAATGATTTTTGAAGGATCACGTGACACTGAAGCCTTGAGCATACGAGAATTCTTTCAAAAGCATTAAAAAAAACTTACTGGCCATAACTTTTAAACGGTGGTGGTGTGTGTGCATGTATGCATTGTTTGGGTTTTTCAGTATTGTAGGACATGTAATATATGTCTGAAAAAAAAAAAAAAAAAATTATTGCTTTTTGAAGGACATTGTGATTGCCAAATAGGAAGAACATGATGGTTTAATTAAAAACACCTTGACTTGAAAGCAAACAAAAACACTTAAAAACTAAAAAAAGGACTGTAGTTAATTAAAGCAATCCCTCGGCTCAAAAATTCTTAACACGCTGCTCTCAAACACATACACATAAAGGTGGGTTTTTCCAGCATCAACCACCGCTCTTTAACAGGGGAAATGGCTTTCACCAATTCCACAATCCCTCAATCAAACTCACATATTTTACAATCACCTGAGAGAAGGAGCTCTCATCTGTGTGACAGTGAAGCTGCAAATCTTGCGCTCTTAAATCTCTCTCTATTTAGCTCGCTCTCTTGCTTTGCTGTTCTCAAACCCAAGCGCTCACCTCTTGGCCCCGCTGAAGAAACATCTGCGTGCTGTGTGGGGCAGAGGGGCTGTTTTGGCCGCCGCTCGCGCACATATGCAGAAAAATAGAAATGTAAATAAGAGCAGATTCATAAATACTGCTGTCTTAATTGAGACCCAGTAAGAGTAAGTAGCAGATGTTAGAGCAGGAACTGTTGAATCATCAGAGACCGGTGGGGAAGCAGGCAAAATCATATTTAAAAAAACAAAAAAAAACACTCAGCCAGGTGCTGGTGATTTTCCTGCACTGCAATCCATGAAATGTGCCGCGCATGCATGGATGTGTGTGTGTCACGTATGGATTAGGAGTCGTTTCCTTCCTCTGAAAAACAAACAAAAAAGGCCTGCAAATGTGGAAGAAAAATAGAAGTGACTCCGGAGGTGCCTGGAGTCAAAACTGCGACGTGTGTGCAAGAATAAAGAGCTGTTAAGACAGAACTATCAGCGCTTAAGCTGCGACACACTTGCGCTCTCTCATCTCCGTCCAAACTCCAAAATGAACACAGGGAGACGCAAACCTAGTTTTCTATCACATGTCAGATGCAGCAAAAGCCTGTCAGCCTACATTCCCACTTAAAACATCCAAATCTCTCTCTCTTTTCTTCTCTTACGAGAGACTGTTGCTTGATCTGAGGAGAGTATGTACTAGCTGCTCGCTTGTGTGGGACCGCTCTCATGATTTCCTTCCCCCCTGGAAAACGCGGTGTGTGGATGTCAGGTTCCCTCTGATAGCTGCTGTGTTGGGACTGCTGGGAAACCAGAGAGAAGGTGGCACTGACAGGTCCCGCCGAGCAGGATAAAAGGACTTGTTCTGTTTCTACATTCTCTCACTCGCCCGTTCTCTCCCTTTCTCTTTTCATTCTCTATATTTCACAACATATAAAGTGACTGACAGCGTGGCACTAAAGGGACCTCGTCTGGAGCTGTCTGACTGACTCAGACGCAGCGTTCGGCGGTGCGCTCCCTCGACTGAGCGGTGCGACGTCGCACAAAATTAGTAAGCGAGAGCGGTGCGGTGCGCGATGCTTGCGCGAATAATAGCGCCGCTAGCTCCAGGGACCCCCGACTCTTCTAGATTAGGACTCACAATTAATACAACACATACGTGAGACAGAGAGAGAGAGAGAGGGGCCTGCTAAACACGATCCTATAGGAACATCTCAGACACTGAATGTTTATGAATGAGGCTGCTTCTGTTGGTCTCCTTTGTGATGAGCTTAAGTTTTTTTTTTTTTGCTCATTTTCTTACAGCACATAAAATGCTCTGTTGTTTCCTGCTACTCATTGTTTTTGTGTACGCCATGTAGGAAGCAGTTGCATCAAAAGCGAAACTTTGCCTTCATGTGTTTGTGTGGCTCGTGTGAAATTCAGAACTGAAGAATTAGCTGCTTTCGAATTCAACAGTGTGGTTTTAAATAAATTGGCCACACCCCACAGGAAATTGAATGAATTGAATTTACTGAATTGTAATTCAAAAGATAAAAGCATGAGTAATGCATTTAGAAAAAAGTTATATATTATATATATATTATTATATATAGTCAATATTATTATATATATAGTCAATTATATAGTCAATGTTCTGTCTGTCTGAAAAACCTTTTTAAGATTTATATTGAACTTTGAATTTAAAATTACAATCATATGAATTTCTCTGAATTTGATTTCATTTAAATTCCTTTATTCTTTTCAAAAATCAAATTGCAGTTGCATTCTGCAGCCACGTTTGCTACCTCAATCCAAATTCAGGACTTTTAATTTAAAATTTTTAAGTTTCTAAATATTTAAGATTTTCAGCTCAATTGAAATGGCACACAAACCTTATGCAGTGTGTGTGTGTGTGTGTGTTTGGCCTATTTAAGCAAGCCCTGCAAAATAAAAAGCGTGATTCATTCTCCAATCATCCTGATGAACCAAAAATGACCTCATGTCTTCCTGTTGTCAAACAAAAGATTCCTTTTAAAAACGCACATGGGGGGGAGGGGGGGGGGTTGGGTCGCAAATGAAGCAAAGAATTTAAAACAACGTAACCCAAATCTCACGAGAGGGAAATGTGAGTCGCACACATTTAAGAGCAACAGACAATGACAACTTTTTTACCAGCAGCCCTGCCTCGACCTTGTTAGTGGGGCACTCTGGTAATCTGCGCTTAATGATTTTTCTCTTTTCTCCCTCACACTCCCTTCACCTCTACCTCATTCTTCCTCCTTTCTCTCTTTTACATTAGACCACAGCTTGAGCTTGAACCGCAGAGTGTCACAGTCATTTAAGACGCAGCCCTAACGTTTTTTTCCTCTTCACATTCCGACGCCATTATGTTACATTGTTGCAGAATAAAGAGCCGTATTATGTTCCAGCAGTAAAGGGCACAAGTGGACTGAGTTTTTATCTGCTGAACGAATCAATCAGGATTATGTCAGTTGAAAAGAATCACAGACAGCAGTCGCCAGCGGACGTGGCCCGAGTGTGTGCGCGCGTTTCGGAGTGCTACGTAAATATGCGTACGAGAAGAACCTATTTGTTATTGAATACTAGCGGTTGTTGAGTGAAGTGTCATTTCTGCGACAAGAGCGCTGTTTTATTTTACACTGTTCTCTCACAGTCAAAGGATTGTGAGGACGCTAATTATCATTTCAGCAGAAATGATTAGGAGATCAAATGGAGATCGAATGCCATTTCCTTCCATTAATGCGGGGGGTTTAGTGCGGCTGTCATGCCGTGGCCATCGCCGGGCCTGTGGGAAAAAGACTGAGGGAGGAATGGGGAGAGGCTTAGAGCGGGGCGGGGCTTGGCCGACGGGAATATTCATAGCAACAATCCACAGAAACAGAGAGATGATGACCTCTGGAGAGACCGAAAGATTGTCCGGAGTCCGGAAGAAACTTTCAAATCCGGTTAAATCGGTTCCTAAAACGTGTCTTGTCATTAATATATCCACGCTTGTCCGCACTCAACATGCCTCACGTGCCGGGGGCGGAGGTCGTGCCCACCCCACCCCCCCTTATAACCTGTTTGTGAATGAGCACACAAGTGAGCAGCCATGAAAAGACCACAGTGTAATCCCCGTTAGTACGAGCAAAGAGATTTGTATTGCGGTAGTGCTAAAATTGTAGATATTGTTTAAATATCCTCTCTTCGCTTTGCTTGAAATGGATGATGGAAAATGTTAAAGTGCTGCATAGCCATTTGTATTGTATTTATGTATTGCAAAAAAAGGTAATAGATCAAGCACATTCCATTATCCCCTTATAAGATCATTAGCAAATATAATTAGATATGAAAAGAAAGTAATTTGGGTTAGAGAGGGAGAAAAGCGCTATCAGGCACAGAAGACAGATTGCAACATCAGTGTTTGGCTTTAAATTGCTCAGTGGAGGTAGTATCAGTGTGAGAATCTCTGCCCCAGAAATAGACTGAGTCAGAGAGCAAGACACATCCACATCCCAGAGAGCTACTGCCTCGTTTCCTTTTTCTTGAGTCTGGTTTGCGTGTGGATGTTTCTCTCGCTCTGGTTCATACGTGCAAGGCAAACAGTTTTGGTGTCGTTCTCTATCATCTGAGGCAGGTTTACTCGCTGCCTAGTCATCCGGTGGAGCAACAAACGCGTTGTTTGTTTTACCTTCACAGTCGTCCGTTTTAACATGAACACTTTTTCAAGTGTGCCACATGCACGAGGCTCCTCCGTATACTTATCTAAAGGCAATCTGAACCCACACAAGCGGCGAACATACAATTCTGCCATTTCCTCCAGAAACACTGGGTTTCTTTTACTTTGCTCTGAGGGGAGAGGAGGGGGCTGGTGTGCGAGGATTCTTCTAGTCTTTGTGAATCACTACAAATGGTATTCATAAACATCCTGTATTCATTAAAACCTTCTAAAAATATGATTTGGGTGCACTTCCTTGCGTTCGGCCCCGATTATATGTGTG
Source organism: Enteromius treurensis (assembly GCA_032275025.1). Taxonomy (NCBI): domain Eukaryota; kingdom Metazoa; phylum Chordata; class Actinopteri; order Cypriniformes; family Cyprinidae; genus Enteromius; species Enteromius treurensis. The sequence continues at coordinate 20,575,127 of JAUCMU010000125.1, forward strand.
TGTATTCGCACGCTGACTCGTATTTACATATTTATAAATACTGGGCTGTACAATGAGGTCTACCTTTGCCAAAAACAACTCTTTTCCAGCAGCACCGGATGCCTGGGAGAGAACAAAGCCACCCTCCGTGGCAGAATGTGCAGTGTGTGTTGTGTTTGTGTTCAGCAGGAGATGATGGCGAACCACATCACTAACATCTAGATTTCATTCATTTCGCAAAAAAAGAGACTTTCAGACTACCAAAAACGGCTGAACTCGAGTTTTTTTTTCTGTTTAACAGAGGATATTGCAAATGGGCTAAGCACTCAGTCGCTACCTGATGTGGTAAAAGTATCAGTCAAGAGGCTATGTGCAAAATAAATGTACCCCACTCCTTTCCATAATGCATGTTCTGCCTTATCTGATTGCTTAAACATGTATTCAATAGTTCAGAAATTCATATCCTGGCATTTTCCTCCAATTAAATGAGCCCTGTTCTCAGGAAACCTAAAACGAGCGGGCCTTTGAAACACAAATATACGCTAAGTAGATTTCATGGTAAAAATAGAATACCTGAGGGAGGTCGGGGTATAAAGCGGCCCAGTGTTTTAGATGGGAGCGCTCTTCGCCTTAACTCTGTGGTCCGGGATATAATAATAAGAAGCAGTTAGGAAATGTCAGGACTTTGACTCTCTTTTCCCCAAGTGTGCTGGCTGTTGTTAACCGAGCTCGCTTCCAGCCTTGTGCTGTGCTATTGTTCTGTCTGCCTTTTCATTTAGCCGTTCTGTTAAGCATGACACATGTATTAACATAAGATGGATCCTGGAGCTATGTGTCCTCTTACCATATGTCTTGTATTACTTTCCAGGGCCCTCTCTTGTCTCACATTGAACGTGTATTATCAGACTTGAGCAGTAGAGGGCGCCACATTTTCTTGGTTCTGATTCAGTGGTGGGCCATTTCAAGTTTTAAACCCATGAAGTAGTAATATCGATCGTGCAAAAAAACGATTGCACCTGAAGGCAAGGAAAACGAATGCTTGGACAAACAAAGGCCTCACGATTCAGCCTGTGAGAGAACAGACCGATAACAACATAATTTGACAGGCCAGAGTATGATAAAGATTTCTAGGGTGTTGAAATAATTAAGCAATCACTCCACATGCGGACAGGGAGACTTCCAAAATGATCAGAACAGGAGGAGAACAAAGAGGATGCAAGGATCATAAAGTTGGTGTGCTAGTCTCCAGATCGCAGTGGCAGTTGTTTGGGGAAAAGAAATGGCGTCCTTAAATAATAACATTCCAGGTGGCTTAGTTAATGAAGAGTGAAAATCAAATATGGGGCGGAATCTGTAACTCATTACCAGAACTTTCTTTAAGAGGAAGTCACGAAGAGCACTGGCCCCTGGGAGAGCAGGCCTTTTTAAAACTCGAGAATGTAATTTATTATCATTATGGTTATGATTATCTTAATTTCCTCACGGACAACAAAAAAAAGCCATCAGACAGCTGTAGAGCTGTGACCGCAGTACAGGCTTTAAAAACATTGCCAATCACTTCAGATTTGATAAATAACCACCACTTTATCTGTGGATTAACATGAAATATCAGCAGGTTAAAGGAAAATGACATTGAGTAACTAGATCTAATTTTCAACATGGATTGCTAATACGGAGGCTTGTACTGCCATCTCCTGGACAAACTGTGCACTGCCTCCTTCCGTCTGAGCCGTTAGGAGAAACCATTGGTTTGAATTGCTCATCCTGCCAAGTCTGATATACATAAAGATGCCCTTTTTTTTAAGCACAATGAAATGAATAGTACATTTTACAATTATTAACATATAAGTATTAATGGTGTAGACATGAGATGAAGACTCCAGACACAAATAGCCTAGCAAACAATGTTTTATTTTATAGGGAGCACTCAAATTCTACACTATTGGGCAATTTTTGGTTTGTGGAATAAATGCATTACGAGTAGATATTTCTGTAAATGTGTTAGCCACATAATCAGTACTAATTAATGATAACCGAGTCAAACAAACAAATAAATAAATACATTTTATTTTCTTATATTTATATTGCAATTTCTCAAATAACAGAGCAGTCGCATTTGTGAGAAAAAAGCATTATATATATAAATATTGTTTTTCTGTGCAAGAATAATTTGTATCTGAGAACACAAAAGTGGTTTAATTCTTTTTCTTAATCTCTATCAGCAATTTCCGAAGCGTCTGACATCTGAGTGGAAAGTGTGTCTGTTAAAGAAGTGCACGCCTCAGATGTGCGCATAATGCAAAGCGAGTGGGCGTCAGCGTTATTGCTCTTTGGCAAATCTAAATGACGATGTTTTATTCCATTATTAGCGGGGAACTGACTCCTCGTTTCATTTCCATAACATTTCTTGTGAGAGCACACTCAAATAAATGCATGTTTTAATTTCATTTTGTCATTTTCATAGAGGCACTTTAAAAAAGAACACGACTCGGAAATGCACTCTGTAGATTTTATTGCCAAATAATTTTCTTAGGGGTTGTAGAGGGAATTAAACAACATTTATATTATTTAGTTCAAACGGCGATAGCACATAAATAGAGAGAGAGAGAAAAAAAAAGCAGTAAGCATTTTCACCGGATTCAAACTTCAGCGGTAATTGCACAAGTGCAATGTTCAGAGAGTTATTGTCTTTATATTAGAAGACTTTATATATTTATATTTTTATATTAGAGGTGGAAGTAGTCTGAAAGTATTCAAATTGCCCTCCTCCCATAAACATCTTCTTATCTAATAATAATTCGCAAGATGTGTTTTCTTTAGTGCCATTAGAGGTTAGCGGTACATATGAATGGAGAGGTTTATAGCTGACATACTCACACATAAACACAAAGGCGTTACAGTGGTCGTTCATATATTTACAAATGCACCCTAAATCATATTTTTGTATGATAATAACTGCTTTGAAATCATAATTAAGCGATCAAAAGAAAAATGTGTTGTTTTCCCTTTTAATAATTATTGTTACTAAAAATCGTTTTGTTATTCAAGAGCATCAAAGTATGTACATTTTGCTAACACTTGTCAAAGTTGTATGCATTTGTGTGAAAGAGAGAGAGAGAGAGAGAGAGAGAGAGAGAGAGAGGAAGGACACAGGCGGTGGTGTTAATCTGCGTTTGTTCTCTTAACCGTAGTTCATCTGTGGGCGGAAGAAGAGGCGTCCCGACGATTTGGCCCTGCTCTTACCCCTGAACATAGCCTAACTGACACAGAGATGCAGGACTAATCAGAAACTAACATCACCTCCCCCTACTGGACTGAGCGGCTAAGAGCAGGCGGCGGAAAAAAGAGGAAGAGGACTCTGACTATGAAGGACATTATCTTATCAAAAGCATTATTTAACGTAAAAGACTTCAAGAGAGAGAGAAAAAAAAAAAGACTGAAAACATGGACAGCTCAGATGATTTCCTGCGCGAGCGTTCTCGCCGGATGAAGGAGAGAAGATTTGTTGATGTTTAGTGAGCTGGAAACAAGGAAAAAAAAAAAAAGAGATTTTTTGCTTCCTGTGTTTTATGTGTCTTGAAACCTCCCTTGTGTAGCTGATAAATACTTTCTGTGTTTTTAATTGCTTTTTTGACCTAGTGAGGAAACTTTGAAGTGCTTGTCCCTCAGAGCAACACATTCCTTGAACCAAGATGGCGGCCAGTTGCCAGTCTCAGAATGAGAGAGCGAGAAACTGAACAGACTTCCCTCCCTCTCTCTCTCTCTCTCTCTCTCTTTCTCTCTCTGTCGGTGTTTCTCTCACTGCCCACTTCACCAGTGTTATCTGTCTGATGCTCCCGTTCCCCTGGACGTTTGGACCAACCCGCTACACGTTTGGAGACCAAGCACACTCTTGTGGGAAAAAAGAAACTCCTTTGTAATCAGCACACTCTCAGCAGTCGGCGCCTGGACGTCAAAAAGCAGAAGAACGACAATCCAATACTTTGAGGAAACGAGAAAACGCCGCGTTTTAAAACAAAAGGGAAGCTACGTCTTTTTCTCCGAGAACTGGCCACGTGATTTCACCATGTGTTTGCGACAGCCGTAGCATTCGAGGCAAAAACCAGCTGAGGTGACAGAAGAACTAGTTTACACCGAGCGTGTCTGATGAGACGGCACGAGCCACGGAGACTTGCGAACGTGCAGCCTGCAGAAATCAAGCAGAAACGCAGCCCCTAACCCCACACGCTTTGATCTCAGTCTTGCTCACTTCAAGTACTCTGGTTATGAGATTGTGTTTGTAATATACTGCCACCAATCAGTGTTGCAAAGTGTTACTGACTACTGAAATGGTTTGATGTCTTCAATTATTAAAGAAAAAGAAAAAAAAAGAAAAGAAACATGCAAACAAGAAACAAGTATTGTCTAGCCATAGATACAGTCATGCGTTGTTGCATTTACAAAGCTAGCTGTTTTAGAGTGTAGGTATTAGATTGGAGTTTTCTTCTCTAGTACTGTAATTTTTGCCTTTCACCTTTGTAAAATACCAATAACATTAAAAGAAAAGGAAAAAAAAAGAAAGATCGACAATCTTCTTCTGTTGCTGCAAGCGTATAAATCCATATATATACCCATGCCTCATGCAAGCAAATACAAACTGAGGTCCCCCCCTGAAGTATTTTGCACTGTGATAGTAAATGAAAAACCAGTCTATACAGTACGCAGATCGCTAATGGAAAATGAAGGTGCGTGTGTGCGTGCGTGTTTGTGCGTCCCTTGACGTTGTGAACTGATATTCTCTCTATTCTTTTGTGAACTCTGCTGATTTGGTCTGTGTAGTTCAAACTATCTCATCTTATGATGGTCATCTCTGTTGCTTTGAGAATCAATTCAATGAACTTCCCAGTAAGTCATTGTGTGTAGACTCCGACGCGTTCGAGTCTGTTCTCTTCAGATATATTCTTTAGTTGTCCTCTTTCCAAAAAAAATATTTCTTGGAAAAAAAGCAAAAAAAAATCGTTTTCATAGTTTCCGTGCAAGACTATGTCCTCTCTTAAATGCTACGATTGAAAAAAGAAAATCAAAAATCAAAGTGAAGCTGTTTAGGGAACTAGTTACAGTAAACTAGTACAGGTTACGTAAGATAAAGGAATTATGACAGGGAGGGTCAGTGATAGGATATGTATTGACCGATCCCTATATACACTGGTTATAGATGAGCACACCTCTGGCTCCCTCCTCTGTGTAGTATAACTGAGCATCTATCTCTCTTTCAGTCTTTCTGGACTAATATATGAGCATTCCACACCTCTGAGCTGTCTTGTGGACTGTATGATTTTCATTTGGTTGCTGTATCCTCATGGCAGATGCTTTGTTTTGTAACTACTGAACTGTACTTATAATGAGAAATAAAATGTATTCAAACTATGAAACACCAGCGTCAACAACTGAGCATTTTTGTGCCAGATATTTGCAATTTTAAATTGGATCTTACAGAATGTTCTTCGTGAAAGGGTACAGTAAATGTTATTGTGTATTATGTAGGATTTTGTATTTAGCACTGTACTTAAAAAGGATATTTACACATTTTATTTATTTTTTTATTTTTCTATAAAAAACACAGATATTGATACATTCTTACATTTTTTTGGTAAATAAATTAAAACCAATAAACATTAAATTTAACAAATGTGACAGAAAATGCTTTTATAATGTTGCAAAATATTATTTTTTCTTGATGCTTTTGATATTTCTAAAAAGGAGAGGGGACCCCTGCATTTTACCATTTCCACTAAAATACATTTAATAATAATAATGATGATGATAATAATGTTTAGTATTGCTTATTAGTTAATTACAATTGATGTCTATTATGCAGACAATCTGCATATTGGAAGGATTTTTGAAGACTGGAGTAATGGCTGCTGCAAATTTAACATTGGCATCATATGAATAAATTATATTTTTAAAGATATTTTAAGAATTAATTAAAACAATTATAATATAATTTACAATTTTACTGATTTTGGATCAGATAAATTGAACCTTTTTTACCCTCTCATGTGAAAGGTTTACACTTAAAATATAGTGGAAAATTTGCCACAAACAATGCAAAATACACAGAAGATATATTAAATAATACACGTTGTTGACATATTGAGTAAATGTAAATTTTACTGGAAAGATAAAACACTTACATGAATCTATTATACAATAAATAATTATAAACCCCACTCTCTCAAACAGAAACATACACAGGGGCTCGTATGATAGACAGCAGAAGTGATACATTTTTCTATCCTCCTGTTTCTCTTCACCCCGACTCCCATGTTAAGTGTAGTACATGGTGTTAGCTGCAGGGCTACAGGCCTGTGTGTGTGTGAGTGTGTGTGACTTGGGAGCAGCGCGGATTATGACAGCTCGCATTTACCGGCTGTGTTCCTGCTAACTGTGGCTTTCTACCCTTGGGCTATAGCTGTGTTAATTCCCCGAACCTGTAAGAGCTGGAGACTAGTGTGCCAACTGATGCTCATCCTCCCTTTTTCAATTTCCTCTCTGCCTTTTTTGACTTTTTCAGTCAAGAAATAATTTCTTTAATTCAGTGTATGTGGCATAAATGAGAATAAAGGACTTTCCAAGCAGTCGTGTGATCCAAATACAGTAAGCAGATATGTCTGTTGTTTCTCTGATGTCGTTAGCTGTATCAACGCAACACATATAGGACATGTCTTTCAAGGACGTTCCCTCTCTCCAGCTCTCTTATAAAGATGGATTTGCCCCGTCACCGACTCTCATCGTAGGCCAATGACAAGCGATAACTGACACCCTTTGGCACAGGGGCCTGTTGTGTCAATACCTCAGAGAGATAAGAGCCTGCTCTCTAAACACATGAAAACTATCCTCACTCACACATATACACACGAGCACCGCTTCCACCACAGACAGAGGGAACGTTTTCCCATTATAGGCCCGTATTTCATGTTTTTCTTAACCTTTTCCTGTGAGTTAGCTGGGTCTCTGTGGAGGGAAACCCGATCTCCTTTAGTCTGATGGGATCCATATTTGTGTTAACCTACCGTCGAGACCCTGTTGAGGGGAGGTGTTCGAGGTCAACGCCTGACTAATTTTTAAATGGATCAGCTACACTAGACCAGATGGAGAAAGGCCTGGACCTAATAAAACTCACATCCTGAAAAAGTAACCGTTTCTTTTTTCCTGCCCCCCTTCATGTGTGTAGCTCGTCTGGAGTTATTGAGCACTGTGGAGCACAGATTTTTTTCTTTTAAATACAGTGTACAGAAGATAGATAGGTAGACATATCTTTTGACAAATATTGATATGTCAGTAGATATATATATATATATATATATATATATATATATAAATTTGTGT
>JAUCMU010000125.1:20582613-20606339 GCA_032275025.1 Enteromius treurensis
AAACACAAGATAACATAATAATCGTATTATTTTATTTTTATTTATAACACACACACACACACATACATACATACATAAATATAATAATATTATATATAAAAATATATCTTGTTAGGTCATGATACCTAATATATATATATATATATATATATATATATATATATATATATAATACATTTACCTGCATTGTAGTTACAATTTAAAGAATGAATATGGTGATCTTTCAGTCACTATTCCAAGGTATCAAAATAGTATTTATTTAAGATATACTGATACGTTTAACAAATTGCACCCTTACATATTCTAAAAAAATATCTCAGTCCATTAGTGTCACATTAGTGTCATGGTGTCATATTTGTGCGAGTGTGTATATGTAGCTGATGTGTTTAAGAAGGCAGCGCGGTTGGGTTGCTGTGTGCCAGCACTTGTAGCCAGGCAGATGGTGACCTGCGCTTGAACCTCTCTTCTCTCTCATTTGTTCAGCTGGCTTTCATTTGGCCAGCAAGCAGGCTGCATACTATAGCAAACGCATTTCCTTATTGGGACCACCAGATGGCGGTATAAATCAACTTATAGCTCCATTGCTGCCGATGGAGGCTTAACGCAATGATCTCTGTACACCAACTCACGACACATAAAAGATTACACTCAAGAAATGGATATTACCACAGTAAATCTTGATAGAAATGATGTGAGAGTTTGTGGCACACATTTTAATACTCAACCCTTATATTTTTGTTCCGCCATTAAGTCAGTCACATGTTTATAGCCTGTATATACAGTAGCACATCTTGTCATTAGGGCCAACTAAATGATATCTGAAAGAGAAAGGCATTGTCTGCGGAGAGAATTGCACTCCATTTCCATTTTCAATCTGCAGTCAATCCGTAATCAATCTTATCAGACGTTCTTTGACAGGCTTTTCACATTTTTACACATTTTTGCGCACTCTTCCTCTCTCATTTACACGCGTGCAGACAACAGTCATCTGTCACCATTCGAGAGTTCTCTGTGCGTCTGGATACACACCGTGTCATAATGCTCATCATCGGCGAGCTCATACAGTCTCGCACACATACACATGCAACTTAACAAGGGTGTGTGTGCAAGCGTGCGTGCGTGTGTGTGTGTTTGCTCAGCTCTCAGGCAGGGTCTTATGAATCGATGATCATGTGGTATAAGAGAGATAGATGGCTCGGAGCTCCGTCTTGTCTCCTCTAATTGTAAAATATTAGTTACATTAGAGTGTGTTGGGTGATTAATGGAACTTATTTGGAGGTGGCCCTTCCTGCCCCACCCCCCACCCCCCCGCCAAAGCCTTCTCCATTGACTCCTCTGAACTGAGGGATTTCTCTTACGGCAGACAAATAGGTCCTGGGGACAAAACAGAAAGGAAGGGATGAGAAGATTGAGAAGGGAAATTCAAGAGAAAGAGATGGAAAGAGTTGTAACACAAGAGCGGGTTAATTTATTCGATATTATATGTATTTCCAGGTAGCTTACATGCCAACGGTCACATATTATGTCTGCACTGAGTCGCCTTCATCGATATTTCTATGTCTGCATGGGAATAGATCAGTATTGGTGTATATAAAAGCTGACTGGAAATGTTATTGATACCTGAGCAGAGGAGCACTTAGGTCCAGAACTGATGCTCGGCCCTGCTCCTCGGCCATTAGAAAGCCATGGATCATGTTATAGCCAGCAGAACAACACCTGCTGACCCAGAGCTGGAGCTTCATCCACACACACCTTGATCCTCTGGCTTGGTTGCTATCCGTGTATATTTGTCTGCTTTGTCCTGGGCTTGTGGGAAAAGGAATGTTTGGATTGTTTTTTTAATGTGGAGGTCTCGAGGAGCAGTGGACTGATAGATCATGGTATTCTATCTATTATTCCTTAGACACAAAGTTGTAAATAAAAGCTTGGAAGGCAGATGAGCATTCAATCTTGTCAAGCACAATACAGTGTTATTTAAACAACTTCTTGCTAGAAATGTTATACACTCGCTTTTATTAAATATGTAGTAATTAAATCTTATAGTAAACATTTTAATAGTTCTAGAAACTAGTATTACATTTAAAAAGCAACTATTTGTTTTCTCATGGTAAAAATGTCAACTTTAGGGGCAAAAACTGTTTTCTTCTAATAATAGTTATATTTTTATTTGTATATTTAATTACTTTTTTTTGTGACTGTCCTACTTTTTACTAAACATATTAATACTATGTTAATTCCAAAAATTATACTCTGTTTTTTGGAGACTATCACTATAATAATACCATGATATAGTACTATGAGAATAACAAGAATATGGTAATCACAATATTACGCAGAGGAAACAGCATTTCAACACTTTTGGGGGTTTTACTCATTTATTTCTAAAAGCTTTATCCTCCGTCATCGAAATCTTATCTAAGACATCTTCGACATTGCAGCTATCATTATCTTTGTCAATTAAATTGATTTGTTAACTTAAATGAGTCAGATGCAATTAAATCACATGTATACAAAGCCTGATTTTATGGCCCGGTTTCACAAACAGTGCATAGACAAAGCCAGGGTTAGGCCATAGTTCAATTAGGACATTTAAGTAATTATTAACGTGCACAGAAAAAAAAAGAGAGACAAAACAAAGGCACTGATATGTTTTGAGATCAGTAAGTGCAAGTTTCTTTCAGCTCAGACTTAAATCTTAGTCTTGGACTAGGCTTAAACCGGGGGTACAGTATATCTCATTGTTATGGTGGTACAGTATGTGATGAATATGAACAGGTGAAAAGCTCTATAATGTGAATAATTACACTTAATGGGATACACAAAACATATGCTCAGACACGGCCAAATGTTAATACACATCACACATCAGACAATAGAAGTATTTTTTTAATTTCCAAAAAAATGTTTATATTGTAATATCTTGCTTTTTTTATTCATTTTATTTGATTTCTTTTCATATAGACATGATCATTGCTGACTTGCAAACAACATAAAAGCAAGTGTAACGTTTAAAGGGAAGATGACTGTTTAAAATGATTTATTACAACTTGAAATTACATGAGATATCTTTTACAGTACACCAGTCTAAACTGGTAAACAAATACTCAAGCTGTCTTTTATTTGAGCAGAAATTCACTCAGCCATGCCACAGTCCTTTTTTCCCCCCCTTCTTTTTTTGTAAGGGCCAATTCTGCTTTTTATTCAATGTGACCACTTGCAGAGTGAAAGTAGTCAGGTACGAGCGGGTCTCTTTTCTCTCTCCTTTGCACAAACACACAGACGGCACACTTGCACTCACTCGTAGACATTTATTATGTGTCTGTCGTGACAGCTCAGCACTAGAATGTGCAGCAATATGCTCTATAGGGAGAGAGAGAAGGAGAGAAGTGAGCACTACTGCAGATGAGTACTCATGAACTTTTCCTCCCCTGGCCACACAGATACCCACACACAGACACACAGTCCTGCTGAGACTGCCTGACACATCGCTCTCATCACATGATGTATATACTGCCTTTTACCCATGAGCCTTTCTAACTCTTGACCAATTGCGGGGCTCCATGCAGGCCCTTGCCAGCACCTCTCATGCACTGTCAGTGAAGGAAGTGGTATATTATCCCAAAAATCCTTCCATGAAACTTTCTGCACACAGTTACTCAGACATGTCCATGTGGAAAAACTAAACGGAATGCTCTGAAACACATCAAAGAATTCCATTCGTTCAGAAAAGAGAGAAATGAAGCCAAGTAAGGAAGATTGAAAAGAGATATAGTGGCAGGCAGACTGGGAAATGTATAGCAGAGAAACAGAGAGAGTATTAAGAGCTACGTCTGCTGCAGCAGTTTGTAATCTAGTTCAGTGTTTAACATGGGAGCTGCTTCACCCGGTGGAGCTTTTAGAGTTTGCTTTTGATACATACAAATCCAAGTTTTTCCGCGTTGTTTTTTTCCCAGAGAGCCAGACTACAGCATCAGTTCTCCAAACAGAGAAGCGATTTCCATTAGAGCCGCATTTGGTCGTCTCTTTCAGTCTGAGAAATATTTCGACTAGACGCTCATTAACAGTCCAAACTCTCTTTTTTTTCCTGTGTTGAACTCTCTTGATATTTATGCGAATGCATTTAAAGTTTTATAATGATAAAAGTTAACTACGATATCATAAGTGAGCACAGTGCAGGTGTAAAGATGATCAGCTTGATGCCTGTCTGTTGTAGCGGCGTCTTTACTTGCTTTGTGTTTACCGAATCAGAGCGAGTGGATCTGAAGGTGTGATGTCGGTTTTAGTGTGGAATCTTCCTCAGCAGGGTTTTGGGAGCAGGTGGGGAGAGATAGTGCGTGGCGCACTAACGTTGCGGAGGGATTTGGGTGTTTGGAAGCTCTCTTTGCTGAGTAATCTCCCAGCCTTTACAACACGCAGGTTATTACTGGCCGACAGATGGTACATCACTTTTTACTGCTCACACCTTCTGTGGCTCGCGTTCTCCCCAGACACACACTCCCTCTGTTTTTCTTTATCTTTTCCTTCTCTTCCATATAGGTGACACTCAAACAAACACACATACACAGAAGGAAAGTTTCCAGATATAAGATATAAGCAAATGGATATGCAACACTTGCTGCACAGAGCAGAAAAATACTGGCCCCTCAAACATACACGTGCACAGCATTGTGTAATCCCAACAGATACAGATTCATTATAGATATTCTTTAAAATATGGCTTAGAGTATCTTTTTTTATCTTATAGGCAGACATGGTTTTGCTCACAAAAGCACATAATGTGTTGTTCAAAAACATTTGAAGTGCAGAAGTCAGAATTTCCCAGGGAGAGTATATGAGTCAGGCGTAGGTGATCTTTGAGCCAGTTATGTATTTAACACTTATACAACTGTTCCAGTCCTGGAATCTGATTGGTTGAGCGCAACAGCACTTACTACAGAATTTTCACTGTCTATATCATACCACTTGCCTCAGTGTGCATCTGTGTATAAGTGGTGAGGTTTTTCCAATGACCTTTTCTGCATGCTACAACAGTGACTTTCTTTATGCAGCAGTCATTGAAGATTCATTGAATTGAATACATTTAAGTGGTTGCAATTAACTTATTTTCGCTACATTTAAATACAAATGTTATTGATTAACTTTTGAATTAGTATTTTTTTTCAGTGTAGGTGCAAAAAAGTAGTATCTCTGAAATCAAAATAGTAGTGTCTTGATGAGAGAGTCATTGAATGATTCATTTAACAGATTTATTTTAAATCCCTGATTTAATTCTTAATGAATCATTCACTCAGCAGATATTGTTAATACTTTATTTCGATAGTCCACTTTAGACATTTAACTAACAGTAACTTTGCAACTATACGTCAACTAGCAGTCATTGGAGTATTAGTAGACTATCTGTTTAATATCTTCTAACACTTTATTTCCACAGCATACAGCAATGAGAAACATTGCAAGTACTGTACATTTCAACTTATTCTACCAATCCTTAGCTTAATCTGAGAGTTAGTAGACATGTATCTACAAATGAATGAGTATTTGCTTAAATGCAGTTGACAAAGTTACTTATGTATAGTAGAATGTTTAAAGTAGACTATATAAAAATAAAGTGTAACCCTGATATGTTTAAAAATACATTGATTTGCTCAGGAGCCACACTGTAGTGTCATTTGCAACTGTTTTCGTTCATGCCCCAAAATGAAAAGTATTGTTTTTTTTTCAAAATGTAACTCTTTTGTATAAATACAATATGACATGTATTCTTGTACCATAATACCAAAATGGACTCTTGCTTGTGACACAGAGTGGAAGTGTTTAACCAGTGACCTTGTTCATATCTAAAGTGTGAGTTGAAAGGATATGAGTGTTTAAACTCTTAATCGCCCGTTGAGCGGAAGTCTCTCTCTTTCCTTCAGTATCTCGCTTGTTCTCAGGTTTGAGTTACTCACAGTGAGCATCTGAAAGTCATTAGAGGCTCTGCAGTCTGTCAGGTGCCAGCCCATACACAACCGTACACACACACACACACACACACACACAAACATCCCAACATGTTATATACTGTACATGCAGTATCCTCCTCGCACAAAGCCACATACATGCAGAAACAGTCATTTATGACATGCTCATGAGCTATTATTTTTTGTCAAAGACATGCCACACACACACAGACACAAATGCTTGAGTGTGTAAACACACACACACAGTAAAAGTGCTGAAGCCCTGCAGGTTCTTTCTGCTGCGTGGGGCAAGGGATTCGTCATGTGCTGATGAGCTGTTATAATAATATATGAGCAAATCACAAGCATTCTGCAAATTAATCATTTTTCCTCCTCAACACCCTTCTCCCGCTCTTTCTCTGTCACACACACACACACACACACACACACGCTCTTTGTTGCTGAGCGTTGGAGAGGGTGACTTCTCACAGACAGACAGAGGTGAGAGGCAGCACTCTTTCACAGATGGTAGCTCTGGCATCAGATGGAATTTATATAAGACTGATTCTGATTACATGCCAAAGCACCTCCATTTCTGCGTGAGAGTGTGTGTGTTTGTGTAGAGGAGCTTGTGTCTGCTTGCTTACATACCACAAGCGTACTGTTCAAACACATCTTGTTGTTTTTTTTACAGTGTATGTGTGATAAGGAAAGGAGGATGAAAAAAAGAGTGTGAGAGAGCAAGAACACGAGGCGCCACAAGAGGGAGCATTAGACGTGTCCTCAGAGAGGACGGAGATGAAAAATGTACAGATAGACAATAGATGTTTAAAGTGTATCTAGAACAGAGAAAACAAGTGAACTGATTAAATAAATGCAGTCGTTTTGGTTATTTGTGATCTGTTTTCATTTTGGAATGGCAGGAAGGACAAAGATGGAGTGATATTAGGAAATCTGCAGGAAGTGGGTGTTGTCATCGCTTCTCCCTCCTCCTCTTCTCCTTCGCCCTCTGATCTCCACATATGAGGCCTTCAGGGGTTAATTAGGCAGGCGTGATAATGGCACACTGCTGAAAATAATAGAACTCTTTCTCTCTTTTTCTCTCTCTATTTTGAGACAATGTTAGACAATGATGAAAAGGGGTTGGAGAAAAACATCAAGGAAAAGATATAAAATCACCTGCCATTTCCATATGTTGTTTTACAAAGCGTAAAAAGTACATATAGAGGTACAAATGTGTTCTTGTGTGGTTTTTGGCTGCATAACATTCAAAAGATTTATTGGCCAGTGGTAACAAGTACATTGGAATTTTTACTCACTCAGGACTCACAGTGGCGGGAAACAGACTGAAAAAATATGTGGAAAGGATTGACACATACTGGAGAGAAAGAGAAGGAGAAGGGAGAAATAAAATTCTTCATACTACGTAGTTCATGTCACTTGGCACCTCAATTGCAGTAGATGTGAATCACAGGAGAGCTTTCAAAAGAAGAATGAGAGAAAGCAAGCAAGAATGAAAAAGAAAGATGTCAATATATACAGTATATAGTGGCTTATATACTGTATTAATAAATCATTTCTACCTTTATTGTCCCTGTATTGCCTGGAAGTATGAATACACATATACACTGGCTTGTACTCATGTATTTCTCTTGTCTATTTAACATTAGAATTAATACACTCTATCACTAATTAACAACTTTTTCTATTTATAATTAAGACAACATTTAACCTATTTTTAATTTTTTTTTTTTTTTAAATATTAATGTTTGCCTGTATTTTTTTCTTGGCCTGGTGATGCTAAAATAAGAAAGAGAGATGCATGAAAGGAAGGTCTTTGCATGCATTTGCTATGAGCACTCAAAAACAAACATGCTTTAGCTTTCTAGAATGGCACAGACACTATGACACACTGTAATCTTTGTACATAAAATCTCCAGCTCTGCTCCTTCTTCTCTTGTCATTTAGGAACTAGCAGCAACAAGCCAAAATTGCCCCAATTAGTTTCTAAGTAATCGGGGCAACTATTACGGGAAACATTTTGAGAGGGGCTCAATGTGTACGGCCTTTTTGATATAAGAAAAATGTGCCCTGCCGCAGAACACCCCTCGAAATATGATTCATTGTTGCCAATTATTTTGACCACCAAATAGGCACCCTGAAGGGGCAGTATTATCTCACTTTGAAAAGGGAAGCTGGAGGAAGCTTTCTGGATGAATACGGAGTGCTGTGACGGAGGTTGCATGTCAATAGGCTTTCTTCTTTTGTGTTTCTTTCTTAGCCCTGTTAATCATTTACCTGTGGTCCTGCCACAGTGAGCACGGTGCCCTCCTCTCCATATTCCTCCTTATTTGTGTCTATCTCTTTTTGTTTATCTTGAAAATTGATTGGAAATCGCTCCATTCTCTAACCGCTTGGACCAGTCTGTGACAACTCTCAGCTCCCTTTGCCTAAACATTTCCTGCGTCAGAAAAGAGACGAGATAGGGAAGAAAAAGAGATAGAAGAAGAAAAGCAAAAGAAAGCAGACTTACAGTTGGTGACGCTAGTTCACTCAAAGTATAAAGTGGCATGAGAATATGCTGCCTCTCAGACTTAGCGCAATGTAAGGGAGTGTGAAATTAAAGTGCTTATGAATGAAACGGCCGGGATTGTGCGTCGCCGGCTTGCTTATCAGACAACTGGAACATCGAAAGCTCTAAAAACTTGGAGCAATCCCCTTTGTAGCGAGGCCTCAGCAGACATTGTAGTATTCGAAAGCCGCTGAGACTCCAAAGCCAAACACAAAGTGCTTATAAATCCTTCTTTTTTTGTGCCACACATGCATATGCAAGCGGACGCCTTCACGCACGCTTATTTTGAGGATGCGCACATTTTTCACGTTGCGTCACGGGTACACCTTTAATGCAGCCGCTTTACATTCCCCGCACCAACACGGCTGCTATTTTAAACCGCCATGTTAATTTGATTTAGTGCTTTTCAAATTGAATTGAGAAAAATGGAGAGCAAATGTACTGTTATTAATGTTCTAAAGTAGCGCGTAGCTGAAAGTGCCTGGCTTTGCTCTAAGTGGATGGGCCCGATAAGAGAGCCAGATATGATAGGCACGTAATCTGCATTCCTCAAACAGACTTGTGTGGGCTATTAAGGGCCATTGTGTACAATGCACCGATGATCAGATCCAATCTCTTAAACAGTTGTACTTGCTCTAAGCTGAAAAGAGCACTTTCGAACTTCTGTAGGATACCGCACAAAGAAAACGTCTTCATCTGAACAGCAGAGATTGTCCACAGACGGATCGAGGAAATGCGTTTGATACTTACTGATGAGTCAAAATGATTAAACGTCCATCTTGTGCTGATTGTAACCAAATACTACACACAAGTGTTATCAAGGCCCTCTGATTAAAATCAGGTTGAATTCTTTTGATGGAAAGCGTGTGGCATGTGTAACAGGCTTTATTGATATTGTACGGGATGATAATGTTGTCGGTTTCTTTCTCAGGTCATGGAGGTCAAAGGCCATTCCAGTGCCGCTACTGCCCTTACAGCGCCTCTCAAAAAGGTAACCTGAAGACCCACGTCCTGTGTGTTCACCGCATGCCCTTTGACAACAGCCAGTACCCCGACCGGCGCTTCAAACGCTCCCGTATAGACTCTGATGTCTCCGGGAACTCCGAAGACGGGAATCTTTCCTCCTCCGGCCTGGTGAACACAGGAGAAGGCATTTCTGGAGATACTCTTCGCACTCTTGAGTGAAGCAGCTAACAACTCAATCCAGGGATTTCTAAGGAGCTTCATGGGCTGGAAGTGATTATGAAACCACCTCATAAAAGCATCCCCACTGAATCATTGAAAAAGAAATTCAAGAAATTAAAAAATCCTCTCAAAAAACTGGAGATCATTAACTCCCAAACTCAAACATTTCAGTCTCCGTAATATTCTGTGAAGCGCAGGATAGAGATGATGAAGTAGAGAAATCTGAACCCTTTTTCTGACGAGTCTGAAACTAAATACACAGCTGCCTGAATTGAGCGTTGAAGAGACATTACTGAAGAGAAAAAAAAATGACAACGTAAAAAAAAAAAAAGACTGTCATTAAATTCCTCAGAGTGACTTTTGTCCCAAAAATAATGCTTTTATCAGAAAAACGATCCGCGCCAACGATTTCGCGACGGTTGGAAGGGAAAGAAAGATGGAGGGGAGCTGTTGAGCGCACCCTTCAAGAACATGACACCACCAGTGGCCATTTGCCCAGCGCCACTGACGCACAGGGATGGAGTGAGCGGACGGAGGGATGTGGATGGTGAAATGGGGGGGTTGGGGCGTTTGGTGCCAGCCTGACTGGAGCTGTCATCACAGAGGAAATCAATTCAACCCCCTCCTACGCTACTTCCATTCACTCCCCCCACTCCTTCCCCGTTTCGCCTCTCCACACTCTTTCAGAACACGTCAAGAGAAACCCTAGTCGCCTGTACAGCCGGGCCGCTGAAGGGTCAGCCTCAGACCTGTCTGATGACTAGTAGCACTTCCTATCAGCCTCTTTCATTCCCCTCCTCCCTCCCTTCTTGTGTTTCTTCTATCAAAAAAACAAAACAAAGAAAACGTAATATTGTATAATAATTAGTGGATAGTATTTTTTCCTTCTTTTTCATTGTAAGTTGCAGTTTTAGGAAGTACTTTGTAAGTGACACAGCAGAATGGCAGAGACACATTTAATGTGATTTCCATTCAGCACTTCTTAACGAAAAAGTCTTTTTGTTGTTCTTGAAGAAGGTGCTGCTTCCCTTCTAACTGGTGGATTTTGGGCCCATTTTTTGTGTGTTTGTTGTCCTGAATGTTCCTCTACTAAAAGAGATTAACTACACAGGCAGTTTGGACCCTATGAAATCAAGCCTTTTAAAGAACTAAATAAAGTGTATCAACTTTCATTGTACTTCCTTTTATTGAAGGCTAGAAGGGGTCAGAATGTAAATAAGTACGGTAGGGGGTATGGATGGGGGGCGAGGGGGTGGATATTAATGTTTTGTGATAAACAGAAATGATCCAGACTTTAAGAAAGTCAATATCTTCCCGCTCAGCACAGGGAAGCTCAGCACTTAAACCCCAGGGCCTTACGGCTGCTCTATTCACGCCAAGAGGAGTTTAGAGGACTCACAAATACCCGCCACACTCCTCACTAAGCAGTAAATAAAAACATAAACCCTTATCACAGCCCTAAGACCACAACATCTCCACAAAAAAAGGAAAGATAGAAAGAGGTTAAAAAACGAGATGATAGAAGTGGTCTAGAAGTGGAGCACAGAGATTTCACAAGTTCAAACAAACTGTAAGGTTCCAAGCAGGGGTTCTTGAATTCACTATAACCCTAGAAGATACTTTTATTTTTGGTCTGTTCTTTGTTGTTGTTGTTTTCTTCTTTTTCTTTTTTATTAGGATATTTCTCACTGCCTTAAATGAAGTTGATGAATTTAATACAACTATTTGTATAAGCTCTACTGGGGGGGCAATGTTTGAAATTAAATATATACTTTGTGACTGCATTGAGCTATAGAGGTTTCAACGCACTACTGTGTTTTCTGGTGACTGTCAGCAGCTTGCTTTTCTTGTATGTATGTAAGTGTGCACACTTCATGAATATTAGAGTAAATAAACTAAAAAAACTAAACATTCCATTTATAGCAGTTTTTCTTTGCTTTTTACAGTAATCTGTCCTTTTGGATCATGTTTTGAGCTCTGAGACAGGCAATAATTATTTTAGTGACACTGGAAGATTTAATTATTACTTCTTTTTTGCCATTATTTGTATAGTGATTGTTAGTCCCTTAAGTTGAGGTGCTAATGTGTTCCTGTTACATTCCCTATTGGAAAAAAATATATATAAATAAATAAAAAAAATTGTCTCTATTCCTCCGAGAGAACCTGTAACCATATCATTTTACTGGTACAGTCACGTGCATCATTTAAAGTTCTAAAATATTGTGCTTCTTGAGAAAAGAAAAAAAAAAAAAGTCAGTTTTCTTTCTCTATAATACTCTATAGTATGTGATCATGAACATTATACTGTCCAACATTCCTTAATGAAGAATATTTCTATATCAGAGGAGGCTAGAGGATTATATTGCTACTTATATGCTTGTAACAAGTGGATGACTTGTTATTGTATTTAAGGACTATTCCTAGTCATTATTTATTGTCATACATCTGTCTGACAAAAGAAGAGAAAATAAGTATTCTGATGAACTATCAAGAAGTTGTTTTTATTTCAGCAATGGCTGTTTTCTTTCTGCTGTTTAGAAGTTCTTATGTCTTTGAAGCAGTACTGTTTTATCCAGTGTTTTACGCAATAAAACCTCTACCTCTTAAAAACAATGACTTTTGTGTCCGTCTAATTCAATTCAATATATATATATATATATATATATATATATATGTATGTACACACACACACATATATAATATAAAGATCTTTGTCAAAAAGCATTTAGAAGCATTTATGTCCTTTCATGGCTGCTGTTGGCCATAACATTTTCAGATAATGAAACTGAAAAATAGTCTGTTGATGTGTGGCACCAAAGAGAGCTGTGAAAAGCACTAAATGAAATCAAATGGCTTTCATAAACCGTAATGAGCACCACCTGTAACACTGAGACCAGCAAAGTCATCAACACTGGCCACATGCAAACATATGATCGTTAAAATTTAACAATGACATACAGTAAATATTAAATTATCTGGCTGGGGTTGGGTGCCTCCTCCAATGCAGCATGTTTTGTATATAGGCCTACAGGTATATGTGTGTACACACACACACACACACACACACACACACACACACATATATATATATATATATCACCTGTTCCATACACTGTATGTGTATGTATGTATATACATGTTTGTTTCTCCTATTTCCCCTAGAAATCACATAAGATAACCCGGAGCTGAAAACGATGGAAAACAAGAGAAAACACTGCACACAGCCCTTGAATCTAAAACGTCCCCAATGCATGCTCGTTTTACTGTTAATGGAGAAATACAGTGTGTGGCATGTTTAATAGGCTTTATTTTTATTATACAACACTGAATAATTAACTCTGAGGCAGAGTGTCACATAGATTTATCTTTTAATTAAAATTGCGTGGTTCACGCATATTTGAGTGGTAGTCCAAATAAACGCAATATCCAAATTTATGTTTTGTTTATCCTCCTGTTAATTATCGAGAGATTGTTCGCTCTATAACCCTTCATATTTTCCCTCTCCTCGCACAAAGTTGGGAGGTCTGCATCACAACTAATAAAACCTTCCAGTCATATTTTATTAATTTATAGGTCATTCTAAAAACAAGGAGGAAAAAGGTGAATATTACGATTCTGGCTCTTTCAAATGAACTGAAAATTCACAGGAAGTAAAGTCAAAATGTTTTTAAATCACAGCTGGGTTAGCGGGTCGTTGATGTCAGTCATAAGCTGCTGTATACAGTGCAATTTATGAAGAGTTTTTCTATTCTCTTTAAAATGTATTCATTGCTTATTGAAGTGTTACACATTTATTTTTTCTTTGTTTCTGTCTCTCTTTTGAAAACATTGATTCTAAGTACATATGCATTTGTGTGTAGAAAAACTGTCACTCAAAAATTTCACAAACAAAATGGAATGTGAAATTTTAAAAGTGGACTGTTTATAACATAAATAGCATTATCATGTAAAATGTACCCCAGTAAGCTTTATTTAGGCTACAACTTTTTTTTTTCCTTTTATGACTTACTGTATCAACAGAACATTTTTCTTTTTATTGCTTTTTTTATTTAAATATTATATATAGTACAATATACACAGTGTTCAACGTTCTCATCTTAACATGACCTCATGTATCTGTATTCAACCCAGCTCTGTGAGTTTAAACAGGTGATCTGTGATGTTAGTGTTAGTGTAGGGGTCTCTCATTGCTCCATTCCTCTGCTGCTGTTCAGAGATCAGCCCCTGCAGGCCCCTCCTGAGGCTGCAAGCTCTTAATTATGCCTGTTTTGTCAGGAATTGGCAAAGGCCATCATTTGAGCCTGCGGTCGCCCAATTATATTCTTTTACGAATTGCAGGCAAAGACGGCCATTTTCCATATCCACGCTCCCCTGTCATTATTGAAACTCCCTCAGCAGGAGAGGGTCGTGTTACTAGCCTGTTTAATTACCGCTCATGTTCATTAAGGCGCCTTCGTCTTATAGGTAGACTTTCATCAGCTCACTATAATTAGCACCAGTAGGACCAAAAAAAAAACAAAAAACCAAAAAACAACCCAGATTCATTCATATGGCAGACTTCGCGTAATATTAATGCGTTGGGTGTGGTTGCAAAAGATAATGTCAAAGCCTTACACGTGAGGTGCTAGTGTGATAGCTATCACATGAATCAGGTCTGGTTTTGTGTCTAATTACTGTCTTGCATTCCAATTCCCATAATTACTTACGATCCGTGTTTCTGTGTGCTGATGGTTTTGAGTCTAAATTCAGTGCTCATGCATGTCCCTGTTTGTATTTGCACATCTTTTTTAGCTCTGTGAAGATCTTTGCATTGTCGGCAGTGAAAACATTCTCACACAGTCTTGCAGCATTTGCTTTGGTGAGCACGATCTAAGCATGCCCAGATTAAACCCGAAAACATGCTCACTCTCCCTGAGCTGAACCATTAGAAGAAGCTACAATTGATACAACACTCACAGGAAAACAGGTATAAAAGCTAAAAGGTACATCTTTGTACCATATTTACTCATGCCTGGTAAACATTAGTGCTTTAAAAATACGATTTAGTGTACACATTAGGACCTTTTGAAAGTTTACAGCCCAAACTTATTTTTTCCATATGGTTCTAAGGTGAAAATATTTCATTGTATTTTGCACGCATAATGGGTTTTTCAAAATATTTTATTAATATGCGCAGGCATAGTAAGTTCAAGCTAAACCAAATCCAGACGTTTATTGCAACGCTCGATGTATAATGTTAAATTATTATCTGCATTTCTTGCTTTTCAGAACCCAAAATGTTGCCCCCGTGGAGCATGTGCTCTGGACCCTACAAAACGACGATGTAGTTAAAGAGAACGCCGCTCGCTCCCTTTCTCCAGCATTTCGTACATAGCCAAACAGCTGGTGTGTGAAGAGTTAACTCTGCGAGATATAATATAAGATCTGTTTGGCCTGCAGATATCCATTAAAGGACAGAATGCTCTTTTCTATCACAGCACAGACGCCAGATGTTCTCCTCCATTTCTAATCATTGCAGATGTAATGGGGTAGAATGCTGCAGTTTGTGGCTTCACTGGCATGCAGTCTGTATACTGCACAAGGGAACAGCAGTCTGAGATTTATAATTATACCCCATTAATATACTAGCATTCCACGCTAGCGGTAAAAAACAAAGCTTAATAAACAGATCCGTCGAACACTGCGTGATTTGGGGAGAGTCTGTAACACAGGCGAGCGGCAAATGAAATGCATCGGTGTTAGTGGAGTGTTACGAGTGTCTTTAAAGGGGCAGTCAGGTTGCGACTGTATAGATGTGTTTACTCTGTTCCTTTTTCCACATCGACCAGCTTGTGTGGAATTGCACAGGTGTCCATCATTAAGGCTCCGTTCGGGGTGTGTGGATGGTGCTGAAGGGCTCCAATCACTTAAAGAGTCAACAGACAATTCCACCTGTCATCTGTCTGATGGGATATTGACCAGAAAAAGGAAAAGGAGAGAAGAGGGAGAGCAAGAATAGGTGTTAAGATCAATCATGCCCTCTCTTGTCACAGTTTTGTTTTTCGTTTAGTGTTTATTGCATGTTAAATACTCATTTGTCACAAATAAAGCCATTTTCATTTGACGCACCCATTTTGAAGTAGAGTTGTGATTTCATACAAACTCCAGCTCATTCTTCCAGTCCTTGCGTGCTAAGTGGTCAGGAACAATCAAAATCATAATTATGGCTACGGAATGGCTCAGAGACTTGAAAAATGTGTCCAGGGTGAGCTACATTCATCTATTCATTTTTATTGAGGTCTCAGTATGAGCAGCCACCAAAATTGATTTATATCCCGTGCTTTTAAAAGTGCAGGACCCAGACTTCTCCAAATGAGGCCCGACGCTGCTAAGAATTTCAAATGTGCTTTTAATACATCCTCCTTTTATTGACGTTTTGGTGCAAATCTGTCCGTTTTATTTCTGCCATTTCGCTCGCCTCCACAGATGTTTGTTTGAGGGTCTCAGCACGTGTGTGCATGTGCGTGTTTGGAGCATTTATTTTCTCTATCGGGTGTCGAAGCCAGTAAGTGGGAGCTGTAATGGTAATCATTTTCTTTTTTCTATTTTTGGTGATTTGGGTCTGATGTCAGTCCGTTGAGGTCCTGGGTAAGATATGTTAGATATCATGTTCTGTCCCCTCTTTGCCTTCCTGTCTGATTTTGATTAATGACCTTAACATGTGAATAACGAAGTGTAAGAAAGTGAATAATGATATCTGTATTTGTTTTGTTTTTTTTGTTGTTTTTTTTTAAACTGAAAATTAATGAGAAACATATGTTAGGGTTGATTGCTAGACAATGTAAATCAAATAATTTCCAATCAATTATTTGTGCGTTTATATATTTCTTTACATTTAATTTAAGATGCCATCATATTGTGTTAGACCCTTGTGTTAGAATATGTGACTGTTTGATGTAATATTCTCTCTCATTCTAATATAAACAAAACGTCTGTAGGCAAACAAGAGATGGAGAATGTGTCACCTCTAAGCAGCTGTCTGAATACAAGGCCAGTGTGAGTGTGTGACTATGAAGGGGTTGGTGTCATTCTTCAGAGCTGTGGTTTTTGGGAACTGTGTGTAAGGCCAAAGTAGCATCACCTGACAGCACAGCCTGCTAATTGACGTTTTCATTAACGCTGAATTTATATACCTATTTCCGTCTGTGATAATGACCATTTCGTGGAGAAGCAGGAAGTCTGTTGACGGGCATGAGATTGGGGAGAAACTTGCATAATTACTGCAAAGTCTTTTGTTGGCCCAAGACACACTCCAGCGTTGAACAGTTACATGGTTCTTATCATCGCAATATGGTAGTAGATAGTAAGGTGCAGAGTTATAAAAGAATCTGCTTCTTTAAGTAAATTAATTTGCACTGGGATTCTAGGTGTCTTGCTAATCAGGAGAAAACTCTCAGTAGACAGAAAGAGACTCCCATTTGCATACAGTGCAAGAAAAATCTGCTATCATATGATTAGCCAAGGTAATTAAAACAGATGTAACTTAAACACGTGCTTAAGTACCGCTAATTAATATGTAATTATGCACTCATTTAGACACAAGTTAACACATTTAACAGAGGCAGACATATCCAGCTCCACTCATTGTCGTTATCAAAAAAAAAAAAAAAAGCTGTTCAATTGAGAGATAAAAACAAAGATTGTGTCTGATGCTGAAAGATACAGATGCTTGATTGTTTTAGCTTGAGTAATTTGTCAATGTGTGCACATCTCAGTTTTGTATATCGTCATGTTTTTTTTTGTTCTTCTCAGGTCCATGACAAAAAGGTCAAAGGTCAAAAGTGTGGCACTTCTTGGTTTAGAATGAAATATACAGTACATTTGTATTAAACTGCTTCAGCACACACAGCTGTATTATATCTTGTTGTAGATAAAGCATTGTATTGATTAATATAGGTATAACAACCGAAATCTTTCTTCTTAAAGATGAAGTTTTAGTTCTTTTTATTTTAGTGTTCTTTTCAGGCCTTCATAAAGCTAAAATCAGAATCAATCAGAATAATAATAATAGAAAAAATAAGAGTAAAGTATTTGGGAAACCTGTTCGATTCTAATTATTATGATTGCAGTTCCGTTTGTTGCCACTAGGGGTGCTGAAATCCCACAACTTACCTTTAACATCACTCCCTGTGTCTAAGCTGAATAAACTGATAATGTCTCCTTCATTTCTCATCACGTAACATTGTTACGAGACAGCGAGAGTCCTTCTGTCCTGTGAAGGAGAGATAGACTCTCTCTTTCTTAGATATGAATGGCAGTGTTAGACTGGAACCCTGTGGTGAGGTGGGGATACACAGCGGGCGTCTGTCGCTCGTAAAAGAAGAGATCACCTTGGGCAGCCGCTCCGGGCCGCTCCTCCATCGTTAACAGCAACGTGCGGCTGATCAGCAGCATTCCTGACAACTCCATTCAGCCGCCACCTGCTGGCTGTCAATCACAGGGAGGGGAGGGGGAGAGGTAGGCGTCCTAGGGCTATTGACATAGCTGTCGGCAGAGAAATGAGACGTGCCTATCAAAGCACCCACTCTACCTTCCTCTCTCGCTTTCTCCTCTCTCATTCTGCCATCTGTGGCATCACCTCCTCAGACCAACACTGAAGATACAAATGCATTTGGACAACTCGTGAGCACGATATTAGGATTTCCGTTCTGTCTGCTTCCACCGCCAACTTGAGGTATTTATATTAACCCTCCTGATAACATAATAACATTGACTTTTTGACCCTGACTTGTCAATCACGGCGAAAGTGCTGCACGCGGATGCTTTTAACACTGATGACCTTGTTGGCATGGTAACACATCCGTAGCAATAGAGTTTAAGACACTGAGGCAAATGCTGTTTCATTGCACTCGCTAGTTTCTTGCCCTGTGCATTGCGTTGGTATACCATAAACACAAATTCGGCCATTTGCGAGGGTCTTGATCAAGTAAACAATGGGACACTGATGACTCAATTACAGGTTTGTGCAATAAAGCATTGCTGGTATTAAGTACGTTGCTGATAACACGGATAATGTACATTTAAAGACTCTCAGTGTATACAGAAAGCAGCTAATGCTTACTGGTTTTATAGTGAATTCTGGGAATTTCTAGGGTGCATCTTTGTGTAATGCCTAAATTATTGACTCAAATAGTAAATCATTCAACATTAGGTTCTTACTAACAGAATCAATATTTCAAAGCAGCGCACCACGTCTTTTCTAGTCTCTTGAAAAGCACAGAGACAAAAGGGAAGAAACAATAAATAAGAAAGAAAAACACAACAGGCTGTCACTTTTATCACCTTTATTTGACATTAGCACGTAGATGTGAGCACCTTAATCACCCGCTGCTTTAATATGCTTTAAATAATGCACAGGCTCAAAACAGAACACCTGTTGCTCAGATGTGCTGATGCAAATATCAAGGGGATTAATTAAAAGTCAATTATATCAATTTGGCTTTTGAAGGGTGATCGTGCAAGATAAAGAGTGATTCTATGAGCGCAGAAACTCCAGCTTCTGATTTTTAATGCGCTTTTATCAGAGTCCATTAAAAGAGCTTGTGCACTGGTGCCATGTTGTTTAGATGCCATTCTATGTAAATTTAATGAGCATTTGAGTTTCATCTTTTTAATGCGTATATATCTGTCTTATGCATAATTGAAAAAATGCTAATAACTAAAATGTTTGTTTCCCTGGCCCTGTTTTTTTATTTTTTGTGAAGTTGTGCTGTGAATCTTGTTTGCTGGTACACAATGGTGTGGCACATTATATAAATGAGTTGGGATTTTAATGCACAGAAAATGTATATGGCAAAATAAATGAATATATATCCCATATTATGTCATTGGACTTTATATATATGAATCCTATTAGAGGTATAGGCAAAGCCTAACAGCAACAATAAAACCTATGAAACAAACTAGAATATGAAGTTGTGGAAAGTTTGAAAGTGAGATGGCCTGGCTGTGACAGTGTTTAAGTATAACTTTGCCCTTATTGTTTTTTAAACAGCCTCAGCAAAGTGGATTTGAAGAGTATTTTGCATGTAATCCCACACCGACATACGGAGAGCCCCACGTTTGCCAACACAATTCTCTGTCGTCCCGGAAATTCCCTCATCCCTCCCCTACTTCAGTCTTTTTTCTCCACCCACACACTGACCTGTCCCTGTTTCCAAAGGAAAGCACTGGAGAACTGGATTATCTCCACACAGATATTTATTAACATTTTTAATAGTTTTCTTATAACATGTAAAAGAGATGAAAAGTTACTCTCCATTTAATTGTTGTATTGTTGAATACAAGTAGCTACAAATTTAACAAGAAAGTTAATGAACTTCTCTGTGAATTATCATTGGCCAGTATTTTGCATTTAATTCTATGTATTTTATTTATTTTAATGCACTTATTTTACTCTCGCACTGTTGATCTTCCTTTGTTTTTGTTTTTCGCTGAATGAATATAAAAAGTTTAGGCCTGTAGGTCCTCCGTCAACCATTTCACACTGTTTTATAATGTTTTGAAAAGGTGCTATAATATAACTAACTACAATGTTTTCCTGCCATGGGCCAGACTATACAGTGACGTCCCTTTCATACACACAGGTCATAATCATAATTTTCATGAACTGCAGTTCATGTGTTCCAATTTTTGCTTATATGCAATATAATATAGAATATGCATCAGTGAAAGCACACAAACACAATCTCCATCATAAAGTACATTTAAACTCCATCTTGACCTGTTGCAAATGCACTCATCAAAACACTACCCACAGCTGGAGTGCTGTTCACCCCGACAGGCTGCTCGGCGGTGCTGGTGGGTGGGATAATGGCCCGGGAGGACCGTGATTATGAGAGGGGAGGGGCCAAGAGAACACTTCCTCTTGCCGCGACATCATTTTTATTATCCGCTGCCCATCAGAGGTCCTTGAGAAACATGTACTTTCAGCCAGAGCAATCATTCATCTGGGGTCCTGCTCCAAGAGACATGGAGAGAGAGAGAGAGAGAGAGAGAGAGAGAGAGAGAGAGGGAGGAACAGGGGAATATCGACTGATACCCTTCAGCAGTACAGAGAGAAGAGAAGAGTGAGACAGTGAGGGACGGAGACTAACAGACACATGGAGATAAAGAAGTGCTGACCAGCTGCGAGCATGATTACAGAATGCCTGCCCTTCTCTGTTAAACTGATATCAGCAGCCAATCATAATTAGAGCCCTCTGTAACAGCAGCCAATCAAATGTCAGCTCATTGTTTCGCTTTGATTAAACCATCAAAGCACACATCTTTGTGCCAAAGGTTTTACGTGCACTGTGAAAAAATCACAAAACACCACAGATTTGGTTTTGTTTCAGGGACAAGACAGTACACATGTGTATCTTTATTTATTTTTTTACCACTAAATGGGTATATAGTATAATATATTGTGTTCATATGTACTTCATATATTTATATAGTCATCTTCTATTCTACTTCTATTCTCTTTTTATTCTCTTTTTTTTTATTGCTAGTTTATTTTTTACATTATATTTCTTTACTGTAATTATAAATGTTTATATTCTACTTCCATTTTGCTGTTTTACTTAATTGTTTTCTTAATGTGTCAATTTGTTGGGGCAGGCGTTCAATACTTTTCACTTCATGTCGTAACGTGTATGTATGTGAATGTGTTAAATAAAATTTGAATTTGAATTTTAGCATGTTGAATGTACATATTAATAACAAAAGAGTACATATTATAATAATTGGCCTTAAAGATACCTCCTGACTGACAGCTTTTGAATTTTTTTTGGATTGTAGGATTTTAAAAACATGGACATCAAGGAAAAAGTCTGATGCTGAAGAAGGCCTAAGATGGAGTTGATACATGATCCTTGGATGGGTTGTGAGTACAAGACCATTTGACACAAAATCTTTAACTCTTGGTTTCAGCACTTTGCTGATTAACACGGCTCAAACCATCCTCTACCCCCCTCTGATCATCATCTCAACTGCTGCTCATCACAGCGCTCTGCACATGATTGGACAGCAACTGAGTTATGGCATTATCATGTTAACACTAGTGATTAGCCAATGTGAGAGACAGTGAAAAGATGAAAGATAAAGAGTGAGAGAAAGTGAAAGGGTAAGGGTGAGAGAGAGACCGCTGTAGGAATAATAAAATTGGAACAACCATGGCGTGGTCATACTGAAATAATCTGAAATAATCCCGTATACTCTCATTCACTATTTTATACATCACTATTTTCAACCCAGTCGCACGGCTAGTCGTGTCAGGGTCACGAAAATTACGTTATTTTCGTAACTCCAGCACGAACAAAAAGCTCCGATGCCATTAGATGCGTCAATTCGTGGTGGATTCACGAAAGTCGAGTAAGAATCGTTCCTGCACCATATTTAATCAATTTATTGAGTCCACTGAGTGTGCCAGAAATTATGTATGGCATCTTCTGGAAATATGCAGGACTTTATTCAGTTGTAACGCTCACAGCCTAAGGGTATTCTCTAAGTATTTAGAGTCATGAACACCAAATACCATTACTGATCTCCCAAGCATATGGAGCAACATACGCATGTCTCTTGCTGCTTAGCAAAGTTAAATCAGATTTAATTCGGATCTACGGAATGTTGATAAATTATTAGTAAAAACAGTGTGTGTGCAGGCGTACGTCGTGTATATATATATATAATCTCGGTTTAACGAGATGCATCAATGCTGAACTAGATTTTGTGTGTTCCTCGGTGTGCATCGTAGACACACCCACATCCGGAATTAATTGGTACAAAGTTGCAATTCTGTATAGCAAGTCTGCATAGGCCTAACATCATACATGGACAAGAAGAAATTTGGTTTGGAATTTTAGAACTGGATATGACAAATTAATGAAGTAAAAATTAATAGCATCGGGATCTCGGATGTCAGTGTATATGTGAGCATCATTTTGACCTCATCAATTGCAGTGCGTTGTGAGCGCGTGAATATGCGTAAACAGAAAGAACTATTTTGATTCCCTGCGTTTTGTTTGTTTCGCGTCACACTGTGTTCTACTGTTTTGACCGACAACTGAACGTTCTTGAAGTGTGCCAGACGTGACTCACCTGTTTAGAATATGGTGCCATACATGTGATACGTGTTTTAAGGATGCACTGATGCGATAAACGCTGGCCTTATAATCTGCGCGAGCCCTAAAATATAGGATTCGAGGACAGCGGAGGACCAGACTGACAACAGGATAAACACGTATTTTGCTGTTTATTTCATTATTTTTGTTTGGTTGATTAATTAAGTTTGGCTTAAGTGTTTAAGATAACAAATCTCAAACTGAATCATGCTTTCTGAAGTGAATCATGAACTTCTTGTTTGTATCACTATTCTTGTTATTTCCTACATTTCTTTCTATGGCAGAAAAAAAGAGTTAGCCTATCCTTTTTTTTTTTTTTATTCACTGCTAGTTTAAATTCTGAAGTGAATCAAATTAAGTCATCCAGACTTACATGACCAACTGCTCATGTCATTTCTGGAATGAGTCATGAACCGCTTGTGTGAATTGTGTGGCCTATTTCACAAAGGCTGTATAGCTAGCTAGGAAAGTTTAGTTAGAGGTGATGATATTGTATATGAAAGTGAATCAAACTGATGTTCGCTGTGTTTTGTGTGAATGTGTTGGCTGCAGATGTACACTTTTAGAGTTACAATGAATCATAAACTTTTGTTTTGAATTTGAATTACTCCACCCCAAAATGAAAATGTTATTATTATTGACTTACCCTCATGTCGGTCCCAAATCATAAAAGCTTAGGTCATCTTCGGAACACTATTTAAGATATTTTAGATGAAAACTGGGGGGCTTGTGACTGTCCCTGTCACACGTGTGGTCCGTCGTGTGTGTGTATGTGTTTGCACCTCTCAACGAGGGCAGAGAGCAGAGGAGTCGAGAGCTTCCAGAAAATAAACTTTAATAAAACTTATACACGAAAAACAAAGGCTGACGAGGCAGCAAAACAGACAA
>JAUCMU010000125.1:20606439-20624103 GCA_032275025.1 Enteromius treurensis
CCCCCCACCCAAAAAAAAAATCTTTATTAACTACTTCAAGATCATTTTCCATTTGGGTGTTTCCTAATGCACAGGCAAAAATGGATGAATGATAGGCCACCAGAATTAAGCATCACATCCTTAGTTTTGTTGCTCTTTACAGGCAAAATGGAAGTGGGTTCAAAAAAGGGGGATTACTGAACCGAAGTCCAAGGTTTCTGCAATACTCTTGGGAAGAACCACGTCTCAGCACAAGATTACATTTCAGTCCAGGCTCACGTCAAACCATGCCAGGCGGGACAGGAAATTGTGTCCCTGTCACTGGGACGCTGGAGAAAAATGTAAATACCCTTCCCCGGAAAGGACACCTCATATGCACCCTGGGGTCCCATCCATAGCCCCCCACCTCAGGGTGTCCATCTTGTGTCAAAACTGCCTTTTTAATACCACACTTATATTGTCTTGTTTTTTTCTCTCTCTCTTCCACCAGCAGGCGTCCTGTTCGGTTAGCTGAAAGAATCTACTGTTGCCCGATGTGGTTTGGAAAGGCATAGCAAAAAAAAAAAAAAAAAGGAAAAGCGCAGAGAGAGAAACTGAGAGAGAAAGATGGAACTGTGACTGAAAGGCTGAGAGTATGAAGGCATGTGTTTAAATCCCCCGGAGAGTAAATACACAGAGCAATTACCATGTAAAAACAATGAAAACGGGAGCTGCCTGTAAAAGCAGGCCTTGCGGAGGAAATGTCACTTTCTTAAAGCACACCTCTCTGTCAGATGCATTTAAATGCACAGGTGAAGCTAAAATAAACAGCTGTCCTGAAAAGAGAAAACTCCCCCTATCATGGAATTTCCTCTAAGTGCCCTGAAGCTTGCTCTAGAAGCTTTAAATGTCTCCTTACACCTCTGAGAAATACAGTGAAAGAGAAAATAAACACCTGTACACAGTATCATCCTGCATCAACTTAACCTTCACATGTGGATGGAAAACCCTAAAATTCTCTATTAGTAAGAAAAACCCTACCGAATCTACAGCAGTTATACATACATCAACATATTTTAATTTAATCAGACACATACAGTGTGACCACTTTAAACAGTTATTCCTGAATGAATGACTCTTATGAACAAAATGTGTTGTCGGATTCTGCAATGAATGATTCTTATGAACACATTCAAAGTTAATTTATTATACTAATATTACAATTTAAAAGAATCACATAACACACAAAACATACTCCTATTAACCTATATGTATTTTATAAAGTGGAATGACTGAAGTATTACTTTTTTTAAATAATTTAATTATAATTTATTATAAAATAGTCGTTTTTTTATAGTGTTTTTTTTTTTTTTATCATTATCATTTTTTAAATCATTATCATCATTACTGGTATTATTTTCAAGATTTAGCAATTGGATTACATTTCTTTTTTCTAAAGTCTTTCTTCAAAAACTAAACAAATCATTAATAATCAGCCAAAATCATTATTACGAACCAGATTTGTAAACTTTCCTATGATTTCCATACCTTTTTGCATTTACAAGGTGTGTTCTGTGTCATGTGTCATACAGTAGGTGATGGGTTTAGTCTGCAGTGGGATATCAGGATTTGTAAAACTACATGTACTGTAGTTTATTTGAACATAAACTAGCCGTCCCCATCAGGTGTGTCCGGACCCCACTTTTGACGGAGGTGCTTCCATGGCTGGACGAGGGAGCCATTTATCAATGCAAACGTAATAACATCCATTTGAATCTAACTAAAAATCAATATTTCATTACCAAATTGTTAGTGGGAATGAAGAGGGATGGCGGAAGTCGGGGTAGGCACATTGGGAGGGAGGCGTCAGAAGGTTCGATGGGAAGACGAGATGATTCATGGGACCATCAGAGGAGGAGAGGAAGAGGGAGGGGTGATGGAGGACGAGCGGAGGGGGGAAACTTGGAGAGGCCCTACTCCCCTATGACCTTGGCGAGGAGGGAAAAATATATAGAGGAAAATGAAAGCAACTGTCAACTCCCCACTGGCCAGGATCAGCCCATAAATCATAGCTAGAAAGATGAGGAGTGGGGTGGAGATGGGTGGGAGTGGGAGGGGTCGGGGCAAATCTCACACCTACAGAGTTCTCCTTATACACACCATCGGAAAAGGTCTTGAGGATCTGTTAGAGCACTCGAAAGGTGCTCATGCACAAAGGTTAGGATGCAAAAGACATGGGAAGGGCAAAAGTGAGCTTGAATTGGTTTCTTTGCGTGTGCAAGAGTGATCTTTAAGCCGCTGCCCCGTTGATTGAGAGCGACAGGACCGAGGGCTGTGCAGTACACACAGAGTAAGATCTGATGCAACCGTGTACTGCTTAATCGATGGATCATTGAGGGGATTGATTCCAGCCAACAGATGTACTCGAAGTTGTGTATGGACTGCGTTGCTACATCTTGCATCACATTCCTGTTCAACCCCCCTCAGAGTTGGAGATTTATCATTTGAAGACTTAGCTGTTGTGTCCAGTCAATTTGCATTGCAAGCTACTGCATTAGCGTTTCAGATGAGTCTAAGGGCTGTATTACAGTGTATTTTGAAGGGAAAGTATCATTTCTGTCCATTTTGTGATGTTGAAAGATTTGCAAGGTTATTTTTATGTATGGAAACCAGTACCCTGCAATCTTGATGTCTAATAACTGATTTGGAAATCTTCACAGCAGTTAACTGTAAAAGTCTGTATGCTAACCAGCGTTTGATTTTTCTACCACTTTCAGGATATTTACCTCATAAAATATCTCTTAAGGATTTTCTGTTTAATATTTGCATGGACAAAATTAGGACTGACAGTGATAAATGAATTGCGTATGCCTCTCAAAATGAAACATAATTGTCAATTTTATCATAATGGCAATGCTTATTTGTTACGCAGGACAGCAGTATGGTGATTTTTATCAAGCGTTCCACATTAAAGGATCTTGGCATGCTTAATCCGTTTGGCAAGGAAATGAAATGTGAAAAGAAGAGCTGAGAAACGTATATTAGTAAAACAAAACACTTGCTATTTTTTACAGCACCATCAGTCTAGTAATTTTGAAGAACCATCCAAGATATATATATATATATACCTAAAGAAATAATATCCATGCAAAAATATTTAGTCAATGAACATCACTATAGTTAGAGCCTTTTGTTTATTTAAAGTCAAACTACTTTTTTTAACTATTGTAAAAACTATTGATTAATAGACAATTCTGACTTACACCATGTTTCACAGACAAGGCTTAAGTCTAGTCCTAGACTAAATTTAAATCTGAGCTGTTTTAACTGAAAGAAACTCACACTGACTAATTAGCTCATTTCAGTGACTTTGTTTTGTCTTAAGATGAACATCAGTAATGCTTTTTTCTAAAGCATGTTTATAAAAAAATACTTGTAGTCCAAATTAAACTACAGCCTAATCTAGGCTTAGGCTAAGTCCTGTTTATGAATCCGGGCCTTAATATTTTTGGTGAAAGGTTGCATTCTTTTGGTTTGATTTTATTGTCCTAGTAAGACTTTGCTATTACATATACCAGAGCTCTCCGCCCCCCCTCCCTTGCACAGATGAGTGGGATATGAGCTGTTTTTTTGACAGGGCTCCAGATTGTAAGCGCATCAGGTGACAATTAAGATGTAACAAAATAAATTGTTTGCTGTCACTTTCACTTACCCCTGCCGTCTCGCCATCCTCCCAGTGCCCCACAACAAAGCAGTGGTGTCAAATCTGCCTCCCCGATGTACCCCCAAGGTACCGGAAATGCTTTGTACACACATGCAAACACACATGCGAACATGTACGCATATGCACACACACATTTGCATGGCACAAACACTTACCGTGAAACCCTTAGAAACCTGAGATATGTATTTATAGAGGGGGCGCCATCTGTAAAACTTGGCTGACTTGTTTTCTTTCTTTTCAAAAGAGACCGTGACTTTCTTCACCCTACTTATCATTCCACATTTCAAACAATCCAAAAATGGCATGCGCACACTAAATAATTCATCAGCTGCTAACATTAAACAACTGTTAACACGCTCAAATAATTAGTTATGCTTGCTTGACATGTTTGCATCTTTAATAATTGATGCATTTGTCTTAATTACCAACAACAGTATTTTGGCCTTGTTATTCCTTTTCTGCCGAAAAAAGGAAAGAGGCAATTATTCCATAAATATTAATTGGATACCCTTATTAAAATCAAGACAAAGGGGCAGGGAGAGATACAACGGAGTATTTTCTTTGAGTTTAAACAGAGTTATAAATCTTTCTCTCTCTGCTGAGACAGGTATCGTCACTGAGAGACATTTTTATCGGTGGCACTGAATAAAATATCGTCACGTTTTAATATGTGCTTGGTGTGTGATCACATTTGGAGAAACATTAACGCTGTCGATGGGTTGAGATGATTAATGCAATTATTATGATAATGATATTAAGCAGAATTATAAATGTATTCACATTAATCAAAAATCTTCCTCTGTGTGCCGCTAACTGCGTTCACATTAGGAGTTAAGACGGAATTCAGAGACAAAGAAAAGCAATAGAAATCCTCCAAAACAAAGTTGAAGCAGAGATTGCTGTAATCATGTGCATAAGAGATGATCAGTTGTGCGGTGTTCAAAATGCAAGAAGGAACAAACTTTTTGCCACTCGGCGGCCATTTTGTTCTGTTGGAGTGACGATCTGTCCTCTGTAGATTTGTGAAATATTTCAAATGTGTCACGGTGAGTTTTCTCCTACTTAACAACAGTGTTTGGAGTTATGCCAGCGATGCCTTGTGTCATGTTTAAACTTTCATGTGTGGCACCTCTACTGTATGTCGTGAATGGGGTAGGCACGCAAATGCTCACTCTCTCTCCGACATTCAAAATACAGCTGTCAGTGTGGAAGTGGCTGACTTTGGGAGGACTTTGACACTGTGAAAGACTGAGAGGGAAGTTCTTTTCCTTTTTTTGTTTGCCGGTAGATTAAAAAGGCAAATGAATGACACTGCTCAACACCCCAAATCAGCCCCTGCTATTAATATTTCACACTGATGGCAGCTGTTTATCACAACACAGCAGCATTAAAGAGGTGAAGATGCAAGCGAGAGGGAGGGAGGGGAAGGAAGGGGGAGGGGAAGGAAGAAGGAAGAGCCAGGATGTGGCATGGCCTCAAGACTTCATTTAAAATGCTCCGCAAACAAGCACATTTTTCACTACTTAAGCTCTTATCAAAGTTTGGCTCACACTTGGATTTTAGTGGTAAAACCCCTATTATATCTCAAGACTTGAACCTGTTTGTTCTGTCTTATTCAAAAACCGTAGTCTCCATGTTATCAAACATTTAACCAAGCGCACCTACCTCCACTTTCCGATGAATGCGATTTTCATTATACTGTAAATTATGCATGTATGTGAGCACCAACAAGAATATCAGAATCATAATATAGATCAGAAGCAAATGAAAAACGATTTGGAGATGAAACGAGTGAATCTTAAGGTCAGGAATTAACCTCATCCTTCTTATCGGTGTATTGTGCCGGATAATAGCCATGAAACATGCAGGCTATCAGTGACACTCTCAATTGGAAATGTCCATATTAGGCAATATGCAAATGCAGTTGATGGGGTATAAATTCCAGGACAAGACAGTAAGCCTGCATGGGGCAATGATTAAAACGGGGCGGTTAAAGATGGAGAGGGGGTTGAAAAGGAAAAGGAACGAAGGTGGCTAAACTGATATTATAATGAGCGACTATAGAAGGCGATGACCATCGACTGAACCAACCCAAGTCAATGGGAAAATGAGTACATCTTTCCTTAGGGCACAGTTAGGATGTGGAGCAGGATCCCAGAGAAGCCAACCTTATTGATAGCTGTCAGTCTAAAATGACTCACACTGTTAGTATGTGTCATAATACGGTCTGATTTTTAGCCATTGCGACTAACGGGAAGCTCGCATTCTTCTCTCAGCCTGCGAGATGGGCCGAACCAGATGAACAAATAGTGATAAATAAACAAATAAATAAAACATGTGAAACATTTGAGGGTAGCGAACTGTTGGTGGTGTGTCAGGTTTGCAAATGTCACAAAGGCAGATTTATGGGCTGCTTTCGAAGAACATTATTTGATCTTGACAGTCTTAATCATTCACGCTTTCCCCTCCATCTCCCTTCTCTTTTTCCACTGCCCGTCATGGATTATTGAAATAGAAAAATAACAAGTGAGAAAAGGGCCCAGGAGCTGAATCAAAATGTCAGGTTTGTACTTACAGCCGTATGCGGTGAGACAGGGTCAAGGGTTTCAATTATTTGTATACGGTGCGGCCGGGCTCTACACGAAAGGTTATGTCACCCCTTAGCTATTTACCCCCCGATTTGAATGGGGTTGATATTCAACTGCAGGCCCAGCGCCACTGATATGGAACAGATCTAGCATTTGAGTGGAATGAAGATTGTGGTTGAGATTGACAGGGAGGCTTGGAGGGAAAGGGGGAAGCATTGCCAGACTCCATGTCATTGTACTCGTATGTGAACAAGATGATTGCCTAGTAATGTGTGGCTGATCCGTGCAAGATTGCTCCATGTTTTAGATCCTCAGGGATGCTGGCGTGACAGTGTAGCCTGAGAGGCCTGTCATTTAAGGAACAATGGAATAATGTGCCGTTAGATATTACGATCAAGCTCACTGATTGCTTTTGTAGCTCAGCATATTTTACAAACTTTACATTCAATAAAGGGCAAGAACAACCTTGTGTGCCAGCGGTATGTAAGTGGATGCTCATGTTTTGTATTTACGTCCAGGGACAGTTCACCCAGAAATGGAAATTTAGCAATTTTTTAATTGCACCAAATCCGTACTTTCTGTAAAACTTTCTGTATTCTGTGGAAAGAATGTTTTGTAAAGATTGTTATTGTACATAAATTGTAAGTCAGTGCAAGCTGCAAAAGACAAAATATTGCTGAACTCATGGACACGCATTGCGACTACATCAAATATGGCTACTGTCACACCGTCGGGTGTCTCGTGTGTTTATGTTTTGATTTCCTCCATGCTTTTGTTTTTTGGTTTTCATGTCATTCTCCACAATTGTCCACCTTGTTTGTAACTCCGCCCTGTCATCAATTTTCATCCTTCCCCAGCTGTGTTTCTCCAAGTGTTTCATGTCTTGTCTTGATTAAACCTTGTATTTATTTCATGCCCTGTCTAGAGTCTGGTGTCTATCATTAAAGTAAAGTTATATATATGCTTGTGTGTTTGTCTGCGTTGGTCACGCACCTTCGTCAGCCCTCCGTGTATCCTAGTCTGTGTAATTAAGGGTTCTATTGTGGGAACTTCTGTCTTGTAAATCGCTGAGTAGTGAGGACGAGACATCACCGACACAGTTCATGACAGCTACTCAGAAATCCACGAACACCAAACTCCAGTGGTTCTTAAATGGCAAGGCATCTTGTGTTTAATTAAGTCTCTGTATGTATGTGTTAAACAGTGTTTTAATCATACAGACTGATCATAAAATATATAATTTGGAAAATATGGATTGATTTTATGCTGCACCTTCATGTACCTTTCAAAGCTTATAAGTCTTATGACCATTTACTTTTTTATTATTATTTAACTAGTTAAAAAACAGTTAAAACAGTCTTCAAATTATCATTGTTGTTCACATAAAGTAAGTAATGTGGGTTTGAAACAACCAGGCGGTTAGTAAATGTGTATAGAATTTTCAATTTGGGGATCTACTTGTTTTTTAGCCAAGCCATGATAAATTTTGTCCCCTGACAATGGTCTTATACGATTTTCTGTATCATCAAATGTATCAACCTCTCTCAATATCAATGACAAGACCTTCCTCATTAGGGAGTAAGAACCTAATAAAAACATAACTAAGGAGTCATTTTGGGAGCCGATACTCTCAAACCAGACCTTTTTAATACAGATTTTGTCCAACTTTATCACCTTTCAAAGACATTTTTCTTGCCTACAGCCCCTGAACAGAAAGGGCTGGGCATTGATGTGATGAGGGCTATATCATCCCAAAAGACAATCATGGTGATCAATTAGATTTAATGCTGACCCAGGTTTGAAATTATTGCAGGTGGAGCGAGTGACATTAATGGCTTGCCACGGATC
The DNA here is from genome assembly GCA_032275025.1 of Enteromius treurensis. Classification (NCBI taxonomy): domain Eukaryota; kingdom Metazoa; phylum Chordata; class Actinopteri; order Cypriniformes; family Cyprinidae; genus Enteromius; species Enteromius treurensis. The sequence continues at coordinate 20,614,558 of JAUCMU010000125.1, forward strand.
CTATCTTACCTCATGAAAGTTGCTCCGTGTGAGTGCCCAGCCCATCCTGCGCCCTCCCCACCCGCTGGTCCCTGTAAAAATCTCAGGGTTATTGAGAGTGATATGAAATTTCTAAATGTCATTAATTGACACCTTTTCCCCCCTGAGCTGTCAGCTGGGAGACAGAAAGGTCACAGCTCGGGGGTGAAATATTTATATATATATTTTCCAGTCCTGTAAATTATGGCTGTCATTAACGAGAGGGAATGGATGGCAGGGCCTCTGAAAGCCTCCATCGATCGAAGCTACGAACAGGGACAGCAGTCGCCTGAGATGGGACGGGGTCAACGAAGAATCTTGCCTAAGGTGAAAGGTCCCTTGTGAAGGCTGAAGAGGTCTGGGCCTTCTCTGAGGTAAGCTTTTATTTCATTGAATAGCTCCATTAAACACAAAGTTACAAGAAGGATTCTGTTAATAACCATCACAAACTATCGTCATTCCACAGAAGTGCAGTACACTCTTACTGGGGCAGACAGCTTTGTACAGTACCTTATTTACCCCTAAAAGGTTTATAGTATTACCTCAAGTGTACACACTACCCTGAGATAATAATATGCACAGTTTAGGGGTAAATAAGATATTGTATGGTTAAAAAAAATATATTGTAGCCTTCAGAACTTTGGAAAATGCCCTAGACAAAAAAAAAAAGGCACTATTAGCATTATGATAGCCAATTAACTGTTCACAGCTTTTGTGACAGGCTATCTGACCAATCATAATGCAGACTCCACCATCTTGCCAAACAAACAAATCGGAGAGTAGAGTGTATTAATTTTGGTGGACTTAACCCTAACAAATGTTCTGTATTGCTGTCTTTTCACGATTTATATAAAATATGTTCTGATGTTTATTCATGTTTATTTCTTGCTTAATATAAAAATGGGATCATTTACATAGCACTTGAACTAAGGCAATACATACAGTGATCTGTATCAACACATTTAGGAGCCACAAAACAGTACTGATTGTTTGAATATCGAAAACAATCACAAAATCTGAAAGCTGAGACCTTGTTTCATACCAGAAGTAACCTGCTCTGTCATTTCTGTTGGTGTGTTGTCAGTTTCCTCTTTGCTCCGTGATGTACAGCGTGAGAACATGATGTGTGGCATGAGCTTGTCACACATATCAATGGTAGGAGGGTAGGTTTTTTGCAAAGGGTCAATTGTTCAAATTTATTAATTATTATGTAATAATTTAGGGTTTGTTAGGGCTAGGTATTGATATATGTAGATTGTCTTATTTAAATTTGTTGTAAACCTTTCAGTTCAAATACAGTTTTATTTCATTTGCTTCTGATTAATTTGAAATCATCTGAAGTTTAAATTATAATTAAGCTTACACAAAATCTCAGCATGAACATATGTGGCATGGTTTGTCAGACATAGCAACAGTAACTAAGGAGGACAGGTTTTTGCAAAGGGTGAGTTGTTTTGGATTCGTTAATTATTATTAAGGGATTGGTTTTGATATATGTAGATTCCCCTATTCGATGCTGTTATAAACCTTTCAGTTCACATATTTTTTTTTAATTTATTTATTATAATTTTATTTTTACAATATTTTATTTCATTTTGATTTGATACGGATTAATTTGGAATCATTCGAAATCTAAAAGAACATTGTGCTTATACAAAATCTTGGCTAATACATTATATGATTTTGAAGAATTAACAAAAAGGCCCACAACTGAACAATAATCTGTAGATTTGATTTGACTTTGATTCGAGTAAATTTTATAAAACTCTCCTTTTTTCATATATACTACGTATATATAAGATATAATCATATTATTTTTGACTGATCAAGTTTTTTTAACTACAGTGCGCCACTTTAAACTATACCACTGAAAACCACATGTAAATGAAATAACTGAAACTTCTTAGCAGCCAAACAATATTAAATAAGACATGAAACTAGCTGAACATGGTGATCCTGCAGGGATCCTAACGCCACAGGCATGCACTCAACTAAACACTGCATGGAATGGAATGAGTCATAAAATGAACGTCCAGTGTCTAAACGACGTTGTGGCTACGCTGGGTGAACCCCATCCTCTTATGGTTCCTTTGTTGTGTGACAGCTTTCAGGGCGCAAGGCGTTTAATTTCAGAGTGAATACCACACTACATAACCACGTGGCATTTAACTTGAGAAATGGCTTTCTGCTTCAGCTGTCTGTGTTTTCATCATCAGGGCGGGCTGGTGGGGTGGAGGACGGGAGGGAGAGGAAATGGCTTTTTTTTTCAGCTTCCTGATGCCATTAGACATCGGTGCGCAGCGGGCGCATGCGTCTTCTTGGTATGCGTGTAGTGTAGAGTGTTGCAAAGCATGTTACAACTGCAGAAACACGCTGGGGGAGGGGGAGGTGGTGGTTGAGATAGCTGAGATCTTTATCTGTGGAGAAGAAAAATGTATAAATAGGCAACAGGGAGATGGGGAGGGGGTGTCTGCTTTAAGACAAACCCAGCCCTGATTCAAATTCAGATCAAATCGAGCCCGAGAGAGGACAGTCCCACTGAGGATGCACTCCATTATCAGTCTGAGCCACGATCTGAGAGGCCATGTTATACGTCAATGTTGAACCGCAAATACATGAGCCTGCTGTAATTTATCTGTCATAAACTGTTTAGAAACTGTATGACAACTAACGTGAATTCCAGTTCACATGATAAAGAAACAGATTTCAGGAGCCATTCTCGAGTAATGACCCATATGTCTGCATGCGGTTTGAAAAACAAGATGATTTTGGTTAGTAATTTATGTTATTTCGTAAAAGTGACAATTATGATTTAAGGGCCTTTCTTGGTCTCAAACAACAGTAAAGTAAAGCAGCGATGCAGAGCTCTGTTGATGTCCCGTAGGCAGATATCTAATGAGTTCATGATGTGGAGCAATAACTAATTACAGGCTTAGATTAGACATACAGAGGGAAGGTTGCCGACAGAGTCAGTCATTTTATTTTTTTTTTCTTTCAAAGGCCTTGCCAAATGGAGAGAAACCAATCTAAACAACATTTTATGTAAAACCCTAAATCTCATTAGAGACATGCAGAAGGAGGGGGAAAATGTTTGACAGGGGAAAATGTTGAATCACTTCCTGTACAGTAACACAGTAACTTTCATGTGGTGCACAGCCTAATTACGGGGAACGTTTTGGAGGGGCTCAAACTGGCATTACACTACCGAGACAAACCGTAAGTCACGAGACTGAACCTGAAGCCGTCCCAACAGTCCACCTAATGCTGGGTCACAGGCAGTACGCAGCCAACATCATTCTACCTTCTACATGACAGAAATATGGGCAAGGAATATGTACCCCATCAAGAAGATTTAGGGCACTTGTTCGGTGGTGGCAGCCTTTGAGCCTCCTCCAATCAACCCTCATGTCGAGTGAGTTTTCAAATATCTGTTCTGTCACAGTCAAACAACTCACTCTGTCATGTGAAGTTAAATAAAATGATGTAGGGACACGCTAATAATGTTTTGCAATACGGCTTACTCGCACCGTTCCACTTTCATTTTTGTATAGATAAAAAGAGAATTAAAATTGCACAATATCTTGTCTAAATACTAGCAAGGCATGACCTCATCAGGGGAAATCAAGGCCAGACTGAAAGCAGATCTTCCAGCAGTCATGTAATGTTGGGGCATTCCACCGTAGAGGCTTGTCTCTAACTAACCTTGTGCATATGGGAGCACATTTCTATTTATGCATTTGGCGGATACTTCATGCAAAGCGACTTATATTGCATTCATGACTTTTTATTGGCATGTGCCCCCTGAAAAACAAACCCATGACCTTGCAGTTGCTAGCGCCTCACACTACCACTTCAGAATGCTCAAGTAATGCTGTGACCTCACTTTTAAAAGCACCACACAAAAAAGTTTATTTTTTTAATTTATTTTTTTATTAGGTTAACATGAATTAAATACCAGTGCACATAAAAAGTACCATAAGCCTACAGAACTTTAGGGTTTGATTTTGCAAAGAAAATTCAGTTATCTTCACGTATTTACTGTATGTTCTGTTTTCAAACAAAGAATGTGGGGTCTGGCTTTGGTCTTTATTTATTTATTTGTTTGTTGGATTTTTTTCTTGCTAGTCATGATTTTGGTGTATCTAGCAAAATCTGTTCTGATATAGACAGGGTCTACTTTAGATTCTCAAAAATATTTTCTTAACTTGCAATTTCATGTTATAACCACATGGTGATGTAAAGCCCATAATTCTTTATTAACTCAGCATATTCTGGCAGTTACAACTACTAATTCTCTAATCCCTGTTAAGAATTGCAAAATGATGAGAGGTGAAATGGAATCAATGTCTCTAAGGGGAATGATGAAACTCTGATAATGTTCAGTATACTGTAGCTTGGATGCGAATCAAAGTGCAAGTCATGTTTTCCTGCTTTATTTAGTGAGTGAACACTTAAGATCTGTCTGTCTTATAGAAACTAGCACATGATGTATGTTTAGTTCAGAAGGCATAAAGCAAACCCACAGTGGGCGCGCATATAGATTGTTGATTGGGCTAGTGTGAGAAAAAAAAAAAAAAAAGAAACTCACTGAGAATTAGTGGAGTAATTCCTGCAGTGGGACCTGGCTATGAGTCCGCTAATCAATTCAGGTGCCCTTGTTACGCAGAAAGATTTGAGCCGCTTGACCGCTGATGAGGAAAAGGGGTTAGAAAGATTGGTGGTTGGGGTGACGTGGATGGTGGAGAAGTAGTGGAGGAAGACAGGTTTTCACCGACTGACAGTTTTAACTCTTTTCAAAGGTACAGAGTGATTAATGAGGGCTTTTTATGGTGAGCGGGAGCAGAGGTTTGGGTGAGTCACGGGCCTGAGAGTATTGACATCTCCATTATTTACTGAGTGATTGGGGCAGCCGAAGGGCCCCTGATTAGAAAACAATAAATGCTGTTATTGGTGATCTGGGCCTAAGCAGGACACTTCAAATGCATGTCTGAGGTTTTCTAATTACTCTGGCCAACTGCACGCTGGACCGTGATAAACCAAAAGCAATAGAGTAGTCCCTGGGGGGGAGAGTGGGCAGGGGCTGTGGTCTCTGGATGAGTGTGTGTGTGTAAATGTGCATTGAGCATTAGAATGTGCATTAGAATACAATGAGTGTTGCTGAAATATACGAAAATCCCCAGAGAGCATATTCAGTGAATAGGTTTATTTTATATGCAGTCTTTCTGTTTAACAACTCTAAATTGTATTTTGAAAGGCACTTACCATTAATCTTGTGCTTTTATCAATGAATAACCACTAGCAGCTTATTTTTTTTATTTAACTACAGGAGTAGTGTCGTGAATGACACGTCATGATGAAATAATGAAATGCAGTGATTCTTTGTTCCTGAACTTTACGAAGTGGGGGACACACTAGAGTGGTCATATCTATTTATTTATGTAGTTCTTGTTAAAAAGCACATTTGATTAAACTGCAACTAAACAGAGTAATACTATGTGATTTAAACGATATAATAATTTCTACACACCCAGTGGCACTAACAAAGGCTGCACAAATAAAGATTCTATTCCATTCTGTTCTATTCATGCATTTTGCAGACAATACTGAACAAGACACACAATATAGGAATTTGTCATAGAGCTAACAGTATTCATAGTACACAATGCATACTCTGCCTGATAAGGAAACAAGCTTAGAGGTGAACAGAAGAAGATTTTGTGTTAATGTATTGTTTAAGGTTGTGGAGTGGGCAGGTGCTTAAAATATTGGTTTAAGTAATAAAATGTAGGTTTAGGTAAAAAATATATATATTGGTTATGTAAAAATTTCTTTTATTATGCTTTCTTTGAAATGGCTTCATTTAAATAAATACATAGTTTAATATCTAAACCATTCAGTCGATGTGACAAATTTACGATCGCTGGACGCCGTCTGCACAGAGGCGGAAAAGTTCAGCAAACAGAAGCATCTTCACACATGACATTTAGGCTTTGAGAAAAAGCCCACATCTTTAATAAGAACCAACCTTCTGATGCGATGAAATATTAAAGTCTAATTTTAAACATTATGATGGCTGCCTTTCTGTCTGATTACAATGAAATGCTTAAATTGTCACAAGAGGTAATTTTTTCCATATTAGAGCTATGCGGGTAGCAATATTTACAAACTTTTGAAATGAAACTTTAAATAGAAGTCAGGTTTAATTTATTGTTTCTCACAAAGTCAAGGCATTTACTTTTTTTCTTGTGTTATTTCCATTCCTGTGTGCTATAATTTGAGGAGGCATATTGTATAATTTTGTCTCAGACTTAATTATTTTGCAACAATGGTTTCAGTCACAACAGCTTGATTAACATATGCATATTAACTATAAGAAAATGCTAGAGCTTTGACTCCTCTTTTGATTTGTAGAAGGTAATTGAATTATTCATTTTGTGTAACATTCATGATTTTGCCATGTATATCTTATGGATTTAACAAATACTTAATGAAATCCTATGAGATCTGTGAAGTAGCATAGGCAGCATATAAAGAACAAAAAATTGTTTTACAGTAGATAAAATGTTTTCAACCAACACATAAAGCCATAGAAACAATATTTTTAGATGAACACACAAGATGAAACCTTATTATAGGTGTAATATATTATATATCTCTGACTGCAAGACTGTATACTCTTTTAATTTAGTGAAATATATATTGTAGGGAAATAATGTCTTATCACTATCTGATTAAAATAAATTTGCCATGAAAAACTTTAATGCAATTTTAATGTATTGAGTTGTACCTAACCGGTCTTTCCAGTATGCATAACTCCGCCGCTGCACAAAATTTCACATTTCACACGTGCATATTTTTGTCTGTTTTAGCTGTTGTCTCTTATTTATAAGTATAACTGCATAAGTTAATGGATCTGCAAAGTCAAATCATCGCTTTCCTCCTTCCTAGCAGAGACAGAAAGTAATGTTTCAGCCAGCTGTGTTAAAGTGATGCTTGATAACACCAGAATATCACTGCATATCACAAGTGACATCACAGATGGCAAGATGCATGGCATCTCATCATCAGCTGGTGACACAGTTGCCCAAAGTGACTGGGAAAGTCAATAACACCTTTTATTTATTTATTTGCGAACCCAACACATTAACCCTGCTTTGTTAACAGTGTACTGAGTATGGTGTTCCTTTGAACTTTAAATTAATTCTATTAATAATAACTTCTATAAAAAGGCAGAATCGGTAACATTTAAAAAAAAAAATTATATGAAAATTATTATATGAAAAATTTGCTTTGATAGGAATAAATTGCATTTTAAAATCTGTTCATCTTTTTTAATCATAATAATATTTCCCAATAATGCTGTTTTACTGATCAAATAGCTGTGGCTTCATTCGCTGATTTCACCAGCATTACCTTAAAACAAAAAAGGATCATATGTATACTAATGAAGTAGGATTAGTAGTTATAGGCCTTTTCCCTTGTCTAATCACAAGATTGTTTGTCTGCTGTGAAGTGTGTGTGTGTGAACGCAGGTTGGGCATTTCTTTGAAACAGGCATCAGAGTGGATCTGTATGTTTGACGGGTAGGAAGGCAGGAGATGGAAGCTTTTCCACACTGGATTTATGTCAAGCCCAAGCCCTCCGAAATAGCTGTTCTCCACCCTCCCAGGATTTACGTGTCACTTAATGGGCAGAGACAGGCCCGTCCTTGACAAGTACACCTGTCAGCCAGCCGTGAATGACAGGGCCAAGTCACATCGTATCCTCAAATTCCCCTTGTCAAAACAGAAGGAAATAACATCGAAATCAAACATGCAAGCAGGTACTAATCAACTCCTGCATGCCTCACACAGAGACAACAGCAAGTGAGTTTATATGAAGAAGTGAGAGTGTGTGGGTGTGTGCCGCCCTCTGCGTTATAAAGGCCTGATGTGCCACTGTATCTCGCCCATCTATGAAGGGGGAGGGGCTCATCATAACATGATGGATCTTTCTTCAAACATCTACGATACTAATGCTTAACAAATAGCAAATTTAGTATGTGCATGAACATATATATTTATTCATTTATGTTAATTTTTATATCATATTGGAAAAGAAAAGAAAAACTTTATTGGGATTTGGGTGTGGCTTGACAAAATACTGTAGAACAGATTAAAATATAATCACACATGCTGTCTGCACTGGATCCTGGATCTGCTGCCACGTATTTATGACGTCCTGTATTGACACACATTTCAAATGATTTTCAATGATCACTTTGTAGTGTCCAGCGCAGACACAGTGCAGCAGACACATGACAACTGTCACTTCAGGTTTAGACGCAGTGTAAGCCTTCAATTGTTCTGCTGAAATTTTACTCTTGTTTTTTATCCACCATCTCTATCATTCTGACGTAGCTCAGCTCGGTTAATGTCCATCCTGTGCACTGAATGCTCTGCCCTCTGCATTAAGAGTAGACACGCCTCTTGCTGCTCATTGGCTACCAGTTTGTTTTGGTACTCAGCCCCAGTTAGTTTTCTAAAGCATTTTTGGAAAAAAAATTACATACCCCAACTTTTATCAAGCAGCAAATTAGGAGTTTGAGGCAAAAGTCGTGGTAATGGTTTGTTAAATATTAAACTTACAAATATTATTATTAAACCATAAATCTAATTACATTGTTTGGGAGATGCAAAATATTTTACAGTGTAAATTCATTTTGTTGTGTGAATAAATAATTCAAATTATTGTCAAATTACCTGATGTTTTAAGAGACTTATGGACCTAGACATAAAAGGTCTGCAGGTGTCCTTTTCTTTCTTCTTCTACTTTTTCTTTGAATGTTTGTGCATTATGTCTTTTCAAGAAAACTTAGGTAGACACAGAGCGAGCTAGAGACATCCATATAACATTGACGATCGACACACAGGACAGAATACATAGGGCCTAAGTACACAGGGGTAAATGCAGGGCAGGTGAGGAACACAGGTGGCAAGGGTTAACTAATCAACGAAACAAGAACAGGAACATGACCAAATAGGGAAACATAGGAAATACTAGAACAAAAATGCGACATAGAACCCAGACAAGGGTGTGACATCATCTCCCCCTCCCGGACGGTGCGTCCTCGCACCTAAACTCAACAACTGAGGGAGGGAGGGGGGCGTCCTGGCCACAGGGCGAAGCTGAAGGTGAGGACAGGGAGCCGAAGAACCAGGCCGACGGTGAGGATCCAGAGGGCCAAGGTAGAATCCATGGTGCCGGCCAAGGTTATTTTCGTAAACGAAAACTGAAACTAAGACGGAAACTATTGGTTAAAAAACATTTTCGTAAACTGAAATAAAATAAAAAATTAATAATAACTGAAAAACTAAAACTAAACGAAACTAGCAACAGCCATTAAAAAAATAACTAAAATAAAATAATAATTGAAACTAAAACTGAAACTAAATATATAAAAATAAAATATAAATGTTTTCACAAAATAAAAACGAAACGAAAACTAAGAAAACCATTAATGAAACAAACTAAAACTAAACTAAAATT
>JAUCMU010000125.1:20624203-20645224 GCA_032275025.1 Enteromius treurensis
TTGGTGTAAAGCTGCTTTGCAATGATATGTATCATGAAAAGCGCTATACAAATAAATTTGAATTGAATTGAATTTAAAAAAAAAAAAATATATATATATATATATATATATATTAGAAATAAACTGGATTTATTTACTTGAATTCCTGCCATGCTATGCATACATTTAAATAAATATGTATACATAACTTTTAAGGTACATTCAGGAATTCTTATCATTAATAAAGGGTTTTAAATAAATGATAAAAATGACATAAAAGTGATCATAATCATCACTGCCGTTAAACTAATAAATTATTTTGGATTCTAAAGTACTGTCTGACATACTGTATGTAGATCACATGACCAGACAAACACACCCACACGACTATAAATGTTAAAGTAAAAAATGAACCCTAACCGCTCACATTAATAATTAATAAGCTTTCACCAATGTCAGTTCTATATATTGACGCAATCGAGTCACTTTTGTTGTGTCCGAAACACACCTCACGCTCTGAAGAGATGACAGCAGCAACAAAAAGCTCTTTATAGTGGAATGCTAGTGATACAGTGAAGAACGCTTATAATCTGCTGCTAATCTCAGCGGATTACGGAAGAAAAGAGCATCTCCCTCTGCAAATTAGACGGAAAGCATGTTTTTGTTCTTTTGTTGCAGCACTTTTCCCGTCTTCATCCCCCTCTCTCTACCTCTTTCTCTATCATATTCGGCAGCCGTTGATTTTGTATTCCTCTTTGTCACGCTTGCTGCTTCATGCTGCAATGGCGGATGTTTGGTAATGGCCATTTAGACTAATCAATCGGTCCCTTTGAAGTCAGAAGATGAAAGAAGTGTTTGACAGCTAATGTGTGTCTGTCCCATGACGTGAACTGCATGCCAATGTCAGTGCTTTGAAGGCAAAAGGACGGGCACATCACGTTGAATTTATCCTCCACAGAAAAGATACACCTCAGCTGAGCATTGCCGCAATAACAAGTGTCAGCCCTCTCTCTTCTTCCTCCCTTCTCTCTCTCTCTCTGTTTCTCTACCCCTCATTCCCCCTCTCTTTCTCTCTCTCTGTGTTATATATCTGTCACATACCTATACCTCCTATGCAGCTTGTGCCATCTTCTATTCCACGCTTTCCCGCCGAAATGTGTTCAAGTAAACATTTCACGCTTGCTTATGCTAAGGAGAAGTGGCAGCTTCAGGTAAGTGACAGGCTGAGATCTAACAGAGGTTTAGACCGATATTGATGAAGAGAGTTCTCTTTCTTCCCCCTACGCCGTTCTTTCTCAAAGCATCCTGGGTTCATCCACAAGGATGATAAGCTCATTTCTTTAATTTAATTTGGGTAAACAGGAAAAATAAGAAAAGGTAGCTGAATGTAAAGGTCTGCATTGTGTCACGCTTTAGTTAGTCACACTTTATTTTAAAGTCCAATTATTTCTATTAACAAACCATTAACTATAACTTTTGCCTTAATAAACTCCTTATTTACTGCATATAAATAGTTAGTGAGGTAGTTGTTAAGTTTAGGTATTGGATTGGATTTGGGATGCAGAATATGTGTTTTATAAGTATTAATGAATATCATGTTAATAATAGGCATGCTAATAAGCTGTAGTTAATAGTGAGAATTTGACCCTTTACTTAATTTTTACTAAGAGTTTTATTTAAACAGTAATTTTAAAGAAATCATTTAAATTAGGATTTCGTCTAATCAAGTAAATCAAGTAAAAACCTTAAAAACAGCCTCTCTTTCTATGAGCAGGGTATAAATTGGGCATGACAAAATATTCTTTTAAAATCTGAATATTAATGAAGAATGTTTCAACTTAAAATGTTGATGTTGACCAATATTTATATATGAAGTCTTTTTTTGAGAGAATACAGACTTCAGGTTTGTGTAGAAATGAATACTTTTCATGCTAAGTACATATTATGTTAGATCATTTCTAATAGTTCACACAGATAGGATTTTTTAAAAAGCCCACAGCTGTTGAGCATTACCACAAGAGCCAGTTAGAGGACGCACTGAACAGCATACACCCTGCTCTCTATATCTCTCCCTCAGAAACACATTATTAGCCGTAACTATGCGCAGACCGCACACACACCACGGTGGTCCCTGAACCCTGCACAGGAATTCTGGGAAAGCAGAGGCCTCCTCCTGCAGAGAAACATGAGTGCTGAAGTATGTAAAAGGAAGTGATCTGTGGCTCTCCTACACGGTCGCCCAGCTGGGTGCCTGTAAGGTTTTTATGACTTTCTGCAGAGAGAGGTCTGGGTGCTGCTGTAGCACAACGCTGCACCTCCTCCTCAGCGCCACACAGTCTCTTTCTCTCTGTCTATCTTTCATTCACTACTTTACTGGCCCTACACTAGCGGCAGTGTCTCTACACCACAGTGAAAAACGCTTGCGTAACCTAAACCACATGTAGATCACAGAAAGAGAGTATGAGAGATAGTGAGGGAGAGAAAAGAAAAGAGAGGCAATTACAAGGTATAGACGGCAGGATGGGGATCTTAGGGTTTTCATTTCAAGGGTATTTGTTTATAGAAATGCCATATAAACATTACATCACTGTGTCTTTGCTTCTCTTGGAGTCCTTTACGTGGATGTCCTTAACTATATCATCCATCCAGCAGGATTTGTCCTGTAACTTTGGTAAAATAATGAGGGAGATGAAAAGGGTTTGCCTATTTATTATAAAGGATAGAAGCTTGATGACAGATCAAACTAATTATTTGCTGGAAATGTGTTACTAGTCTGATCGCCCATGGATATAAAAACATTTTTAACATGGTTACATAAAGAAATATCACATGAGGCCATGAAATTTCCACATATTTGAACCGTATGAGATCTCGAATGCCAAATATTTCCTTAAGTGTCACTGTACGTGGGATTCCTCCATAGTTTAAAATAAACATGATTCAAAAAAACATTGCAAAACGTATTAAAAATGAAAAGTTTCAGTCTCTGACAGGTAAAACTACTACGATACTCACCTCTAAATGTTTCCCCAAAAGCTAATCCATGAAAATTGCTAATAGTCTTATAAAACAAGCTCTGCCATTGAGGAAGTCATAACAGCATGTGCTGTATTTTTCACTCTTGCTCCCCGAAATCTAAGTCCCTCGCACACAAAAGAGCTCCGAATGGGGTGAGGATGCGATCGTCCGCTCTTTTTCTTAAGCACTGACTCGTTCTCGCAACATTTCATCCCTTTCTTTTACCCTCTTCCATAAGCCCCTCTGAAAATATCCCTGCGCTAGTAACATCACAAAGGCTTACTTATCTCCGTATTACCTATTAAAGGTTTAGATCCCGGCGTCTTTGATAAACACTCTCAATAAGGGTTTATCTCCACAGCCTTATCAAGCTCTTGACGGTTCCTCTACCCTCACTAGAGTAATTTGCTTAATTAAAGTGTCATTTCAGAGAGGAAATATGGGGCTCGTCATTCAAAGAAAGATACAAAGAACTTTACGAGACTGTGCGAGCATATGTACGTATGCATGCGCGTGTGATTCCAATTTTCACTACATTATTATTATTATTTTCAGCCTGGCTTAGTTTAAGCCCTCTTAGTTTGTTGTGGCCAGTGAGCTTTAAGAAGTGCAGGGACATTTTGGAGATCTCTCTAAGGAGTCCAGAGGAGAAAAGGAGGAGGAGGAGATGAGATGAGACGCACAATAAATAAAATGGTTGCTTTCTAAACGAGGCCCGCAGAGGATTGGCTTTTAACGCCCGCAGCCTCCGTCAGCACTTTGGGCGATTTGCGTGTGATTTCATTAGGGGTGAAAATAACACTACAATGAAGATGAAAATAGACTATGGAAAGTGTAGTGTGAAAGAAAGACTTAGGAAAGACAGTCGGGATAAACAAAAGTAGCAAATCTCCCAAACTGGAGCAGAACATTGTGTTTTACGTTTAGTTGCGAGCATAAAAATAAAACGAAACCGCAAAGAAATGACATAAACCGTGTGAAATATAAAACTCAGAAGCAAGGTAGATTCGAACTACATTAAAGGATTGTTAAATATGCAGATCCAGTCAATGCATGTTTTGAAATACACCCCAAACTGCTGTTAATTTTATTTTTTTGTGATTAGCGAAGGTAGAAACGCATTCATCAGATCGCTTGCCAAGTTTTGTCACATCTGAATCGGGTTTTAATACCTGCGGCCACTTTGCCGCTCTGTGCTTTTTTCCCCCCTTCCTTCCTCCTTTGTTCTTTCTTCTACCCCGTCTCTTTTTTAGTTTAAAAGAGCTAATACAGGGTTCCTTGTGCCTTGAGCATCTTTTGGCCTGGTGACAAGGTGTGAGACGAAGAGATTTATGCACACAGGCGCACAGATGCAGGGGGAAAAAGATACGCAAGATCAAATGGAGAGGCATGATAACACATGAAATACGACTCCCAGGCCTCGTAAATTAACAGTCGGGAGAAGGTTGTCATTATCCGGGCTGCATTTAAGACCATGGTATGGAACCCAGATGGTAGGGGAGAGATAGTTGGGCTGAAGTTTGAGTAATTGATGACTTAAAAATAAACCGGAGGGCTCATCTTGGGAGGGAAGGAAGAAGAATTACCCAACACAACAAACATGTAGCATTGGGGTCAAGAGCATAGCATGAGCTCCCTGACTCTTTCTCTCTTCAGAAGAGGAAGCATTAAAGATTAAAACAGGGATAGAGAAATAACACTTTGGAAAGTGGGAAAAGTTATAAAACTTTCCTTGGGCTGATGCAATCGCATCCACAAAATACCTCATTGTTCTTGGCTTAATCGTGCATTGATTTATGGGCGTTTCAAAATTTAGATTTTAATGATGTCTAAGCGTTGATGCATTTTATGAAACATTTATTCATTTATTATTGTAAATTATTACTTTTTTTAAAAATATAAAATATTTTATTCATTTATAGTTGGCGAAGAAAGAGGGAAACAAAAGAGAGTGAGATAGAAAGGTTTGTAGATGGCACAATTATGCTTATTGACATCCAAATAGTTTTTAAAGCCATTGTTTTATCTAAAAATTCGCATTTGTTAAAGTTTGTGAGCTGTAAGTGTTTACGGTTGCTGTTTGTTTGTTTGAGTTTAATGCATAATGACAAGTCTCTCCAGACCTGACAGTTAAAGAAAGACTTGACATCCGAGAAAAAAAAAAAAAAAAATAGAGTAAAAGGCATCTAAAGAAAAGAAGGAGAAAATGGCATATGCAATATGCAGCAACTGACGTATAGGCTGTCTATCATTTCCTTTTGATTGACTCTCTGTAGGATTGGTGTTTTAGAGCCCTGACATGTTATTAATAAAACAGTCTCTAATAGAAATATCATTCCCTTATTTTTCAATCAGCCAAAACATCGTGCTAAATCTGCAATGCGTGACTTTAATTAAAGATTGATGGGATGACCATTCATCTGAGGCACCGTTGATCCAGTAATTAAAATGACAAAAAAAGATTTATTTATAGAAATTATGTTTAACTCTTTTCCCTTCGCTGTCAGCAGGCTTAGGTTTCTGCTTTAATGAGAGAAGTCAGCAAATGTAATTTTCCTTTCTTTTTCCTCACAGTGAGAACTAGAGCATCAGCATAAGTGGTTGTTCATATTCTATTTGAGACATATACATACGTTTGAGAAAAGAAAAGCCATAATCTTTCAAGCGGGAGGATCATACGTGCCACAGTTTCCATTACTCAATCAAATGTTTCAAATAAGTGAAACTTTGGCTTTCGCTGACCTTAGTTCAGCAGTAATCATAAAGAAGAAGGGAATACAAACAAAAAAGCTTTGCATTTTTATTTTGGTTAGTAATTATGTAGTCTCTTGGAGTTTGACAAGGCCTCTAATGAGTTCTCCGAGGACCTCTTTTATTTGTTTGTTTGTTATTTTTAAGCTTGATTAAGTCCCATGTATTTAGTTAGCACAATTAAACCGAGGGGGGATACAATATGAGCTTAACTTGGTGTGTTTCATTCACTTTTGTTTGAAATCCAGGTTTAGCCAAGTAAGCTAAATCAAATCTTTTGTGGGAATGACTTACAGTACCTCACTTTGTTCATGTTTATAGAATGAATTGTAAAAGTGCATATTGAATATTGGGTCAGAAAATTGACATGGACACAATTTTAGGCCCCAGTATTTTGATGGTGCAGTATCACGTTGCAGTGAACGTCATGATAACATAGACACAACAAGAAAAGACTGTAATTATTATTATTTTTTAAATAAATGACTATTTTTAATGACTATTTAATAAAAAATGACATAGTTATTGAGCAAATAGACAATAAATGAACTAACAAGTTAAAAAAAGAAAAAAGTAAGTGAATCAAGAAAGTAATGTTACAACCCTACCCTCTGCCCAAAATAATATTTTGTTATTATTTCCTTCAGAAATCATTCTAATATGCTGTGTGTGTGTGTGTGTGTGTGTGTGTATATATATATATATATATATGTATATGTGTGTGATTTTTGTGTAATTGAATGTGTCCTTTCTGAATGAAATTAAACTAAGCCAGGGTGAAATTTTTTTTTATTTTTTTTTTATGAGTGTGTAAAACAAATTGTCTGAAAGAAGGTGTTTACTGATATCAAACATCCAAAGTCTCCACCATCACAAATCTCTGTTAAGCTTTACATTTTAATTGTAGTATGTTTTCAGAAGGCATTAAGACACACAAATGTTTGGCAAATAATTTCTGACAAGAGCTGTGACTTTGACGGTATCTAAACTGCCATGGCCTGATTGACAGTGTAAAGGACAAGCGGCTCTTTTGTACCCTGAATCACAAAGACATATAAATGCTTGGATATGCTACATAGCAATCTGATGTATTAATACAAATTTAAGTGGACAGCCATATTCTGACTAAAGACATTTTAAAACTATGAATAAACTATCATTAACTCTCACTTGTGCCACAGACAATGAATCAGTTCAGCTGAGTTCCAGCCACAGTGAATTAATGATACAGATCCACCATCTGTAAATTCCCCACAGACTCAGTAAAACAGGCAGCCATCATCGAATCTCTTTCCTACTGTTCGGTGGCAAACTTCCCATTCTCCTGTTCTCCCTTTTAATGGATTTCTGCAACACGGTTAGATATGCGTTCGTTTCTGGGTTCTGAGTCAAAGCAGGAAAGTAAAAGAGCACAAAAAGATGTATTAAATGATAATAATGACTGATGATGTTTCTTCTTTTTTACCTAAAAAATGACTTGAATAGCACAATGGTCAGATGGTTTGCAAGGCTGACAGAATTATTAAAAGAGAAAGACTTGAAGGATTTCCTTACATTTATCGGCCAGTACATCACACCCTCTCTAGCCTTTAATATATAAATGTAACGGATCCTGCCGATGTCTGTTTTATTATTTTCTGCTATTAAAGCCCTGGGCCCGCGTTATCCTGAGTTAATTTCAAGACAGAGTTGGCAACAAAGAGTGGGAAAAAAAGCCTCAGCAGGATTTATAATCTTTTCCCTACACTTTTTTCTTTCTTTTTTTTCTCTCTCTCTTGAAATCAGGATAATAAAGGCAAGCAGGATCCTGTGCTGACCAGAGTGGAAATGGAATCAGTGGCTTCCCATCTCTCCCCCCGACTTGATAAAAACATAATACGTCTTATGATGAATGTTGTTATAAAGCACACCTGCGATAAGATTCAAGTATTCATATTTTCCATCATGTTAATGCTGGAAGATAAACCGAGCTGGTCCCGCCAGTGTCCACCTCAGTGGTTCTCTCAGGTCCGTGCGCAGTTGCCCCATTTTTCTATGTCGTCATGCTTAACGGATGGCGCTGCTCCCGGGTATAGATGTCAGGTACGTGCCTACACTGAACCAAGGTCCTACTGAGATGATGATAATAAAACTATGAGCGGGAAATTTTGGGCAAAAGCTGAGCTGGGTGATAGTAAATACCAGTGGTGAGCGTAATATTAAAAGAACATTTATTCAAAAACAGAATTTGTACATTATTATAAACTACTGTTATTAAAAATGTTTTATATGTAAGCAGGGATTTACTGTACTATTTTTTTCCTATTTAATATACAATAACAAATGTACAACGAGTAGAATTACTGTTTCAATTTCACAAGTTTTTCAACATTGCTGACCCATTGTACTTCTCCAACAAACTTTTCTGACATATGTTTACATGTACATTAAATATGAAATTTAATTTGATAACATCATCATTACATCTGTCACAGTTGTTTCTAAGATTGTGTAGGTCAGTCAATAAACTATTGCATTTTATTATTGTAACCTAATGGGCTAACATTGGAGATAAACACCGTCTTTCTCAACCAACACACAATAGAGGTGTTTTGTTTCTGAGTCAGTGGAGAGACTCATGTGCGTGCGAAGAACAACCGTATAAATCGTCTATGTCCACTAAAAGAATGGCGTTGACGCTTGCTGTCATGTCCGCTTCGGACATTAAAAGGCAAAACCTCTGCAAAAAAAGGAGAGCCGACATTAAAAAGTGGAAGGACAGAGTAAGGAAGGCTTTGAGGGATGCTGGGAAACCATATTTGAATCGAAGAGGAGAACAAAAACCAGGGAAAAATCCATCTAAAGAGGTGAGTGGAGGAACCTTAAATGTGATGTGATCTCTCTCTGAACGCGCTGAGGAGTGCTAAACACCACACAAACCGTTAACCAATCAAAATAAACTACATACCATATATAATAAAGCTGTATAAATGCATATTTCCCACCAGTCCTGCGTAAACTACGGCAAGCACAGTTTATTTGTTTATATAGGCCTATTTATTTATATCGTGAGGTAGCGGAGCACGAGAAAATTTTAAAGTAGTATATACACATAGTTTATTTTAGTATACTATCTTGTATGCCTTATGATATATTGTGTAATATTTAACTATGATGTATGTCTGCATTGTATGTACTGTATTGCCTGTACTGTAAGAAGGTCCATGTATTGTACATTGTTCATAACATATTTTCTGTTTTTTAATTTTTTTTTATAAATAATAATAATAATTATAATTATAAACTTGAAATAAATGCTTAATATTAACCTGACGTACTGTATTAAAACTAAAATAAAGGAATCAGATCTTTAGTGGTTTAAAGTGATATGATGAATTGCAGTTTTACTGTTATTCCACACTAACTGGACACGTCCGTTTTTCCATATTTGAGAAATATAAATCACAATAACTTTGGATTTTTAATACTGACACTGAAAAACGTTATCTCCTTAGAATTGAGAAGCTTTTGTTGTCTATCTTCAAGTAAAATAAAAATATGTAATATAATGTTCACAATCCAAATGAAAAAAATCTTATTACTCAAAATTTGGAAATATGGACTTCGTCTCAAGGCCTCATTCGTAAATACAGTACCGTGTTTCGTGAGTATAAGCCAATAGGTGGGGTAAGCAATTTCTGGACGCCTATGCAACTCAGACAACGGTTAGTTTTGTGAAACAAAGTGGTACCATTGTTACACCGTGTCTGTACTATAGAAGTCATTAAAATCAGTGATGCTGTCTACACTGGATTCAAGTGGCGCAACAAATCTCGGACAGAAAACAGCTGCTGCATTCTATTTATGAATTGCTGACACAAAAATTCAGATTCTTTTCAATGGTCACTTTATCGCATCCATCTGGTGTAGACACGCTGTTACTCACCTATCGAGAACCAAAGCAACCTCAGCGTCGGATCACAGGCCGTTCGCTTCTTGACTTCTCTCCAGCGCTGGAAAGCTAATACAATATTTACCTGCTTCCAATATTTCCCTACTCCTTGCCTTACATTATAATTCCACAAACATTTTCCTCTTTTGTTTTTTTGTCTTTCTGTCACTCGGGTCGGTTGTTTACTGAACGCTTTCTCCTCTACATCAGTAGTAGACATGCCCCTTACTGCTGATTGGCTACAAGTTTGTTTTGGGACTCTGCACGACTCTGTTTTCTAAAGCGTTTTTGAAATATCTTAATCTGTACCACAGCAAAAGTTGCCTGAAGTCATTTGTGTACTATTTGATGAATACTGTGAAGTCAGATGAGGTACTACTTTCAATATTCTTTATTGTTTTTCATAATATATAGAGTAAGAAAGTAAGCAATTTTGGAGTCAAACACTTTTATTTTGTTTCTGAATTGAAGTGAATACTTCAATAACTCGCTTTGAAGACAGTCACTTGTCACCACCTACTGGCATAACGATTGAACTAGTAAAAAGAGTCTTACACTAATACACAGACACACACTGCATAATGGAACACACACATTCGAGGCCTGGAGCAAACTGTTGCATACTTTTAAATATTTATATAAATGCACTTGTAGGCTTCTTGTGACTTTGAATTGAAAACACACGGAGGCATTAGGGAGAAGACGAAAGACAAAGTGCGCTTCCTGTTTTCTTCGCTGATTTTCAACTGTTCTTCCTTTTTGCTTTTACGGGTCCCTAGAAGTGTCACAAGCAGCTGTGCACTATAAACCAAATTCTCTTTTACCCTCTCACCAACTCTCCACGGCCTCAGAAACCCCACCCCCTATCCATTCAAGCTATAGCAAACAAGCCAACCCAAATGCTGGCAGCTGCAGATGTGAGACTCTGTCACCTGAGTCTCATAATGCCCCTTCGTACCCCACCGGCATGCTCTCATCAGCCCCCCTTGTGTGCCCCTCAGACTCGGCTGGCGTCTGGCGTGGTAAGAGGGATGACTCTCTCGGCACATGCCTTCCTCCGCTCAGCCCGTCTCCACATCAGCCCCTTCCCATAATTCCCGGCCTACTGGCATCATGGGCCCAATTAGGATGACACATCCTATCAGGGAGCTTGTTTTGCATAGTCGAATACAAATGACTGTGGAAGTGAAATGTTTTCATAAACTTGCTACAATGAAGACAAAGCCGGCTGTTAGTTTCTGCCGAGGCTGTCATGAGGAGAATGAACACGTCAAACGATATTTCAGTTCAAGCGATTTGGGCTGCTTTATTTTTACCCTTAATGTGTCTTTTTAAGCATTCGCTGTCGACTAGGGGTCCTTAAGGTATAAACTTGCTTCCACAAAATATTTTATTTGAAAAAGTTTTTTTTTGTTTTTTTTTTTTTCGAAATGACTCCTTAATGCCTGCATCAATCATAATTATAACAGAATGAATAATTTAATTACTTCTTCCTCAACTCGCAAAAAAAAAATCAATATTCCCCACCCAAACGTTTAGCAATTTTTAGCTTTTATTTGTCCTCTAAAACTGTCTTTAGCTAAATGATACTGACCCTTTGAATCTTTTAACAACGCAATCAATAAAGCATGTTTATGCAAACCTTGCAGAACCATCAGTTTGGGACTTTTGAAAAAATATGACGCTGGCTGCAGCTTGCTAAGTGCAGAGCGCTAGCACTAAATCTCGAGAGTTAAAGTTTTACTGGGGCGTTATGGGTAAAAATGCCTTGTCAGCCATCTGCCACATTCTCTCTCAACGTCCATATTTCCAAAGCCGCTCAACTCCTGAGAGGGACCTGTACCGTCACCGTGGGCCACACTCCACCATAACAGCTCAGCTATTGCTCCGCACATCCCGAACATCAACACAGTCCATTAAAGGAACCCGTGACAGGCTGAGAGACTTGATTCTTCTTTTTCTTCTCATTTTTTAAAGCTTTAATGAATAGTGATAGCGCTCTTGTCAGCATGACAACCTGGCATAATGTTTTCTCAAAATAGGACTAAATAAATAAATGGCATTTCTAAAAAAAAAAGTCATGACAGGGCTGATTCCCACAGATCTTGATGAACGCTAATCATGGCTGATTAATCAGGCTGTAATCCGCTGATCCTAAAAGGTTATCCAGTCCATTGTGCAAAATTAGCTGCCTCTCTCGTGCCCTTTTGAATTCTGCCATGGCAATCACGGACACTAGCACATTTTTATCGCGCCCTCTTTCGTCTGTCTCTCAGGACATATGTTAGAGATGTTTTTAAGTTCTGTTTTGGAAAATTATGACTCACATTATGTCTTATTCTGTCTCTCTCTCTCTCTCCTCTCCATCTCTCTCTGTCTAACTAGTTCTTTGTTTCTCCCTCTGTCTCATCTATCGCTGCTGGACTCCTTCCAAGTCTGCT
Organism: Enteromius treurensis; assembly: GCA_032275025.1. Taxonomy (NCBI): domain Eukaryota; kingdom Metazoa; phylum Chordata; class Actinopteri; order Cypriniformes; family Cyprinidae; genus Enteromius; species Enteromius treurensis. Next base: position 20,636,324 of record JAUCMU010000125.1, read on the forward strand.
AAAGCTTGTCTTATCTACTTAAGCTTCTCGAGTGCTGATCAAAAACACTCACGATTTGTTGCGCTGAGGCGGGCTTCTTTCCTAACAGACTTGTAAGTCAATAATGGTTGACTCCATAGATATATAAAACTGCTGTTATTTGACTTTTTGTAATAAATGGTATGTCAGGGTGTTTATTTTTAAGTTTTGGATAAAATATATGTGGCTCACCAAAAAAAGTTTGTCGCCCCCTACAGGACAAATGCAGTGAAGTAATGGCATACAATTTACATTTATGTATTAAACTGGACCATTATGTGTGCAAGTAGTCATGAGAAAATGTTAAAGAGAGAATAAGATATAGAAGAAGATACCTGGAGCCAAAAGTCTGTGACCACACACTTTTGCTATTATTTAGAGCTTTTAATTTGTTTTTAATTTTGGTATATATATTTTATATATATGTATAAAACTTACCTACACTTTTTAAAGATTACATTTATTACTATTCAATTAGTATTACCATTTTCATTTATCTAAAAACGAAAACATAAAGCTACACAAAATGAAATTGTTATAATAATTATATTCCTTAAAAATAGTAAAATACAATAAAAAGCAAATAAAATAAAAAAGTGAATGAAATATAAAAGCGAGAAATAGAAAACTGTATTTTCTCAGAATTTAGGACCCTTGGGCCCGGTTTCACAAACGGGGCTTAGCTTAAGCAAGGACTAGGCATTAGTTGAATTACGATATTCAAGCAACTTTTACAAAAATGCCTAATAAGAAAATTTTACTGGTGTGCATCTTAACACAGAACAATGACACTGACATATTTTAAGATATGTCAGAGCAAGATATTTTCATCTGAGACAGCTCTAACATGCAATTTAGTCTGGGACTATCTTAAGCCTTGTCTGTGAAACTGGGGGTAAGTGCATTTTTGGATTTTCAAAAAAGCAAAAGTTTTATAAGCCTTTTGAATTACGGGGACACTGAAAAATACCTATGTCATACCCATGCCATTATACAAATTTGTGTCCTCATAAACCACATAAAAACGCACGCACGCACACACGCACGCACGCGCACACACACACACACACACACACACGCACTTGTTGGGTTTACATGTTTTATGGGGACATTCCATAGGCTTAATGATGTTTATACTGTACAGATTGTATGTGGTATTGTCCTATACTGACCCTACACCTAAACCTACCCCTTACAGGAAACTGTGTGCACTTTTAGATTTTCAAAAAACTTAATTCTGTGTAATTTATAAGCTTGTTTCCTCATGGGGACCTAAGAAATGTCCCCACAAGGTAAAAATTTACTGGTATTCCTATCTTTGTGGGGACAATTGGTCCCCATAAGGTGATAAATAGCAGGTGCACACAAACACACACATTTGTCTCTGTGAATTGTGGGGACTTTCTATAGACTTCTATTCCTTTTATACTAACCAAACAATATTTTCGATCCCCTAACCCAACTTAATCCTAAACCTATCCCTTACAGACAAGCTGTTTGTACTGTTACACTTTTAGATCTCATTTAACCTTCATCATTTAACTTTCTTTTTATTTCTCTTGTTGGTCCCCAGTCCCACACTCTCAAAACTGTTTTACTATCCTTGTAGGGTCATTTGGTCCCCAAAATGTAGCATGAACAAGTACACACACACATTACACATCACATTACCAGTTTGTCATGATATAATGACAAAGTACACTGAGATAAAGTGTATGAATTGTGTGAGTGCTCTAAATAATCTAAACTATTCTGCGCATTACTGCACTTCTTCACTGGACTGATTCTTAGTAATGTAATGGTTATCAGATTACATCGGGTGACCTGATAGACAATGGTGCAAAGTGAAGAGATTAACCCAGAAAAACAATCCTACATTGTAAAGTCCTTGTATCTGAAGCCCACATTACGTTACAGTGCCTTGGGCAGAGAGATTGGCGTCACACCTGTCACTGCCTCAGACTCTATGTATTAATGCACTATAAAGCTACTATAAGCTTTCCTATTGTGCTTGCTAAGAGCTGTTATTATCATCCGAGAGAGTTGAGAACTTGGAATGATAGGCTTAAAATGCCAGTTAAAAGGGCACAACTGGCCAGTGTCATAAAAACAGTGTGTAATCATTTTTTAAAGATTTTATTCATTTATTATAATTATGAAAAACATGTTTTTCTAGCAATCTATTTCTTTTTCTGTTTCATAGAAAAAAGAATAAATGTCATATGCTTAGATGCTCTAATACCATAATTAAGTTTATAAATTAAGGATAATAGTAATAGACATTTTTACCTTTTTAATGAAAGAAAATACATATATTAAGGGTGTTATTGTACGTTTTTCAAAGAGTCTTGTCAAAGATCTTACCATATTTATTTTAAACTATTTTTCCTGTTTGTGCTTTATATCGTACACTATTAGTTACCGATCCGTATTCTTTTGAGATTTCCATAAGCAGTAATGGAAAAGCTGTACATTAAAAACATCTATGAAATCCAAACCACGCTCCATTAAAATAATCATTACCATGCCATTGAAAATCATTTTACAGAGTATGCAGAGCATTATAGCACTTGTTTGTATGAACTCTCTGTGTCCATGGTTCATCCTCTTACAGCATTATCATAATATTAATGTGCTCTTTTTAATGATGACCATCCAGCTTTGAATCCCTCCTCTGGTGAAGAAGTTTGTGTGTGTGGATTTCTGTGGGTTAAACACTTGCCGGTCTAGTTGGAGCTAGACTGATTGCGATTAATAATAATGGTTAGCTTCCAAACCTCAAATCTTTTTATTACTTTGCTCTGTAAATGCAATGAAAAAAACTAAGCATCTACATGACAATCCACCTGTATTATAGTAATGAAACCATAAAAGATATTCGCATAAGCGTTACTGTAAATAAATGGGGTTGCAGCTGGTCCATATGGTGGAATAAAATACTAAAGTATTGAACTCGGATAAAATGGCAATTATTGACTTGGCTGAAGCTTCCATTATGCCGCTGCTTCCAATGAACAGTTTACACGTTCAATACATGCTAATAGACAACTTTATACGGGAAACACAGAGACCTCTGCCTGCATCAACTGCACACATGAGGGGAAAAACACCATAAAATGTGAAGATAATGGCCTGTCGTCATGCTGAACGTGTTATTATTTTAAGCGTTAGTGTTACACCAGATGTTTCCATTCTCAAATGTTTGAGCTGTAAATCTAAAGCTGATTCATCCGGTTGGGTTAGTTTGCCTTTGGAAAATGTTATCACTTTAGCCAGCAAACTCTGTGCAGCAGCTTCAGTCAGAATTAATGTTTCTAAATTCACAGTGGATTTGAAGGGTGAAAGTTTAAGCTCACACACATAGTAATAGTGAATGGTTAAACTAGAAATTAGGTGCTGGGAGCGTCCGGCCAGAGGAGAAGTGGACCCAACTAAGCCTGGTTCTAAAAAGGTTTTTTCTCCCCATTCTCTCATGGATGGGGTTTTGGTTCCTTGCCGCTGTCGCCTCTGGCTTGATTAGTTGGAGACACCTGATTTCTAGTGATTATTGTCGTTTGATTGCAGAGACCATCTCTGCATTTGATAAATAAATAGTTTAATCTCGTCATTATACAATTATAAAAAGCTATATAAATAAAAGTGATTGATTGATTAAAGTGCCCCTATTATGGGTTATGTTATAATCCAAATTATAACATTTACTGACCATTGACCTTGTTTTAATCAAATCCCCAAAAATTTGGTGGTAAATATGTTTATTGAGACTGGAATGTCTACACGACTGTGTGACTCGATTACCTTCAAAAGGTTCACCACTTCACTCGAACCAATTCAAAACACCCAGAGCTGCAAACTGAATTTTAAGAGTAATTCTAATTTTAAAGTCATTCATTCATAATGCAAAGGTTGTCAGGTTGTTCATGATTTCTTAGATTGAGCTTCCTTGGATTCCTGGTTGCTATGAATGTTTGTTTTTATCTTCATGTGTGTCTTTAGTCTATTGGCTATGTTAATTTGTATTCAGCACACTGTGTATCCGACCTCAGACCTCAGCAACATTGCACAAATCTTGTACTTAGAGCTGTTGTCTTGCGGGCTGTTGTATTTCAATTTGAGGATGGGTGTTCATGTGTCCTCCCTCAAAACATATCTATGGTTGAGTTTTTATTGAGTTTTTATTATACAATACTTATTCTGGTGATTTTGATTCATGCACCTGACAAATATCTTAATTTACAAAAAAACCCCACTAAAACTAACACAGTAACTAATAAAAACTAAACTAAAACTTAGATATTTAAAAAAAAAACCAAACTAATAAATACTAGTAAATCTGCCTCTAAAACTAACTGAATTTGAAAACAAAAAGTCAAAACGAAATAAAAACTAAAACTCATGAACAATCCAAAACAATTATAACCTTGTTTTAAAGAGCGGAGATTTAGGTTCACGGCAGATTTGAAGAGTGAGTTTAAAAGTGGATCCAAAAAGCGAAGCAAACTGAATTTGAGTTTAAGTATGCATGTCTGTGTCGATAAAAAATAATTGCAATTTTATTTTAAATTAAAGCTGTAACTTGAGCAACATCACAATACAAATTAAAAGCACAATCCAGGACCAAGTGTGCTTACTTAAAACCAATTTCGCATTCTAAGTAAAATGTAATCTTTGTCAGTGTTAAACATAAATCCAAGATATTGTTGTACCTGGTCTCATGGCATACATTTACAGAGTTTTGATTAATAGAGTGTAATTTTCACCAAATTAATTGAAGAAGATCATGTGGCTTCAGAACAATGCTAACTTGCTGGGAGAAGTAAAAACTGATGCTTTTGAATGTAAGCATCACACATATCCAGCTTCAAATCTTTGGGTTTTCATAGACAGTAGGTTTGTTTGGTAGCTCACTGAGTAAAGAGATGTACTTGAGAAGCGAGGAGCTCTGGTTGATATTCCGAGTAAGTATGGTTTGACAAAACAGTTCTAATCTGCATAAAAGGAAGTTGAAAAACATGGTTGCATCAACAAATGCCTTGTTATGTCAGTTTTGCATTTGTTAACACTATTGGGTAGGTTTAGGGATGGATTTGGTTTAGGGCATATTTCCAACATGATAGAGCATTAACTTTTAGCGACAGTGCCTGAATATTTGATGTGATAAAAACACAGAAAAACTTACCTATATCAACGTAATAAAAACATGCTGGGGTTCACGTATTGAACCGGTGTTTTAGGGCCACTCAGTGGACATTCCTCTTTGAAACTGCTGTGAAACGTGCAGTAAGACATGTAAAAATGGTGTCACACAAAAAGTGCACAGAGGTACGTATTTTTATGAGACCAGGTTGCATTTTTGCATGGTCTTTAGCTAAATAGTCTCTTGATATATTTGTCTATGCTGTCACCCCCATCTTATCCATTAACCTCTCTACACTGCAACATCTGCTTTGATCAGTCAATAGGGAATCGCATCCAATGTAACTAATATATTAATTTAATACAATCAGTGTTGGGACAATGATCAAGATCTAAGAGGAGATTCCTACTGTACCTCCTGCATTTTCATTCTTTGACATTTTCAAATGTGATTCATGATAATGGGCCTCATTTAAAGCCATGCCTTCGCTTGTCAGCTGGTGGAAATGCTGTTATGACCTGACATGTGTAATGTCGGCTGGAACAAAGAGATCTGTCAAAGAGAGGGGGGAATATAGTAAATTATGATTGGTCTGGCAGAGCCCCGAGGACTGTCTCATTCCTAAGGGCATTCGTGGATTCTGTTGTCCCCCTGATTCGGTTATAAACTGTTTAAGGAGGGCTTGAACTTGTTATTGAATTTAATCTCAAAAGGGCATGTGTAGACTGTACAGGACAGACACCTGTGACACATGGCAGTCAACAGAATCATATACTTTGGTCCCTCTGCAACAGACGCACACATGAAAAGGAAAAGCAGCCATGCGAGCCAAAAGCAGGATATATCAGTAGTAATGGGCAAATCTCAACAGTTTTCACAAAAAAGGGTCCCACTTTATATAAGGTGTCCTTAACTTACATGTAATAACACCAAAAACATGTACAATGTACTTATTTTGTTGTATTGCAAAACTCTTCTGCTGTTATTGATGTGGGATAATGTTGAGGTTAGGGTATAGGTTTGTGGGTGAAGGTGTAAGGAATGAGTCAACAGTATAATCATAAATGTAATAACAGAAATTAATTGCCGATGTAATTATATACAGACATTTTCAACCTGGTCTCTTAAAAATATGTATCTCTGTGCATGTTTTGGTCTCATAGAAATATGTACCTAAACCCTAAACCAGCCCGACAGTGTTAACAAATGCAAAACTGATATAAAAGTGCATTTGATGATGCAATTTCAACTTGCTTTTACACAGATTTGAACTGTTTTGTTGAACTAAAGATACACAGGATTCGAACCAGTGCTCATCGCCTCTTAATCAATCAATCACTTTTATTTATATAGCGCTTTTAACAATACAGATTGTAACAAAGCACTGAACATTATCAAATAGGAAAATAGAGTGATTGTAATGTATAATGACGAAAATTAAACTATTTATTTATTAAATGCAAAAATGGTCTCTGTAATCAGAACGATGATAATCACTAGAAATTAGGTGACCCCAACTTGAAGTCATAACATAATATTCTTCAAGTAATTGTGTGAAAATTACGCTTTAAAAAAAAGAAGAAAAGGTGTTGGAGTTTTACTGCCTCTAGTGTTCATTTCTTTTGGAAACTGCATTGATACAATATGTACTTGTTAGTACATATTTTGGGCTGCGCTAAGTTACTTTTATGTCATAAGACCAGGTAGGATATTTTTTAAAATATAAGTAGATTGTAAAAGCATGTATGTACAGAATAAGTGCATTGTTTTAGATGATTAATTATAGTGAGATAAAAACAATTGTTTGCCAAGATTGTCAAGTCAATAAAATAAATCTCTTATACATCACAATAGCAACATATCTAACAGTAATGAGATAAAATTCAAGGCTAAAAGGCATTGCATGCTGATCAGTGAAGTAACAAGATTAGATCATTATGAATAAATGATATGTTTTATGATAATTGTCACCTTCTCAGCCTGTTTGTCTCTCTCTCTCTCCCTATTTCATGTACCGGACTCCATTACCCAGAATGCGCCTCTCCTCCACAGCTGTTTCTAGTTAGGTTCAATCACTCAGTCATTATCACCTGTATAAATAACAGTCTGTTTGTCAAACTTGTTGCAAAGTTTTTTGATTCCCTAGTGTTCCAATCCTGAGCATTTCTGCTTTTTTTGCCCATCCGTGTATTGATCTTTATTTTCTTCTCGTTTCTTGTATGTTCGCTGACTGCCTTTTTGACCATCCGCATGTGTACCATGACTTTGTCTTTTGCCTTATCTCCGTAATCCAGTTTGCTGTTGTTTTGACCCTGATCTGTCGACCTCGAATAAATGTTTTGCATTTGGAATCCCAACGTTTCTGACTCATCCATGACAGAAAACTTTGCCGAACCAGGATCCAGCGTGAGTTAAGTTCCACGATCTCAAGGGAAATTCAAAGAACAACTAGCTGCAGGTATGGATTTTACTGCTCAATTCAGCGTGCTCCTGCCGAGGGATCTGCCTTTCTACAAATACGCCACGGAATTTTATGAACTATCAAAAACCACAGATTACAGTGACGAGGTGTTAATCTTCGTCTTCCGTGTTGGCGCCACCGATCATCGCCCTATGGATCTCCCTGATACCACAGGCTTGAGCTGGGAGGTGGCATTATATACACGCCTGGGATGGGTAAGAGCTTGTGACAATGAATTGCCACAGCCATCGCAATAAATCACAGCCGCTCCCGAGTACAAAAGGTCTGCCTCGCACGAGATTTCCCCTGTCCACAAATCTGCTCACAAGATGGCCGCCGATCCCAAGCCCGTGCACAAGATGGCCGTCGGACCCGAGGTTGCAGACAAAGAGAATATCATGCCCGGATTTCGTCTCGCAATCCGTCAAACTCCGTTTAATAAACCAGCACAGTATGGAGGTCATTTAGTTTCAACACCTGAAACTTTCCGCAAGATGGCCGCTGTACTCAAGTCTCAGTCAACGAGGCCTCTGACGCCCAAGTTCTCCTCCACCCTACTTACCATGCCCGTTGTCCCCGGCATAGAGAGTGACGTCACTGAGGACGCCGGGTTCGCTTACAGGCCCATAAGACTGTTTTCCAAATTAACAGACCCTCCATTGGCTTCATCCAGAAGCTTCAAACCTCCATTTCCCCGGCCAGTTACAGAACCCCAACCAGGTGAAGCACAGTTGAACCCAGTACCCAACTTACGGCCAGGAGAACGGACAGAGATCTTCATGGTTTCCAGTCCGGACATGTCAGGTCCTAGCCCCGAATCACGGTTCGAGGAACCGTCTGAAACGTTGGTCTCGGTTTCATGGCCAGGAGAGCTGGTAGAAATCCTTGCGGTTTCCAGTCCGGAGATGTCGGGTCCTAGCCCCAAATCACAGTTCGAGGAACCGTCTGAAACGTTGGGCTCGACCCCTGAGGTTCCGTCAGTGGCTGCACACCCTCCGGTGAGGTCAGTTAACTCTCCAGAGGTCCCAGCTAACAAAATTATGTAACTGTTACGCAACTGCAACGTAATCTGGTGACCAAAGTTTCGTCGTAGCGACGTTACTAGTTACGTCGTGGCAACGTCATGCATCAATAGTTTTGTGCTGATCAGTTAGTGTTATTTTCTTTTTATTTTATTCATTTTCTATGTGCGGACATGCAGTTTATTATAATTTATGTCCTCATAATATGCCCAAACTAACGTAAAGGCTGTTCCAACAGCTGTGAATGATGAATACAGACTCGA
>JAUCMU010000125.1:20645324-20677360 GCA_032275025.1 Enteromius treurensis
TTTAAGATATGTCAGAGCAAGATATTTTCATCTGAGACAGCTCAAACATGCAATTTAGTCTGGGACTAGCTTAAGCCGTGTCTGTGAAACTGGGGGTTAGACTTTTAGATGTGTCAAAATGTGCTCCTTACCTGAAACAACCTTATGCAGATGACATTAAGGTAACATTCATAGACAAACCCCTACTCTTTCTGTAGTGTAAATGTTTTTTTAGTGTATATCTGCTAGTACTCAGTGCTCATCTCAGGATGGCTGAATTTGTCTATAAATTATCACTGGGAGGGAAGAGGCACTATAAAAAAAGTGTCATGTCCAGAGTGTCGGGGGCATACAGTACTAGCACCACCTTCACCAACAAAACATGCATGCCTCCTGCTCGGGCCGGCAAGAATTAGTGAGCTAAGCACTCGTAAATCACAGTGCCTGTAGCTCTCTCTTCCTGTGGCTCTGAGCACAAAAGAGGGGGGAAAAAAAGCATAGACTTCACCATGTTTTGAGTGAAGGAAAAATGAGGAGGAGTGTCCATAGGTCTTGGGGTGCAGGGCTGAAGTAATATGCCATCAGCATCTGGGGGAAATCCAGAAAGGTGATCTAGTGTGAGAACATTGTGTCAACAGCAGAGTGAAAATAACAGCGAACAGAACTGGGATAATATGAAATGCTGATGATACGAATCCTGTGTATTTTTGGACATATTTAGGCATTTTAAAATGCTTTAAAGGCAAAGCTAAATGTGGCATTTTAAAGTATTTAAATGAGCACAATGATTGTAATTAGTATTAAACATAAAAGTTGTTTAAAAATGTATCTTATGTTGTAATTGTTGTCAATAAATTGTCAAAAATAGTATTCTGATCATTTGTAGTTTAGGCCTAAATTATAGCTATCACTATAAGTCTATATATACTCATTTTATTCCCAAAAATTGAGTGACAAAAAAGGTACAGTATCATTTATATAAAATAAAAGAAATACCGTCTTAAAATGTATGTATGTATTTATTTATATTCGTTTATGTTTAGTATACACTCTCCGAAATAAAGGTACAAAAGCTGTCACTTGAGGGGTACCTTTTTTAAAAGTGCCTATTAGGTTCAAACATGCACACTTTAAGTATTGATATGTCCCTTTAAGGTACCAAAATGGATCATTTACAGTAGGTACACATATGTGTCTTTTGAAAAGGTACCGCCCCAGGGACAGCTTTTGTACCTTTGTTTCTGAGATTGCTGATGTCAAGTGCAATTAATTGTGATTGATTGCAGACTAATAATAATAATAATATTAATAAATGACATTTAAATGTATTATGTTTTTTTTGTACATTATGGAAGTGCTACAAAAACATGATGAAGCTTGAGTGAGTTGTCACAGAGAGCTTTGAGGGAGCGTTTTATTAACAGTGGCAGCTCATCAGTCCAAAGGGGCTCAAACACAGTTATTTATATGGATTTCAGTGTGAAACAGAATAAACCACAGTGATAAATGTGTATCAAAAAACATGTAATGATGTCTGTGGTTCGAACTTTGCTTGATTCATTAAGTTTTAGTGGCTCCTTCGCAGAAGATATTAGATTGTTGTGGTGAGGACTAGACACTTACAGCACACTTAGATTAATGGAATCAGTTCGAAATCTGCCCCTCGATTAGTGATAGATGTTGTTCTCTACAAAGACGTCTACATGAGGACATGTCTGCATTTGAGAAGACATTACTTTGACATGACATAACTGCACACGGACCACATGATAAGCTTTTCTTAAAGAGGTAATGTAAAACTGAGCAAAAACACAAACACATGTGGCTCGTGACAGATACCTGGATGCTATTCAACAGGCGAATGTTTCTCCGTGTTGTGGTTTTTAACTTGCGGCAAATGTACCTTATTTTCCACTGTATAATAGATGAAATGGCAAGCCAATGGGCTTTTGCCAGAGTTATTGAATCTGCACAGAACGACTTACATAAAATTCACATTCTGGGGGTTGTAGATGGTGAACCCCCCGCTTGCGGGAGCAACAAATGCTGATGTAAAGCTTGCGCAGCTGAGATCATATTTGCTGCTAGCTTACAGTCTACAACCACATTTCCTTAGATTTAGCCAATATCATGGTTAGTAATGAAATTCCTGAGGGAAAACAAATTGCTGCTGTCACATAATCAATAGACATATGGGAATAAATGTCAAACGCATGTTCCCTCACTGGTCATGAAGCATAGTCGTACCCAGCATGCTCGTGTCCTGCAGTGCCCCTCCCAGCATGCACTCAGTTCAAAAGGTCTCTAGCTTCCGGTTATTGTACACCGGCCATACCGCAACACGTGATTTCACTTGTAAGTGTTTGTTTAGCACTTGTCTTCGGCGTGATTGTGTAGCGGTGGAGGTGAAGAGGGTGCGATAATATAGCGGTATTCTTCTACGGTGTCAGTTCTCTTCTCTCTGACTGCGGCTGACAGAGCGCTCTCCAGTGAACCGACTGGAAGGAGTCTCTTAGGTGGGGGCAAAACACGTTGTCACTGTTCCTTGTCGTGTGTCCGATAATTAAAAATCTGATTTATTGGCAGGCGTCAACAATCACAGAGGGCCTCTCTCCTCCTCTCTCAGCTTTATGATGTTCATCCTTCCTCAGGCTAAATTTACTCGACGGGGAAAAAAAAGAGGGAAAAAAGGGTGAAGAAAAAAAAAAAAAAGAAAAAAAGAGGCCTTTGGTTTCTTAGCCTCTGTCACCTCATCTAATCCAGCCCCCCTAGGCTTGTCTGTCACTCAGCTGCCGTGGCAACCGGAGCAGACAGGGAACAGAGGCCCTGACCAGCCTCGCTCTGGCGCAGTTTATTCTAATATTTATTGCCACCCAGAAAATGAGCGTAATACAGGCGAGCAGAGGCAGCAATTCTGAGCATCGTGGGTAATGTCAGTTTTAACAAAGACCCAAGGGAACGCAACTGCGCGAGAGAAAGCGTCTTGTTTGATAATTTAACGCGACGGTGCCATAAAGCATTTTTGATTCCTAAATTTTGACTTTGCTGGCTTGTGGTACACACATTGTCGTGCATGTGTGATCTCAATGGGATTTAACATCTGTAATGTGACAATTTCAGTCAGCAAAGCGAAAAACACCCCGCAACATGTGAAATTGTCAGATTGTGTTCAATATATTTTGCTTTACAGTAATCTCCAAACATATGATTTATTTTAAAAAGGATAGAAACAGTTTACAATGTACAATAACACATTATAACACATATGACAACATGATAAAAATGAAATGTGTTTATTTATATAAATATATATAATATGTATGCACTGCATGTATGTGTGTCTGTTAATATTTATATGTATAGATAGATAGATAGATAGATAGATAGATAGATAGATAGATAGATAGATAGATAGATAGATAGACAGATTACATTAAAAAAATGTTCTATGCAAATTTTTTCTAAACATTATTTGCATTATATTATAATAATATAATTATAATAAGACCCTCACAGTCCTGCAGGGGATAAAGAAAAATGGATGGATGCATAGATCTTTTATTATACTCACTAAAAATGGCTTTGGAACTAGCTGTTTTTACAAAATTGATTAAGTGAAGAAAAGATACCAAAGTTAGTGCTGGAAAAAGCTCATCATTTGTTTTGCATATGGCATTTGAGTTGATATTTTGTTGCCTAATCAAATGCCGATGGTACAGTTTGTACCTCCAAATGCTTTGTTGTTTGTGCATATTATTAATATTTATTTTGACACATTTGTAAAGCTGGCACTTTGAGGTTTAGGTGCACCTTGGATCTCAGAAGTTAAGATTTAGAAGAGGTAGGAGCCGAGACACACACACACACACACAGACACCTGGAAAACTCAAAGAAGGCCACGGTTAGTTGTAGATGTACATTGTATCAAGTGTATCCCATAGTCAGTCAGACAGACAGGTAGATGGCTGGTTGCAGGTGCTTTCTCTCTTTGGGAGGCCTGAGACAGGCCTGTGCTGTGCCGGCTGTCAGCTCATCAGGGTGTTCAGGTCCGGCTGGCTGACGGGCTCCGGCTCTGAGGCCTGGGCTGATGACACCTTCCTGTTCCACTGTGACAGGCCCAGTCCGACAGGCGTCAGAAAACACTCAGCCCTTCTCAGCGTTCACAATGTCTCATACACACACACACCTGGACACGAGCGCACATACACATTCACAACCTCATACCTGCTTTGACATGAAAGAACACACATATTCACAAACACACACCCACACACATTCGCTGATTTACACTCATAGCCTACCCGTCTCCTCCGTGCTGTCGAAACTTGATGAACTGAGATGGAGAATGAGATGACAAACATACAAACACATCCAGAGAAATAAACAAAGTTGCCATAAACCTCATCAGGACATGATAGATCCAGGGAGAGTAATGGTTTGAGTTATAATAGCATAGGTGAGAGCTAGAACCTGTCTTTGCGAGTTGTCAGTAAAGAATGCCCAGAACGCAGCCTCCTCTGCCAGACCTCTGAAGGTCGGACAAGCTTATGTTTGGCTGAGGAACTTTGGCTGAGTACACACCAGCTGTCTCTTTAGCCATCACTCAGACAGCGCTACACCGCTAGCTAGCTAGTGTGTGTGCGTGTGTGAGGCTGTGCGTCTTTATTGTCGTTCAAACGCTGCCAGTGTGTGTCCTGAGCTTGCGGCGCCACACACACACTCGCCCCTTTCGGGGGCTACCAGATGCTGGCTGCTTGAGGCCTAGAGAGAGAAAGGCAGAGGAGAGGGGTAGGCGCAGAGAGCTAGCATCACACCATCCACTCTCTTCCTCTCCCATGCAGTCACTAGAAGATGAGCCTGATTTGTTTTGGGAGCAGTCCAATAGACGGAAAAGAGAAAGGGAGAGAGAGGCTAAGAAATGGAGAAGTGAAAGAAAAAAAGGTGTAGTGAAATACAGAGCATGGCACCCCACGGCGTCGGGCAGAATGGGCCTCACCAGATATGAAGAGATTAGCCAGCCGCTGCTCTAACCCGGGCCCGTTTTATGGCTGCTAAAGCCTCTGGCAAAAGTTAAAGCTACTCTCAGCAAACTCCAGAAGCCCATGCCTCCCCCCCTCTCACAAAAACGCAAGAAAGACGAGCCTGAGAGGGAAGAAAACGGGTTAGTTACACTCGTCGTCAATGCATTAAAGTCTTCATAACAGGGTTGCGAGCATAACAGAATTCAACGGAATATAAAACCGCACACCCAGAAAGATGACAACTAACACAATTCCCATGAAATATCAGTTGTGTTCAAAATAAGATATGCTTTATTTCATTAAATGCCTTTGGATATCTTGAGGTGCATTTACATAGACCGTTTAATGCGTACGTGACGTACATGCACAGAAATTATTATTGCCGACATAATGTTATAAAATTATTGGAAATATGTAATAATCTTATCAATAACATACAGTACAATTGTTACAAATATTTTCTGTGAGAGCATTGTTTTTGTGTAGCCCTTTAACTTGGCTGTGAAGTCGACTTTTTTTTCTAGTATAAGGTGACATTGCATTAAAACCGAGTGTAAGTTGTTAACATTGTGCTTAGTTTTTTGTCTGTAATTGGCGTTTTGCTCTGTGATTTGTCAGTTGATTGACAGATGATTCATTCATACTGTGAATCCATTCAGCTGTGTATGTTGGCCACTTTCTTGTTTGTGTGTGTGTGTGTGTGGAGATTAAGCTTTGCATTAAGCTTAGCTTTTTCTTATATTTTAGTGTGTTCTTTATATGTGTTTATTAATGTCAGTCTTTTTGTATTGTTTATACAGTAGTGATTATTACGTTATCTGCTCCTGAGATGAACACTCAAGATCAAATTAAATTGCTCCTTAGAGGTTCAGTCGAGCTCAAGAGAAATTTCTAATCATTTGAAATTGATATGGTGTGTTTGGGATTGGGAAGTTATGCATCCTCAAAATTTAAACAGTCTAAAAAAAAAACAATTTATACCACTTATATTCTTTGTTTTTTGCATGCATATTTGTATGCATGTATTTATTTATTCTTTTTAGAAGTTCACCTGCTCTGATAAACAGCGTAGTTTTAATACCGCCACTTTGAGGAGGCTCGCCATATTAATTTTCGACAGTGCGTGTGTGTGTGTGTGATTGGCTAATTCAGCGCCTCCAAAGAGTGCTAGCCCTCATTCTGCTCCAGCTTGTTCTCTTTTAATCGCTTTTTCTTTCTTTCTTAATTTTACACCAGAGATGCACAAACAGTCTCCTCAGCATTTTGCCTTCCTCCTCACCCTATCATTTCTACCTGCTTAATTCCCCTCTAACAGGCCGCGCCAAAGTCGTTAGCTGATTAAGGCTCTTAATTGGGCTCAGAAGAAAAGGGTGAAGACAGGGCTGAAGTTTAGAACAACAACAGTTTTCTTTTAGTCATTTTTGAGGGGCCACATTTTTACATAGACCACAGCAAAATAAAGCTGAGAACATTAAAAAAGAATAATAATAATAAAAAGATGTATTGGTACTGTATATAATATAAATGGAAACACTTTATAACTTCCTTTAATAACGAAAACAACTATTACTTTACATATAATGCTTAGATCCGCGTTATAAAATGTGTGATGAAACTTTATACATATATTTTCATTAAATACAAATTTGAATGTACATGGCCTACGAATCTCATAGGAATAACATAATGCTTGCTAACGACTTGTTAATGAAAGTTATTAGAGTGAGTTCAGCAAAAGTGGGGAATCAGGTAAAGTGTGACAAATATGTCTCATGATTGATTGCCCTTTAAATATCAGGAGACAATCAAATGTAACAGTCATTAGTAATTACCACAAGGGTCATTGTCATTATGGAAATGTTTTAATTTGCCTGACATTATTGAAGTATGTGTGATCAAGCTTCATCATCTAATCAGCCTCAGCAAGAAAATTCACCAATATTGCATTCATAAACATAAATGCTTTAAAAATACGAAAACATAAGATCTATAAAAAAAAAAAAAAAACAACCTGCACATTTTTTTGATGCTCATGGGTTTCACTTACTTTGTTCATCTGTAAACAATTGTATCCAAAAGTAGCCTATTTTCTCTCTCCATTTCTTTCTCTCTCTCTGTATTTTAATAAATACTGTATGTACACTGTATGGACATGTTGTATAATAATATAATATAGTTGATAACACATAATAGTGCAGCATATATATACACAGTTCCAACAGCTGTAAAGAAAACACTGTACATTTACGTTTTATGGAGCACAGGACAAGTTTGTGGAAAATATTTGTCTTCGTGAACTGTATTAATTAATCATCATACTATTATGTGTTAACAGCATACACTATATCATACATTTAAAGTCTGAACATCTGCTAATATAGCCCATAGCTGTGCTAAAACAAAAACACAAGGTTACGTACAGAATGGTAATGTATGTGTCCCATCCCTGTGTGAAGCAGCAGCACTAAGAAAGCATGCAGGTGTAGATGTTAAAATTATGAAGCTGTTGTAGGCAGTCGCATTGCATCTTACAGGAAATCCAGTTAAACCTTCTTCTGATTATATAATTACATGATTACCAGCTGAACCAAACAGGTCATTTGTGGTAATTAGCTGGTCCAAGCTGTTCTAGATGATTAATCAGTTGCACTGCCAGACGATAGGGCTGAAGACAAGCTGGTAGACCATCTTTGTCACGTTAGAGGGGGTAGAACAACTTGAACCAGTAACAAACCAAACAAAATGTTCACGGAATCAACTTGAACATCTTATACTGTTATGACCTGTTTTTTTGTTTTTTTTTTGTTTTGTTTTGTTTTTTTTTCCAGCAGGAACAAATAATAAATCCCATATTTCATATAGATGTGCTTAAATTGCCAAAATAGTACTAAATGTATAAATAAAATATGTTGGATAAAAGAACAAAAAAACAAATCAACTGTTCTAATTTGTATTTTTCACACTATAAAGTGTTCCTTCATTAATCTGTCTTTTTAAAAGTTAACTTTAATACTTTACATAATATGAGCTTGATTCATTTTTATATATCATTTTCTGCACTGGAGAATGTTAGAGAACATTGCTCTTTTGGGAAATTTGCACCCCTGGCGATAAGGGTCATGTAAATGCTGAAAGTGAACTCAGTTTGTGTCTGATCTCTGCCTGACCTTGTGGTTTTAGTGTAGCGCCGCTGACCGCTCCATGGGCCGCCTGTCATTAGGAGATGACTGCTTCTCTTTAGTGCGCTGCGCTGTGGGCTGAATGACAATAGAAAACTAATTCACTCCTTCTCCCGCTGACTGGGTGCATGTCTGGGTCATGCGGGACTGGGTGGAGTCACAGTTCAGGAAGGGGTCAAAGCTTTTTTAATGCGTCATTTAAATGTGAATTAGGTCACGAGGTTATACGCAGGCGGCCTTTTGTGTGTGATGTAATGATTGAAACATGATACGCTTACTTAGATACTGTAGTTCTTATATATGTGCTCAGTTTATAGTATACATAATTAACCGTGCTGTGTTTCCTAATTAATTCCTTCCATCGACGTCACATATAAAACTAATTAAAAATAAATAATAAACCAAAGCTACACTGCTGAGAAGAGCGTCTTCTTTGACAGCGAAGAGCGGTTTTGTTATGAACGTGTGTATGTGTGTGAGAGATGGGAGGTGATGAGGGCGTTTGAGGGGTAAATCGTTCATTACGGACGAAATGGCATTTGTGGATTTGGGCATTGGGCATGTGTGCTATTACTGAACGATGAGGAAAAAAAGCCCTCTGTGATCAATGGAGAGAAGAAGAGTGAACTCTGCAAGCTGCCAGGATATCTTCACACACACACGTAAAAATAACACACATCCACACGTGCCACACAAACAGTCTTTAATACTCACACACACACACGGAGTGAACAGAGACAGAGCATGACATTTAAAAGGAAAAAGCTGACATTGACTCCATCACTGTCACAGTGGCTGCCATAAAGCAGCGGCAAATATTAAAACATTTTTCATCTGTGCTGCATTATTGGCACCAGGAATTGTTTTCCCCTCCGTCTGATATTCTCCTGAACTGCTGCAGCTCTCCCCAGAGACCACATGCTGTTACCAAGGCCTCCAAACATATTGGCAGTTGATGTGGCGGTATTTGTGTACGCTTGCCATTCAGTGCGTCCTTATCCTGCTCGCCCCACCCCCTGCTTTATCTGCCGTCTCTCTTCACACATGTCGCCCTGTCTCTGAGAAAGACACCGTGTGACCCTGACATAGGAGGTGCTATGTAAATATGTTTGTATGTGTGCGTGCGGCACAGCAAATGAATCAGAGTGACTCATATATGAAAGGCAACCCATACAGTAGGTTGTTTTGTTTTTATATCACAGTTACAATACGCTCAAATCGCCCACAATGCACATCATGCACAGCAATAATTTTGTAAGATATGTATGCATAATTTATAACAAATATATCTATAAATTATAATATTCAATTATAATATAATAAATGTGTGTGTATTTGATTTTATTTTCAAAATAGACATTGAGCAGATACATTTTTATACATAAATATATTAGGGGTGTGATACCCTCGCGATAGTGGTATGATGTCCCACAACAAATCTCAAACAGAAAATTGCTGCTGCGTTCTATTTATGACGTGCTGACACACATTCCAAATGGTTTTCAATGCCCATTTTATTGTGTCCGGTGTAAGCAGACTAGGGCCAGGGTGTCTGTTTTCGATTCTGTTTTCTGAAGCTTTTTTGAAAAATTGCTTTCCCTGCTTTTTAAGGGATATTTGTGTTATTTGTTTTCACTTATTTAGACTGTTTATACTTTCTGTTTAATTACTTGACTGTCAGTTTGTAGCAAAATATTTTGCAGTGTTCACATCTTGTTTATTTCTGCATGCAATTCATTCAAATCGTTTTATTTCAAAAAGTTGATTACAAAATGCACCTAGATTTTTGGAATGTTTTTGTTGAATAAAATATATTTTATTACATTTTATTTTATATATTTATAAATATATTTTATATATTTTATCATTGAGGATTTAAATATATATTAAATATATTTTAAATATATTTTATCATTGAGAATTTATTCAAAAAAGTTACAAATCTCAGTCTCGTCTTGTTCTAGTGAACCCAGTGTCTCATCTCGTGGGATAAGTGTCTATATACAAAGTTGTTGTAATTACACTGTAAGTATGTATAATTCATCAGTAGTTTTGGTATTTTTTGTTTTTATATTAGTAAACCCAGTCTCATTCCAACTTGTAATAATTTGTATTGATATATTGAGATAACAAAATATATTGTAAATAAAAACATATTTCCCATATCTAAAAATAACCTTTTTGCCAAAGGAAAATATAACCTTTGTAGAAAAAAAGCCAATAGCCCAATTTTTTACGACGTCTTACAATTTCAACGTCTTATGAAAAATGACAAGAAGATAAAGAATAGGAACAAAAATGACAAGAACAACACAAATAATAACAACAATAATTTCATTAGAATTATTATGCATTTTTCTTATACCCAAAATAACTACGTAACAAGAAAATACATGCAAAAATGCACAGTATATTATATTTGAAAAATAATGAAACAAAACAATATACAACAGAGCAACATATTAACAAGAAAAAAAAAAAAATATATATATATATTATAATTTAATATCCAACCTGTTTTATGTATGTTATTCTTTCCTTTTATTCAAAGTTCAGTTTAAACAGCTCTTTTGTTGCAAAAATAAATTTACAGCCAAAAGCAAGCATGGCCATGCAGGAAAGTTTTGCCAGAACACATCTTTTTCTCAGGTGGCTATCTTTAGCTTAAGCGAAGAGAATCTGGCTCCTCCATCTGCTGGCTCTGATAAGTGGTGTGAGTTTGATTAAAATCATTTTCCACGCTGCATCTACTGATGCTTCTGGAAGCCTCTTCATCTTGTCATATCCCTCACGTGCCCGGATGGCCTATTTACACACAGGAACACAAATGCAATTCAATCTGATCGCACAGCACGTGCGTAATCAAAAGAGGAGTACGTGGCAGTCAGTGAAGAGACGACACAGCAAATCTCCCAGGATTTATTTCTCTCATTTCTGATATAGACGTCAGAGAGAACATCATATATACCGTAATAATCACAGAGCTTTGATTATCAGCTCATAAGTCTGCAGTCAGAAATTACACACCTGCTAAAAATAAGTGTATAGGTTAAATAGAGACCTGTGGTGAATGTGCTATTGTTTTTAGCAGATAATCCTTACGTCACCTGCTCCAAATGCACATCAGGACTGCTGTTTCTCCAGGCCTCCGGGCTCTTTTAAGGGCACTGTAAGATATTTGCCTCTAATGCGCACAAATGAGGGGCCCAAATGGTCTTATTACAAGGCCTCCCTCAACAGAGACAATACATCAGGTGAAAACACACTACAAAATGGAGAGCGTGATTGTTCTGGGAGCACAGTGCTCATTACTCAACACAATCTCTCTTGCTTTTTCTCTCACATGTTCTCTCTCTCTCTCTTTCTTTCTGTGTCTCTCCACCTCTTGGTCTTTTTCTTTCACCAACATGCACACATTCACACACTCTTTTCCCCCTCCTCCCTCTCTGTTTTCTTCAGCAAAGTCTCTGGTTTCAGCGGGCGCACATGCATGGAGCCGGATCCACCCCTCCATCTATCAGTCCCCTGCTTTTGTTCTGCATCTCCATAAGAGTAACTAATGCATGTCTGGTGCCTTACTGGATTAGATTAATGTCATTATTGACTGCATTCAGTCTCTGTCAAACGTGCAATGAAGAGGAGATGAGAACAGGCCTTTTGATCAACAGGCCAACATTTCATCATGCGTCTCAGGTTGCTGGCTGGACCTTATGCCGATGCTGATGTCTGAAGCCGGAGAAGTATGTGAGTGGTGTGTTTGTGTTCTGTGTGTTCATGGGAGAAAGAACTGGGGGACTGGTGTTGAGAGTGTGTTACCTCACGCCTCGGCTCTTCCACCTCCTGAACTCGCTGTGACCTAGGGGCAGTGTAGGGTCAGTTGCCTATTGGCCGGGATAGATGATGTAGTGGGTAATGGCATTACAGACATCCCTGGAGCCTGCGGCTCTTTAGAGCAATAATCACTCATTGTTACTCTATCTGTGCTTTAAGATTTAAGCCCATTCTCTGCCTGAACTCTGGCATCTCTACAATACACCACAGCAGCTGCTCCAATACAAATACACTGTAGCATCTCACAGAGGTGTGAATGACACACCAGTGCTGACATGTTGGAAATGCTTTATCAGTACAAAATATTAATAATAATAATAATTATACATACCCCCATACCGTCTCTGTCCAAATATAAAAAAGGGAAAATCATTATTATTAATTATTAAACTATTTTTTTCAACTGCTCCCCGGGCGCCGCAGCAATGGCTGCCCACTGCTCCGGGTGTGTGTTCACGGTGTGTGTGTTGTTGTTCACTTCTCACTGCTGTGTGTGTTCACTTGGATGGGTTAAATTCAGAGCACAAATTCCTTGTATGGGAAACCATACCTGGCCACATGTCACGCCTTTCCTTTCCTTTCCGCCTTTCCTTTCCTTCCTCCTTTTTAAACGGAATAACAACAACAGTACTAATACTAAAAACAACAACATCAAATAATAATGATAATATTATTATTATTATTATTATTAAAAATAATTAGTATTAATAATCACTATTATTAGCAGCAACAGTAGTAGTAGTAGTAATAGTAGTAGTGTTGTCACAACAACAATACTAATAATAATATCAACCATCAAATACAGTCTCTATCAAATTGGAAAAAGACAAAATCTGTATTAATAATTTGATTAAATTATTATTAATCACACATATTATTATTATTAGCAGTAGTAGCAGCAGCAGTAGTAGTATTGGTGTTTTGTTTACAACAACAACAACAATTATTATTATATAATAATAATAATAATCAATAAAAAAAAAGACCAAATGAAATAACTATTACTTATTCTATTAGTATTCTTATTGCAGCAGTAGCAACAACATTATTATTATTATTATTAATACTGCTTCTGCTGGTACTACTACTCATAGACATATACAGTTCATTAGTTGTTTTTGTTATGTGTGCAAGTGTATATGTAAATACATAATAACTAACACAAAAAATGAAATGACAAGATATTGTAAAAACAAAACGTACAACGAATCCTGAAATCAATCAAACAAACAAACAAACACAGTCTCACAGAAGGAATAAAAGTCATACTTTTTCTAACAAGCCCAATTTTTATGACATCTTGCCTCTTCTTCATTTTATACAAATGATTACAAGTTGTCACTGGAGTGTGTTGGGTGTTCACAAAGCCCATAGACAGAGTTAGAGGAGTAGTTTATAGTTACCAATGAAACACACAAGGTTTATCTCACCCTGATAACACAGCACAAGAATAAAGGAAAAACTCAAGAGGTTCTCTCTCTCTCCTTCGCTCTCTCTCTTGTTTGTTAGCTGTCTTTGCTCTTGCTGTAATACTCTGTTTATGAAACATATCAAGAGAAGAAGCATGAGACCACACAAGCAGGGAAAGTGCTCACTCATTCCTCTCCGCCATCTGCCAGGTCACATGACCCATCTGCACACTACAGCCCTGTCAATCAATCAAAGACAGGGACAATGGAGAATAATAATCATGACAAACTAGGCAGAGGAAAAAGCACACATCCACACACACACACACACACACACACACACACTGACTCACGCTCTTCGTGCATCGAAAAATGAAGGGACAAAACTTAATCAGGAGGGGTCGTGTTAGGGAGTGGGGAACAGATTAAATTACTATGGTATTAGATACGGGAAATGATTTCTGTCAAAACCATCTTTACTGCAATTATAATATGTTAATTATGTATTTCATTAAGTAAGTGGATTAGAGGCAGCGCTGATGGAATCAATCTGAAGAAGGACTGGACCAGGAAGACCAGACACACACATATATACATAATACACACACACATGCATGCATACACACATGTAAATGCAGAATTCTAATGAACTCCATCAGGGGAAGAGCAGAGGTGCTGCCAAATATGCCATTCTGTCCACTTGAACCACAGCATTTGCTTCCATTTAAATTACATTGACTAAAATAATTTTACAGTTGAATTGACAGTGTTTTAATTTGTCAAACGTGTTAGGATGGATTTGGCATTTACTTTCAAAACACATCCACTTTGTCTGTACCGTGACTTTTGGGGGAAACTACTGCACTCACAATCAAAGTGAAGTCTTAATTTAAAATGTAAAGTTCCTGAGGATGATAAAATAATGAAATCTCTAAATTCTGTTCATTTCAAACGGAAATTGTTTTAAAATAAGATAAAGGTATTTCGAGATAGTAAGAGATATTTGTATAAATCTAAGGAGACCTAATCAATGAATCAATCAATGAAAAAAGCTTAAAAGTTCTGTAATGCACTAAAATTTGGATGAGTTATCAACAGGTGGGTTACATAACATGAATAAAGAATGACAGAATGACGACTAAATTGGAAATTTGAAAGGCTACAGAGGTCATTTTGCAGGCCATGAATGTCATCAGAGAAGTTTTGCTAAAGGACATAATACTCCTAGAGAATGAATGGCCAGGATAAAGCTAACAACTATTCGTGACTGGACATTTAACAATGTGTTACGTTCCAGTCGAAACATCGCCTGTGTGCGCTCAATATGGTGCTCTTTTCAAAGGCAGAGCAAGACTCCAATTTAGATGCAAATATCTGATAAGAGCGAAGTACATCCTTCCAGTGATGGAATGCACTTTTTCTTTCCAATTTCATATCTGATGTTTATTCTTTGACAGACACCAGACAAAAGTGAATGTTGTGGATTCCACGTTCCTGAGGGAATGTAGAAAATAACAAGAATAAGAGAGAGAAACTGGAAATAGACAGCCTTCCCCAATCCAATTAAGTCGCTTCAGACATTATGTGGTTTTAAAAAAATGAAAGGCAGCCGCTGAAGTACTTTGGTGCCTTTCCTAGAAATGTCTAAAAATGCGGCATCATGCAAAGAAATGTCAAAATATTATTGGTGGAGACAGTGTTTGTTTGCAACATTACCCTTTTTTATTTCTTTTTTGGGCTACATCTCAAGGTTTCGATGCCTGACGTTTTCCATTATTTGTACAATTGTCCCACACATTTGTAATGATTCAAAAAAAAATTCTAAACCTGTTTATCATGCATGTGGGTGGTCAGGAGAAGTTTATTGGTGGTCAAACAAACGGAAACGCATACTGAATAATAACCACATTCGCAGCAGAGAGTCACCTCCAATTAATGTATTCGTTTACTAAATGTGTACAGCATTTTACCTGTCGGAACGCATAGAACATATATGTACATGCAGCCCTGAAAAAATCAAAATGTGTCAGGAATAGCGCTTCCCTGCATGCGGTTTAATCCAGGGGGCTGCTTTATTGGACTCAAATGCATCATTTCCATATTAAAGCTGGAAACTTTTAATTCTGCTGATATTGAATTCTTATTCTTGTCAATGAGGGATTTCTTGCAAGCTGGTTGGACTCAAGTATAAAAAAAACCCTCATGCATATGCTAATACACGCAAGATAAAAGATAATAAGCATGACTCACATACATATAACTGTCTGTTTTTTTCTGGTTCTATTTTTTTCCATTTCTTGTTATCACACACCAATAATGAATTTATTTACTTGGTCTAAAGTAGGTCTGCATTTGTTCCCAGCTATATTGCTTTTCACCCAAACTCAAAGTGTTTGATGTGCCTTTGAAATGCATTCCTAGAAAACAAAGCCATGTGTAATTAGGACTAGACTACAATTAGACTGTGTGTTTTCACTGCTATTGAATAATTATCATGAGAATTGTCTGGTTATACAGTGGATGCACTTCTGATAGCAGAACAGGAACAACACGAACTGAAAAGGCAAAGAAATCTATAATAACGCAGAAAGGTAAACGTGCATAAAAATTAGAAGATATTTGTTGGGTATGGCTGTCTGTGTGAGTGTATATGCTAGTATCTATAGAGAGATTATAGAGGCTTTGGCAATATGATAAACCCCCATTCCCCTTCATTCTCTCTCAGGGGACATATTACACCTCTGATTATGCTACTGATTGGCCTGATTTCATCTACAAAGCATTCTGTGAAGGGCACCTCACCACTAACTCAGCAAACAGAAAAGGAGAGATAACAGATATAGGTTTGCTCACAAAAAGAGCATGTATGGTCAACAATCTATTTGCTTTCACATGCACTTTAAAAGTTCGATTTCAGCCTGACTAAAGCAATAATTCATAATTCTGAATCAAACTGACTAACGTACACTTACTACAATATATAATATGATTGTATCTTAGCTTAGCCCAACATGCATACACATTAGTCAGATGGTGCCTTGGGGCTGTGCCCTTGCTCTAAAAGACAGGTGACACGCGACATGTATTTAATCCTTCAAATACACAATTACATATTGTGTCATTTTAGCTTGACTGCTCAAAAATCATGTTCACACATTTACAGTTGGGAGAAGGCTACGTGAAGATAAATGAGTGGAATTTTCATACCATTTGCCCCCAGTTAACTTACTTTCACTTATTACACTCTTACTTTTATTGTGTGTACATATACTTATATTTATATAGTCATATTCTATTCTACTTCTATTATCTTTTTATTCCTTTTAATTCATTGCTACTTTATTTTTTAGATTATATTTATTTACTGTACTTATTTTTATATTCTACTTCTATTTTGCTGTTTTACTTAATTGTTTTCTTAATGTTTCAATCTGTTTGGGCAGTCGTGCAATACATTGCACTTCATGTCGTACCATGTATGTATGTGAATGTGACAAATAAAATTTGAATTTAGAATTTGAATTTACTCACCTTGATGTTGTTTCAAACCTGTATGACTTGAAGATATTGGACCTGTATAGATATATTTCAATAATAATACAAAAGAAAAAAAAAACTTATTTTATGTTGCACAGAAAAAAAAGCAAATCATGCAAGTTCGGAATGGCACGAGGGTAAACAATCGCATAATTTAAATTTTGAGGTGAGCTGTCAGAACTGTCCTTTAAATTTCAATCAACTATAAATGTTCACTGTTACTTGCTCAAATCCCTATATTGCTCCATTCATCATTTGGCATAGGCAAAAAAGGACATTCCTATTCCATTCTCTTTATCACTGAACTTGGAGCAAACAGTCTAATTTACAGGGCAAACTTTTCTCTCTTCGATACCCTGATTTGATATACTCCAATAGAGCCTTTCTTCCAGACACCATCAATTGTCTATGGATTTTTTCCTCCCTCTACCCACCACAGAAGGGAAACAAAAAGGAGGCCTGCACAGCCTCCAGCCTGAGACGCTTTATTGATATCGATGCAGTAGGAATATTGCCCATTTTCACCAGGGGATCAATCTAGCCCGTCGCAGGGTGTTTTACGAGGCGCGTCCTCTCTGTGTGGGGTGGCCCCGTGCAGTGAACGTGAGTGTGTCTATATGGGTGACAGCTCCACAGAAACAGGGTGCTGCCGCAAATCAAGCGGCGGAATGATCACAGAAATCACCCTTGTGACCAAACACAAGCTGCTGTTTCTGGAGGTGAGGAGAATCTAAATTGACCAGAAAGCAACAAGCAATCGACAGCAACAAAATCTGATGCGGCGGTCAATACCAGTCCACTAGAGTCCTGGGCTGGTTTTTATGAGTTTTCACAGGGCAGTCGTGCCGAGAGGAAGTCCATGACCGCAGCAGGTGTCAGGCCCTGTTGGACAGTGTCTCATCCAGTTGCGCTTTTATAGACTGCAGAGTTGCTCTGGTTTCACCAGTAAGTGTGATCTGTGAAGGCACGCTAGCGCCCCTTGGTACTAGTTAGCATGGTGGCTGGCAGCTGGAGTGTGCTGATGGAGGGTGATGAGTGGAGTGGAGCGTCACCGGGATGAAGGGGGGGGACGGGAGGGGAGGGGGGGGGGGTGGGGAGTACACACCTGGCATCCACCACAGATGGGCATAATCATCTCTTCCCCAGAAGCCCTCCCTTCACCGGCACCATCTCAACCGCTTGAGTGCACGCACACATACGCAGACGTGCACACACAATCTCACGCTCACGATCATTTGCTAGCAAAGCAGTTTTAATGCACACATGCAGATGCACGCACACAAACACAGCCTCCCACTCAACATATGTGGAAACAGTCATACCGTAGCACACAAATCTCATTGAGTGGCTTTGTCTTATTGTTGCAGAGGGTTCGTAAAGCGTCACTTCTGTTGCACAAGGTCCACGGCACGTCGTGTGGCAAGAAACATTATTGACAGCTTAACATTTATTAGAACACAAGGTACAAATGAGACACACTTATACCAGTGCTCGCAGAGGAACTCGAGACACACACGCACGCATTATACCCCGTCTATTCTCCTTGACTGTGAATATATTACACAATCACGTCGAGCAATTAGACACATCCATGGGGACCCTACACACAGAAAACAAACAAGCAAACAAATCCTAATAGCTGGAAGAGCACAGGAGCCCTAGAGACACCTCCAGAGGTTTAGGTTCATGTCATTATCAGGGCTCTGTTTTGACACGGCAGAGACACACATCAGAATGGATTTGTTATTTTCAGGGGAGCGAGCTCGGGAAACAATAGGTGGAACACAATCCGAATGTGTATGATGCTTTCTAAAGAAAGCAGACAGCGCAAGCCGTTATTCAAATGACACGCTGGCTTCCAGTGGCAGAAAAAAAAGGGATGAAGAAGGGGGTTTTAAAAAAGGCGTTCCGATTATCTCGTGGCCTGTTGGTCGCTAAGCGGTTAACGCGTCGAGGGTCCTGTGATTTATTTATCAAAAATATTTCACCAGGAAGCGCGCCCGAGACAGACCATCTCGTTTAGCGCCGACACCCCCCAGGGGAGCCCTCCATTTCCAGGCAACAAAAGGGTCGGCTACGCATCCCTTCCATTCCTTTGATGTTTATTTTAGTAGCCCACCCCTGCTGCTCCAGGTCCTTTTGTGTCCAGCCAGGTACAACAAGCTCAAGCTCAGCCCCAGCCAGTCACGCTGCCTTTGGGGGCCAGTGCTCCTCCGCTGACCTGGTCACGAGATGTCCGTCCCCCTAAACCCTATACCCTACGTTCCCTGAGTCTCCCGAGCAGCCCAGGGGCAGCTGGAGGTGGGAGGAGGGAGACCAAGATGAGGGCAAATCTCTCACTCAAACGGTGGGAGGGGAAATGATGGGCTGGTGGAGAGTGTGTGTGTGTGTGTTTGTGTTAAAAAAAAAGGAGGAGGGGGGCAACATTTCCTTTCACTGCCTGCCAATCCATCAAGACTCAGGCTACTGCTGTGAGGCCCATCAGCCAGCACAGAAAAGTACAAGACCCGGCAACAGAGCCCCTCACTCCATAGCCATCACTCATCCGCTTGCTCTGAACTCCATGTGACCTTTCCCTCATGTTCCTTTCCAAAACTTACAGTCCTCTGCACCTAGTTAGGGCCTAAAGACACAACCTGTCGTTGTGGCTCGATTCATTCAGCACACTCTTGCCTCGTCTCTCGGAAAAGCGGTTTATTTTCATGTCTGTGTTTGATAGTGAGATTACAGTAATAGGTGGAAGAAGGAGAGTGGATGTGTTTACATGACAGTGTGTTTTTGTCAGAACTTTGCTTTTCTCAGCAGTTAGGAGAATGAGAAGAAGAGAGTAAGCAGGAAGGCTCATTCTGCAGAGAGAACACTAGTTGACATCATTAGGCTGGACACATTTTTGTCACGCTTCCAGATTTAACCCGTCTGCGTTTCCCTGAATGCCGAATCGGTCTCGCTTTTCTTTTTTTCTCTCTGCCTTCTTTCTTTCTTGTTTTTAATATCTCACAGGCGTCAGAGACAGTCAAATCTCTCACAACGGTCTGATGAAGGGTAGATATTGTGCTGGTTGGAATCACCTAAAATGACCAAATTAACACATAAAAACAGCTGTCGAGAGGTCAGAATAGCCGAAGAGCACATTAAGACACGGAAAACTATTTTC
This sequence comes from Enteromius treurensis, assembly GCA_032275025.1. Classification (NCBI taxonomy): domain Eukaryota; kingdom Metazoa; phylum Chordata; class Actinopteri; order Cypriniformes; family Cyprinidae; genus Enteromius; species Enteromius treurensis. The sequence goes on from JAUCMU010000125.1 coordinate 20,665,435, forward strand.
TTTTAAAGATATGACTGTCCTTTCCTTGCTGCATCGATTTTTAATAAACACGATTGCATCAGGTGAAATCGAATATGCCCTTGCTTATCGTTTTATCTTCACATAGACTCCTGTAATCCAAACTTACTTTTCCACCACACTTTGTTGTTTATCAATGACTTAATTGCGTTTGCCGCTGTTGGCTGAGACTGTGAGGCGGTTATGAAATTGTGCAGTTCAAAAACAATCAGACATTGTTGTCTCTGCTCTATGGTGGCGAATCGCGTTATTGCGACGAAGGCCTCAGGACAATGTCTGTCTTTATGACGAGGCGCTCGGCAATATCATGTCCAGATGCCGCACCCCTGAAACGGCACCATAACCTATAAAACAAACCTGACCGCAGGCTGTTCCTAATCGCATGAAGCCTCGAAACGGGACACAATATTGTTTGAATTCTATTTGTATTGGTGCAACTGACCCTTATATGACTCACTGCCGACATTAAAGGGGGAGAGAGACAGAGCAAGAGAGAGGAATTGCGGGATGTTTGTGGGAGAAAAGGCGAGGGGATATTTTTCACCTCGAGATGGATGTGCCAGCATCCAGTGTGATTAGAGAAATGGATAACTCACTAACATCTGTGCAAACTACAATAAAGAGGGATTTAGTGTTACCCTGAGGAAGGAAAGGAGAGGCTGTCTGTCCATTAAACGGTTTATTACAGAGCCAGAAGCCCTGTTCTAACTCACTTATTTCTGCGCGGGGGTTTAGACTCTGTGACTGCTTGTCATCCTCGGCAGACAACGCTCCGGGCTCCGTTACTCCTCTCCCTCTCTCAAACTGACTTCTGTCTTTCTTCCTCTCTCTCTCTCACTCCCCTCCTTTCCTCTCATTCTCTCCCATTGCCTCCGATGTGTCCCTCCCTCCATATCTCCCTCTCTCTTCTTCCCTCCCTCCCTCTCGGTCGCTGTCTGCCTCTCTTTCTCTCCTCTCTCTGTGAGTGCACTAGGTGGATGACAATCAAATGACTCATTGAGCAGCTGGAGAGGCCGACCCCCGGCGAGGGCTTAACTACGGAAAGTGAGCATGATCATGTCACACTTCACAATGCTCGTTGGCTGTAGCCGTGGCAGCGGGAGGGACAGGGAGGGGCTACTTTAAAGAGACAGTGACACGGTTGAAGCTGGACAACGGAGAGAACCCGTTCTGTGTGTTGACTTTATACTTGATTCACCATTGTGAGGTATACTGTGAGATGGTCTTTCTTTTTTCTTTTGTTTCTTTTTTTTTTTGTAATTTATTACAGGTATGAAGGATGTGATTGCAGCAGGTGTGTGCATTAATTTGATATATTGTGTCTGGCTGTTAAGTTTCCCTCTGAAATCTGGTTTAGGACAAGTACAGCTGATGTATTTTACACTTGAAACGGGCGAGGATATCAGATCAGTAATGTATCGTCAAAGCATGACAAACACGAGCGCTTGTCTCATTAAATGTCCCCATGCGCCATTTCAAATCTCGGCTCAGTGTGTGTATGTAAGTGTGTGTGCACGCAGGAGGAGACAGCATTGGCTGGGAGGAATTGATGCCCTGTGTTTGGCTAATTAAGACAGCACTAGACATTTCCGTGCAGTGAGATGGCGGAGAGGTGCTAATTCATAATTGACGTAATGGATGGAGTCTGTCTGTTGGCTTTTTAAACGCTTGCGATTTCGCCGTGATTAGCTGACACGTACCTTTGTGTGAATAATGAAAATATGCACCATGCTCCACACTTTAATGGATACCAAGCCAATCTCAAACCAGCTTTTTCAGACAGCCATCTTTTCCTCCCTCTCTTCCTCTCTGGTCCTCCCTGGAATGGCTGTCACATGAAAAATGGACCTTATTTGAGATGGACACTTTGTTAAATATAATCTTCTAATATATTCTATTAGTCCGGGTTCCCACCCAGGAGCGAGAGTGGCTATACACAAATCCCTGCTTTCAGCTCACACAGCTTACACCGATGCTATCGCATGCAGAGACCTGCAATTTGGTGTTGGTATTGTGCAACTCGACAAACCTGTGCATTTTATACAATCCGGCATGTTACATCAAAGCACACTTTGTATATACAGTACATCTGAGAAAGGCATAGCTTATGGGGTTGAACAATGGTCAGACCAACAATGTGAGAGGATGTGCATGTTTACATTAAGATAGTACTGAAACTGTAAAGCCTGTGCAACAATGCAAGCAGGTGCTTGTGTAATACAGTGGAAATACATTTGTTATAGTGCAATTTATGCCTATTGTATCACCATTTTGTTTTTGTAATTGCTTTACTTTCATAGAATAATGATCACATGTATGACCGTGTTGCATGATAACATAAACAGATAATATTGCAAAAATTTAAATCAGCGTGTAAAACACAGACAGTCCAGTTGTGCAGCCAACCCTCTCTCAGAGAGTGTATCCGTATCTACGTCACTCAAACTGTGGCCCAAACAGACAGCTAAAATAACACTCTGGTAGCGTAAACAAAGCAAGATTACCCCCATGGGAGTGTGCAGTCTATTGTACACCCTTCAGCCCTCTCCTCCTCCTCTCTGCTTGACTACAGCCTCCTGACATTCAGCAGCACTTGTCAGTTGAATTGTTTATACTCTTAGAATTAAGTTTGTGTAGGATTTTGTGTGCCTTTGTGTTTTCCGTGTAGATGTCTTCCTGTAGGTTTACCCAAGATTGAAATTTGAGGGGTAGAGCAAGATGCAAGTGCAAGTGCATATCATGTAATAAATACAGAGGAAAAAAGGCTTGCATTAAAAATCATGAAATAAATAATAATATCAAAGAAAAAAAACGTTTCAGAGCATGTCCATGCCAGAGGAATACATCCTGTTTTTTTTTTTTTTTTTTTTTTTGCCATAATGAGATTACAGCCATTTTGCACCATAGTCATTAGCACTGCAGCAGAATAATCCAGCCAATCAGAGTGCAGGAAAGGAATCAGCTCTGTCTCTGATGCCCATCAGCTGTCGAGCGAGGCCAGCTGGGTGACATCATGGGGTCTGTTTCCGTGGTGATGATTGACACTGTGTCTGTCAAAGCTGGAGAGCTGCACACATGTGACTCGTCATTAGCGATGAGAGCGAGAGAAAGAGGTCTCTGCTGCCACTGTCCCCCATCCTGTCTAATCACCTGCCCATTGTAGCTGAAACGTGTAAACATTAGCAAAGAAAAAGTGACTGATTTCATCTCATTTCATCTCGAGGGACACATCGCAGATTATGCTTTTTTTCCCCCTACATCATTATCTTTTACGATGTGTTTCACTGCATGCAAAGATGACATATATTGACATGTTTTCTAGGCTTTCTTGCATGCAACGTATGTTAGCAACACTGCTACGCCTGCTCTTTAATCTTTGTGGATAGTGTATGGTTTTGTATGTATTTGAAGTGGAATAGATGTGTAGTGTGCACATATTAAAAACATGACCTTCTGACTAATGGATGACATTAGCATCTGAACCTTGCATCTAATTGTAAACTCCTGTGTTCTTCTCGGCTGCTGTGCAATTGCTAAAGATGTTTTAGAGTATCCGACAACTTTGATCAGGCAGAGCAACATTTCCGCCTCTCAGTGGATGTTAAAGTCAAGCATGCGTCCGTGACTAATCGAAGTGAAGGCCTTGTGTCTCCACGGGGTCAAAAGTGACATGCGGACCCCCAAACCAGCCAGCCTAGGCCTCAATGTCAGCGAGTATACAATGAACTGACATTTCCGATTCGCTCGTTTAGCGAGAGTGTCGTATCCACACTTGGCTACTGACCAGTGCAAGCATCATATCACACGTGAAGTAGCTCCAGATGTTTCTGCTCTGGCTGGCCACGAGCTGCACATCTGCTTAAGGCAAAGCACATATCCAGGTGCAATCGTCAAAGAAAAGATTAATTAGCCAACACTTTAAATTAATGTCCATTGATGGACCTTTAATTATGGAGTAATTAATTATCATTACAACACAGACTAATTATATCATTAAGTATAGTCAACCAAAAATAATTTCATTACACCAAAGTGATTCCAAGACACTCTACTTATTTTCAACCCAAGCGCACGGGTAAGTAAACAACATCATTGTTATTATCCGTATGTTCGTGTTCTAGCAAAACAACAGAGGTGGCAGCTAACCGCACGTCTGCCCGTGGGTGTCGGCTTCAATTAATTTCCCTACAATCTATGAAGTTATTTTGAACATTTCTGTAGTAATAACATCTCCAATACAGGAGGGGGGAAAAACTACATCTGCTTTTTGCAGCGATACAGTACTAGGACTGATTAAAGAATTTCCTGTGTGTGATATCAACACTCTTTTACGCTCTCCCTGTTTTGTTTAAGATTGAAATCCCCACAAGACAACGAGAGACTGACGGTTCTTCAGCAAAGTTCACACTGTGTGCGCCGTGAAATGCACTGAGCCCACCCAAAACTGTCAAAACGACAAACAGTACATCTCCCCTGCAAGCAGAGCCCTGATATCGCAGCCGGTGTCATTGCAAATGGACGACATCTCCTGTGCGTGCCTGATAAGGGCACTCACCTCACGGTGACCTGATTCGATGTACACACGCACGCGCTCGCAAGTATACGCTCCAACGTGAGCGTATACAAACACGGGCGCACATCTCATGCAGATACGCAGAGACACACAACGAATCTCTCGTTCTGTCTCTCTTCCTCATCTTGTTGCCTAGACGTGCATGTCTCTGGCAGATGTACAATGTCACAGGCAGGAGGAAGGAAAAAAAAAAAATAGAAAGTTGTGTTCCCAGGCAAAAGCGGGCCTGCCAGTCAAATTTCACCATGTCCAACCTTGTGACAAATCCTGTCATTCAAACCTGGCATCACAGACCTGTCCATATGGTTACCTGTCTCCTGTCACTCTGTCAATCTCAGCCTACAGAGCTAAAGCACGGGTCGGACAAGAGCGTGGACGCAAAACCCCGCGAGTCAGAGGATCTCTCCGCCAAGCTAAAGGCTTACAGTCCTGCAAATGAGTTGACTGACAGCTCATGATTGTCCTTCCTCAGCAGTGACACGTTGGAGTACTCCTAAACTACCAGTGCCTCGTTTTCATCGGGCTTCGCCTTTTCTCATCTTCACTCATTCGTCTACCCCCCACTCGCTTACTCTTTTGCTTTTTTCCCCCTGCATGCGTGTGTCAAAACGTCAATTTCGGCACGACAGGATGTGACAAGGCCCGTTGCCCAGGGGGACGGCTGGGAATAGAGGGCTGCGCAAATTGATTTTGATTTCATTCCAAATCATTCAAAGTGTTTAGTTCTAATGGGAGCTGATCAGAGCGCAGTTCGGAGCACGGCACCGGGTCTGGAGATTAGTTCTGTCATTCGGGCGATCAGGGCCTGTCGGGTCCACTCCCTCGCTGCAAGACGGCGAGGGCCACGTCACTTTATCAGCCGTGCTCCATCCAAAGCCTACAGTTCATATAAGAGACACTGCGCGACACAAGCAATACCCTCTACCTCACACAAGAGGTGCAGAGATCCACCCACTGGCGTCCAGAGCTGTCATGGGCATATGCTAATGAGACAAGATTGAGGAAAAGAGCCACTGCTACAAGCACTGTATGCAAACAGGCTTCTGGGACTGGAGAAAAAGACAGAAGTCTCGCTGTGGATGGAAAACGAGTGGAAGCTTAGCAAGGCTTGAAGGTTTTGTGGATCTTGACTGCAATTTGCGCTTCGTGCTCTGCAATCCTGTGATTTTTCAAATGTCACATATTTAGAAACAGACCTTCAGCCATCTAAGTGTGAAGTTGACTGCGAGTTATGTATCATTTCTCAACATTCATACATTTCTCACATATGTAGCACTTTTTCCAACTACTAGCAAGGGGAATATACATCTTGAATGTCTATACCAGCTTATCACCAGGCTTGTATTCAATTCAGAATTAAAGAATCAGTTCTTTCTTAACTCATGAGTTGGAAACTGAATTGAACTTGTCGCATCAGAGGCATGGCTGGTAAAAATCTATAACCTTTAAACAAACATTTTTTTTTTTTAATGATTTAATTAAATTTTTTTTTTTTAAGGCTACATTCAAAGATTTTCTAGACACATTTTTTGTTGAATGGCAATTCATGTCTGCTACCTTCAAATTCAGCTGTGCCAAATTGGGCACAGCACTGCTTAGACCAACAGGAACACTATTGCAGTAAGTGCTGCTGGTTAATCAAGTTAATCAAAAAGCCTTGTTGAAATAAGGGGCCCAGAACCCAAAAAATTGTCATATTTGCAATTACTTTTCTTGATCACCTTGTTCAATTCATTCTTTTGGTCAATAACATTTTAGATGAGTGTCATAACAAACTGGGGCCTGGGTGTAGTTTGGGAAACCAAGGTATTACTGCTGCTTTGTGGTGGGTGTGAAACAAGATGCCGTCGGCTGCTCAATTGTTACTCCATGTACAAGAGTTTCTAATTTGCAAGCAGCTGATGGGCCAGAACTTTCTGAGCCGATCAAATGTGACAGCATCAAAGAGTGAGCTAAAGCAGACAAACTTTACAGCCTCTCCATCAGATATGAAATCCCAAGAGAGAGGGTGGAAAGGAAGACTAGAGAGAGAGAGAGTGAGCGAGCAAGAAAAGAGCTTGAGGGTTATTGTGGGATAGACTCCCTAATTTGCACATGCAGATAGGCCCACATAGACACATGATATATTTAACAAAAGCGACAGGTTTATGAACACTGCATATATACACACGGCATACGTGTATGTTATGGACTGTATTTAAACACTACTTTTGCCACACTCAGTTGTGTGGTAGGATGTATTCAGTGAGTAAATGACTGACCTGCTATATACTTACAGTACAGTATCTGCTTCCTACCCTGCAATTAAAAGAGCTTACCTTACTCCATTGTTTATGTTCCTGTTTGGTTCTTGCCTCTGGTGTTCAAGAAAAAAAAAAAAAAAGCTCAGTGATTATTCTGTCCTGCGTTTCACTTGTTAGTCTAAAATTGTATAATACCAAATACATACTGAAGGTTGAATAATCCATCCTAGTCACTAGAAAGGTTTCATCTTAAGATGTGCCAGTGGGATCAACCTCAATCAACAGCATCTCATCAGCCCAAGCAGGACTTATTAAAAACTTTCATCAATGAGACAGAATGGCATCGCTCTCATATAGGGTGTGAGCGTCCGTGTGGAATGACAGCAGGGCGAGATGCCAGTCCTCTTAGGGGGCATGACTATGCCAGAGCCCTGAAGCCTGTGTCCTTATGCCAAGGACAGGTGTGGTGGAACACTTGATTCAGGCAAATTCAATATAATTTGTGCATTTAGTTTATTTTGTGTTGAATATCTTTTGAGAAATGTCTTAGTTTTAAGAGTGACAAAATGAATAAACACCTAGGTAAAAATGATTTTAAAAATGAGTAATATTTATATCAATAAGTATTTAATTAATTGTATGTATTTATAAATATAATAAAATATATACACTAAACTATCCAAAGAGCAAGAATTTTCATTCTAAACAAACATAATAATCAGTAATAAAAATCAATAATAAAAAGTCTTATGTTCACTATGCAAAAATCCAGTCAAAAACAGAACTTTGGTGAAATTTTATTAGAATTTAAAATAACTTTTCTATTTTTGTATACTGCATTTTAAAATGTACTTTATTCTTGTGTTGGCAAAGCTGAATTTTTAGAAGCCATTACAGTGTCATATTAAAACAATTATTATTGGTTAAAAATAGGTGCTGCTTGATGAAGTGTAAACTACCTGCCAAATAATTTTTGTATCTTCTTTTTATTACCTAAAAATGTATTCACTGCCACTTTTGGTATTTATATATTTATTGGATTGTCACTCAATACAAGAAAAAAAAAGCTTCTTGATCTTAAACTATTGAACAGTTGTGTCTATTTGCCCATAATAGATACTACTTGACTTTTAGTTCATTATTCTTAGATATCACATGCACATTAACATGAGAGCTCCATTCAGATGGAAGGTGCAAGCTCACCTGCTAGCATATCTTGTTAAGGGTGTTTTTTATTCAGTGTGAGATCAGAGGCCGGATCCCCATGAGGTCAGCACTTTCTCTCTTCTCCCAGCGTCTCACCACTGCTTTAAGGTGCCTACTCATGCCATGAAGAGACAGGATCTAATAGATTGATACACAGGTTTTGACATGCTATTTGAGCGTGCAGCCGCCCTGTAATTGGCCACGTCATCATGCATTAAATTAACGATATATAGAGAAGTGCCCAGAGACGAGTGTCTTTGGCCGATCCATCAGCCGTCAGGACAAACTACATCTGACGGCTCTCTCCGTGGGGCTAAGAGCAGCGAGACAGGGAGGGAGAGAGAGGAGCAGGAAGGAAGGATTTCAACAGCAGGCCTTTTTATAGTATTGCTCTTGCTGATGAGGATGTGAGATCGTGTGAGGTTTTTATTTAAAAAAAGTCTTTGTAGGTTGACCTCTCAATCGTTCATCCAGATGATCGTCAGCTCAGTATTTATTTGAAGTGTTGTGGTAATGCATTGCAAGTTACATAATCAGATTACTTTTTCAGTAACTAATAAAGTACACACTATCTGAGTTACTCTTACTTTTTCAAATAATTAACACGTTGCTTTGTTTTCCTTTGTCTTGACTGACATCTCTCATGTTGCCATGTTGAGAGAATAGGAGTAATCTGGAGTAAGTGGAGAGTGATGTTACTGTAGTTCTAGACTATATATGAACATGTATTTACTCATCTCACCTGCACAAAACATATTCAGTATTCCCCAAAATGAATCAAATGCAAACTCAGAATTTTAAACAAACCTGCAAAAATTAAATGTTAATTAATACAATATGTCTACAACTGACTTTCAGTGATCCAATTCAACCATGCTAAGCAACAAGTTTTGTTTTTTTTTGCTGAATAGTGTTGAATTTTCTTCTCCTGCATCATGTTCTTCATGCAATTTGTTTGAGCTGCACCCTTTACTATACAGACATGAATTTGCATTCCCTTCAGCCTGAGGCATATTAATGTCACTTTTGTTGAGAAAGGGCTTTTGCACTTTTTAGGGAGTGACGCAATATTGTAATGCATTACTTTTAAAAGTAACTTGTCGTCAACACTGCGCATTTTTGAATACAGAAAATTACCCTATGGCGTCAGTTTCTGATAATAATTTCTATAAAATGTATCTTGTTAAACCTAATTAAAATGTTAACTTATAAAATTTGCATTACACAATGCTCAATAAAGCTTATAATGCAGAGATATTTTATAAACCCCTATAAGTAGTGAGAAAAATGTAAACTGTCAAAACATCGGCCAATGGTGTGTGTTCGGGGCTGGACTGTTTATTTCTTATGACCACATTTCATTTTTTAGTGAACTTATCCCTTAATGATGTTAATCATTCATCACTGTCCTCTCTTTGAGAGGTAATTTCTGTTGATTATGCATTGATTCTATTGATTATGTTATTGATATTGCAATAAAAGTTTTCCTGTTGTTGTTTTCATTCACTGGATTGACTGAGCAGTGTAAGTAACCCTGTAAGGATCTCGCTCCCTTCTAAAAGCTTTTATATACATCAGGCCTTCGCTCTAATTTCCTGGAAATCCACAATTTCCATGTATGGTGCTTAATACAGCCACCATACAATGATTAGCCCTGCTGTTAAACTAAAAAGAACAAAGGGTGAGACGGAAAATATGACATTGGTTTTTATGAAAATCTGGATTCAGCCCAGTCTGGAGAGCAATTATTCAGTTGGATATATTCACGTAGTGCACAAATTATTAAAAAATATCTCCTCATGCTGCTTAAGGGTGCGTGCAAGATGGAGGTGTATAATATGGAAACACTGACAGAAGCCATTTTGATCTTTAAATACCCTTAAAAAAGAAGAGTGACCTTTACTTAGAAGTTATATAAAGGTGCAATTTAAGCAGACTCTCTGGAGTTCAGATTTATTAACATGAAATCTGAAGTGGAGCATACTTTATGGCCCCATGCTCTGCCGCAGGACTTACGGGGGCCTTTGCCATTTCAAGCTCTCGATATTACCATATTATTATTTCATTATTTCTTTATACCAATCCCTAAACTCAAACGTGGCCATAAGTGCAGACGACGTCAGTTTAAAAAGGAAAAGTACTCACGATACATATATTGAAATGCAATCATCACAGTGACTCATATCTACAGGTTCTCACCCATGGGTTTTCTTTGGCTGAGGGTATCGCTTACAAATGCTCGCTCACCTCAGCCTCTCACACCCTCCCACTTTCTCTCTCTCACACACTCCCCACCTTTTGTATTCACACAACACCGTTATAGATCTAGTCAAAGGGCCCAGGTTTATTTTCCTTTGCACGGGGGATGTAAGCATTGAAAACACAAGCTGTGTTTGAGGGAGGAAGTTGGCGAGACAACAGAGGATGCTTTATGCCGCCGACACAATGGGGAGAGGATCACAATGGCATCCTGCCGAGCCAGTGGCACACAACGTGGGATTACAGCAAGTGGGACTTAAAGCACTGCAGATGGGGCGGGGGGGATCCACTGCAATCAGATGCATCACAAGCCGAGCTCAAGAGATGCTTGCTTCGCTCCTAGTGGTGACCCAAATGTTTAAGCTGAATAAAGCTTTGAGGGAAGTGTGCCGTGTTGTATAAATACCGTACATGGCACTTGTTCTTTCCTCCCACCTAGTGATTGAACCAAAGTGTGCACTGGAGATCAGTGAGACACATCCAAACAAACACCATATCTCATAGTCAGCAGTGAAGTGGTTGCCACCTTCAATTACGAAGCGTCAAAACAGGCAGTCTCTTTTTACCCATTTCCTCTTGATACCTGCTCTGACTCCAGTCGTTAACATGCTCAACCTGGCACTTCCCGCTCATGACTTATCTCTATCCCCCTTGTTGACTTTCACGTCCACATTTTAGCCCTTTTGCGTGCGTCACTGTCCTACATTATGTACCTCCAGGTGTCCTTACAGAGGGCTATCTGCAGCCATCTCAGCAGGGGTGTTGAGGGGCTCTGTCATGGGCCCTGCTGTCAGCCCTTGCCCCTGTGACAGGGAGCAGCGCGGCTGCTAATAAGGGTATTCATCACGACGGCCCAGAGCCGTGACAAGAGAGTCTGCGCCACTCGAATGTCCCTCAAATATGAACTTATCATTTAATTACTCTCCCGTGCCTCTTGATTGCCTTGTCAAGATGCAGGTTAGTTAAGAGAAGAGATCTCTTCTGGTTGCCCAGGCCCCGGCCCTTGCCGTGACAACTGCTCGTCTCATCAAAACATCAGCTGCCCGGGAGATCCTCGAAAATGAGATTCAATTTCATCTGTTCAGTTTTTTCTTCCCCCTTGCTCAGGGTCGGAGTCATGAAGTGGGAAGATCCATAAGTGAGAGAACATTTGATTGCTACACGGTTAGCAGAATAAACAGGGGAGAGAGAACTGTGAATTTTTTTTTATGGGTCCTGGTGAGATGAAAGAAGCAGTTCATCCAAAACTGAACATTGATTTTACTCAATCATTTACTCACCCTTGTATTGTTCCAAATCTGTATTTATTTGGTGAAATACAAATAAATTAAAAGAAAATTTCCAAAAAGGACAACTCACATGCACTGTATATATAAAGTGTTCAGAAGCCGTGTGAGAGCTTTATGTATAAACAAACCAAAAGTTATTAGTCTATGCCCATTTGAACTAATTATATATATATATACACAAAGTACTGTGCAAAAGTCTTAGGCCACTAGTATTTTTACCAACAAAAATGGTTTAAAGTCGGTTATTAGCATGTCAGTGTCACGTTAGGTCTCAGTGGAGAAGGAGAGCGCAGGAGTCGAGGAGTAGAAAACAAAAGTACTTTAATAAAGAGAAAAAC
>JAUCMU010000125.1:20686352-20697829 GCA_032275025.1 Enteromius treurensis
ATAGATAGATAGATAGATAGATAGATAGATAGATGATAGATAGATAGATAGATAGATAGATAGATAGATAGATAGATGATAGATATATAGATAGATAGATAGATAGATAGATAGATTATTTTTTATAATTTTGCCTGAACTAAACTTATTAAATTTCATTCTAATTCTTTTAAGAGTATAATTTGATATGTATTATGCAAAATCTGTGACACTTTCTGATTCACACATTTAGCCAACTAACAGCTATGTGGCAGCTACTGTCCTGTACTGAGCATGACGACATTTAACATGCGTAATTTTAGTTTGTCTTTAGGGCATAGGTGCAGTGCAAACAGAAGTAATGCTGTTTTGAAGGCAAATTAAAATAAATTAGTATATAAATGAAGTCATGATGCAGGCATCAGCAGCTCCCAACCATCTCAGACAGATTTTATTGTGTTACAAGCACTAAAAGATTCACCCTCAGTGTCTTTTATATGCATTTTATAGTGGCTTTTTTCATTCATCTGTGTTGGTGGGCTTTAACGTCTGCCGTTTGTGATGAATACTGAGGCGTATGTGTGCATCTGTATTGTAGCAACTAACTGCTTTTGTACTGTAGATAATTCTTCCCCCCGGTATGTTTGTCTCATAGACACGCAGGCCCACGTGGGAATGTAAGCAGGTTGGGAGGGAGCGAGTGCGCGCTCACCGAGACCTTATTACCTCTTCCTGCGTGGAGTGTGTTGTGTCTCGAGTGATTGGTGATCACATTTGTAATGGCACACTGCTGCACAACGCCATTATGCCCTTTGTCATCTTACTGAGCCACTGACAGCCAACCGGCTCTCCGAGACAAGAGGTATAAATGACAAACACACACACACGACCACGTATGTGTGATGATTCTGAGACTACAGGTGAGCAGTTAGAGCTTTTAAGTGAGCATCAAACTCTCTCTAACTCATAGTTCCCTAAGATGTGTGGCGTATTGATTTCTTGTTGTGCAAAGAACCGTTCAAGCCCCATTTAAGATTTCCATCCGGCATGTAGCCGGGAGCACACCAAGGCCCCGTAAATTAGGGAAATCGCACATTCATCACACGCATTATTTTAAGATACTTTGGGAACGTGACAGCTTGAAGATCTATGGCGGTGCATTACAAAACCCTACGACGTCTCCCGTTCTATCTCTCCATTCCTCCTTGGGGTAATGTTGGGGTCATTGGGACACGCCCATGATTTAAAGGAGTTTTTTTTCTCCCCTGCTAATATCCACTTTTTTCTCACCCATGCGTGTGTAGATTGTCCACGCACGAGCGTGTGATTGAGAGAATTTATAAGGTGCTCTAAATTAGCATTTGTAATGGGAGTGCTTCCAAGGTGAGCCTGCAGATGGTGAGTGAATTACAGTGCATGTAAATTACACAGGTTAAGAGAGACAGCTCGCCTCAAAGGCGTCCGCAGACAAAGTGAAGCCTTGGGTCAGCGCAGCAGTGAATCAATCAGGCCCGATTGTTGAGGAGCGGATGCGCGTCGCCTGCATCATTGTAATTTGCTATGGCGGTGCCCGCTTATTGTAAAGGCCTACTGAAAACGCTCTGCGTGTGTTTGTTTGTGATAGCGCAAACACAGATACATTTCCGTAGCCGGCGTGCGTAATCCGCAATTTCGTTTATCTGAAAAGTCCAGCAATACATAAAGTCCCTCAGTAGCTCAATAGCATTACAACACAGCATTCATTTGTGCTGGAGAGGGCTGCTTCGAGAGTTTCACTGAGCTTTAGACACTCTGGTCTTTTGTAACAGCGCAATGGAGATAAAGCCTCCAATGTGCGGTTCGCTCCCGCACACGTAAACCTCTCATTCTGAGCAGATTATGTGTACAGACCAATTACGCTCCTCACATCTTGGGAAATATACTCATTGTTGGTGTATTTAGACACAAAGCAATTATGTAGGCCTTTTCTACACAAACATACCTTTGGCTGTGCATGTGTGCAACTGTTTACAATTTGTTTACTCCCCGTCGTGAAGTGGGTCAAATTCAGACGCAACACCAGTACGGCACACGCCGTGTCCTGTACACAGCTCGGGTTGCTTTAAAAAGATGCCATTAGCGTCGGGGAGGAGTGGGATATTGTTTATTTGCATGTGTGGGAGTGTGTAGGCATTTCTTGATAGTTAAATGTCTCCATGAATAGTTGTTTTCAACCTTAATAACCCCTAGTTCTGTGGCTTACCAGGCTGGGACAGAGAAGAGAAAATGGCTTTCTTACACTTCGAATTCACGCACATTTTTTTTGCGACTAATGAGCACCTTAAATATGGCGCCAGACTTCAGGGAAGCCTGTGAAGGCTGACATTTTCACACACAGCAGCACCTTGTCACCACACATGATGTCCCCTCTACCTGGCTCCTGACGTCTTTGAGTGTGTGTGTGTGTTTGTGCGCATGCTGAATGCTGAATGCTCTCTGACAGATCTGACGAGGAACATATTCGGTAACTAAACACAGTAAACCATTTTTGAGAAAGTGTCCCATCATTATGAGATATATCTTATACGTGCCCCTACTTCCACTGATCTGTTCAAAGTTTCTCTCTCTCTCTCTTTCTCGCTCACATACACAAACACCAAGCTGGGAATCAGCATATACAGTATGTCATTTACATTTTCTTTGAGTGCAGTCTATGCAAAAGCAGAATGTTGTAGTCATACTCTAAATGCGATTCTGTTGTCATCCTGGATGAGGCCCAAACAAATTTGTCCCTGCAAAATGGGAACCTGAGCTAATTACAACAGTAAAAATGGTGAAAAAGAGACAGTTAATGCCAGAGCAATTATCTGTTACATTCCTTTGTAGAGAGGGAAAGGCGCATCGCTCTTCACGCCGCCTGATGCTTCCCTAGTTAAACCATATTAGGAGACGTTGTGAGTCGATGTGTCACCAGGCAGGGAATTAGATGAGAGGAGTGATGGGATTGATCTGCCAAAAATATATGACACCACTAAAGTCTGCCGCATAAGAGATAAACACTTAATATTTGTGAGACCAGTAGCAGAGGTCTATGCTTGTGCACACACACACATTGTGGATTTTAATACGCTCGTACCTGTCAGAGGTCCGGTGGTCTACCCCTACTGCCACACAAACGTCTTTTCACACACTTGTCGACTGCTTATTTAACTGACAGCAGTTCTCTTTAATCTGCTCATTTCTTATCCCCCCGGCGCCCTACAGAATTGTGAGCCACGACACATCAAATTATTGCAAAAAACCAAAACAATTTCAATTTAATGCTGCAGTAGAAAAAAGGTTATATGAAGTCATATAATGAGTGCTTCATTGTCAACAACAACAAAAAAAGAAACACGGCACAGAATGCATAACACTGCCTGTGCTGTTAACATGCCAATATTTTACACATAAGATTTCCATTCACTGGCAGCTGTCAGTTACTTTAGTAAATTAACTGCCAAAACGTAGCAGAACTGTCAATTGGAGGTAAGGTAACCATGGTTACCTTTCATATCCCCAAAAATGATGAAGCTGCAGTGTGGTTTTATGGAGGAATAATTAGACAGAACAACAAAATAAAAGATACCAATCAAAAAGGCATTCTACAATATGAAACAACAACCAAGAGTGTTTATAAATAAAAGGTTACATTGTGGAATTCCTCCTTACATTATAAAGTAGCATCTTTTTATACAACCATTTAAGTGAAATGATGGAACAAGTACTGTCTTGTACAAGAAGTTTTAACCCTTTGAGCACGAGGTGGAAATAAATCTTTAGGGTGATTTTTTTTCTTCTTCTCATTTTCATATCTTCTGATTAAATAACATATTTATAAAACTATTGTGCAAAACAATTTCATTAATGTCTTCATATATTGTGCACCAGTAGATAGTCATACTCATCTTAAATTAAAAAATATAAAATGATGCATAATTTAGACAGAAATTAGTTTATGTTTTTATGTACACATTTTTACACTGACCTGAATTCATAAAGGCCCCTGATTTGAGCAAACTAAAAAACTGCTATTTTGGATTCACATATATTTCTGCACTGCAAGCTGTGTAAGAGGTGATCTATCAGACAAGGTGATTTTTCAAAATACCCTTGAATTTACCCACTCAAATACATATAAACTCGGTGATTTCCAATCTCTTAATTTCTCTCTTTTTATACATATATTTTTTTTTTGTTTACTTTTGGGGGGTTGTAAATATAGACGTATTTAGGCGTACTCAGAGGGTTAAATTTTTCTGCTGACACCAGCATACTTAGGTCACATAAAAAAAATAAAAAAAAAGAAAGAAAGAGGGAAAAAAGGAAAATAAAAAAATAAGAGAGAAGTAAAGCGAGAGATAAAGAAAAGCCCAGATTTAGTTATCAAATATTGAACTAAACCATTTCATTAATGCATGCAGCTTACTGCATCTCAATGATGCCAAAAAAATTCAATTTACACAACTTTCAAATACATACAACTTCATTTTAAGTCTTTTTTATTTACCTTCATATTTTACCAGTGACCTCTTCACTCAGCACTGCACAGTTAGAAAATCATTTGTCATCATTTTCTCTGTTTTCCATTGTGAACTAAAAATGCAGAAAATTTATGTCTCTAGGGCCAAATGAGTGTTCCCCAGAGGAAAACTCCAAATGATGTGCCAAAACTAAACAGTAGTTCTCTGGCATCTATGTGCAGTTAGTTCTTCGTTAATTACTTTCAGTTTTTGTAATATTTTTTTCTTTTCCTTAAGAAATGTTAGTCAGAAGGCTTGAAAAAAGGACAGGAAATAAAGAGATGAGAGACAGTTTTTGTCCTTGGCCATCGCTAAGGTTTCTCAAGTTCACTAACATACATAAGATGGTCCTCAGGGGATTTACCATGGGTCTTACTCAGATGGAGCTTGACAGCGTGCTTGCTGGCAAAAGTCCGGTTACACAGTTTACACTGATATGAGGTGCCATTTGCCTCCTCATCTGGGGAAGGGGAGGGGGAAAGTGAGTGAGGACTGGGGTTGGGGATTGAATGGGCCAAAGAATGCGCTTGTGTTGAAAGTAGTTTCTCAGAAAGCCCCTTGCTATGGCGTGAGATCTGGCTAACGAGATGCTCTCCAGACAACTTGGCCAGGTCCCTGAGCCGGAAGCCCAGATGTGACTCAAGATGGCTGACATAGGTAGATGGGGAACGGATCTGTGATGCACAGTCACTGCAGAAGAAGACAGGGTGGCCAGAGTCTAGATTTTTCAAGAACTTTGTGCCACCTGTCCGCCTCAGCTGGTATTTGACGTTGGCCAGCCAGTGGCTGATGGTGGTCATTGATAGGCCAGTGAAGCGGGAAATATGCATGCGCTCCTGTGGACTGAGGTCTGACATAATGTACTTGCCATCACCCGTTTGCCGCAAACTGGAGGCAAACTGTGCCTGCAAGATAAGTAGATGCTGAGGATTCCAGTTTGACTGTCGGCCCTTTCGTTTCTGAGCGGGAGAGATCTCCTCTGCTTCCTCCGCCGTCGATCCGTCTATATCTGAGCGCTCCGAAAGACTCGTAGGTGTAGAGGACTTGGATGCATGGCTCTCTGTGAGGTTGCGTAGCATATCGGAGATGTCAGACAGGGCATTTTCGCGCAGAGGCGAGTTTGACATGAAGGAAGCCACAGCAGATGAGGCTTTTGCCATGGTGATGGTCGACGATGGTGAAATTGAGGTGGGAGTGGAGGTGGAGGAGGACAGGGCAGCAGATCCCAGGGAGTTGCTCTTATCGCTCTTGCCTTTGGTCAGGTCAATAGGCTGGTCATTGTTGATGTGGTAAAAGTAGCGGTCTAGATGCTCGTTGGTTTTTTTGGTCTGAGATGGAGTGGAGGCAGCTACAGCTGCCTTCTCCGCCAAGCTGTTGCTCATCTTGAAGAGCATGCTCATGGGGTCAAGGGATGGCAGGGCAGGTTTGGCAGCTTTTCCTAGGTGAACATTCATGACAGACTGAAGCGCACTTAAAGGGTTGACAAATGGCTGCTCTGGAGGATGGTCGGTTATAATAGCAGTGCTACTGCATAAGGTAGACACAGGGGCTTTGACAACATGGTCAGTACCATTCTCCAGGGACTCTTTTGTAAGAACATCACCGTTTGAGTCTTTGTGAGTATTTCCGCCCCCATTAGTCTCAGGGGTTTTGGCTCCTCTCCTTTCCTTGGGGGACTCCCCTCTGGCAGATTCCCCTGCATCACTGCTGCAAGGGGAGGGTGTGGTCCGTCTAAGTGGGGAAGATCTAGCGCCGGGATCCCTCATCTTCTCCTCTACTTTGGCCACTTTTTCTGTGACTTTTTTGACCAACTCCTCCATGGCATGAAAGTTGTTTTTGGGCAAAGGGGATGTTTGGCAACTAGGTGGAGAAATTAGAGGTTGGCTTTTTGTAGGAGATAGGATCTCTTCTCCAGAAAACATATACTTCAGAGGAGAACTTTTCCCTGAGTGGCGCAGGGACAGTTTCATAATGTTGGGAAGCTGGTAGGCAGCGTGAATACTGGGGTAGCCTCCCCAGCTGGGTGTGCCATTCTGTGCTTTGTTGATGGCAGATGTTACAGTATTCTCAAGAGACTTTAGAATGTCAAACCCCCCCTTAGGGCTTTCTTCAAGATCTTCCTCTGTCAAATACGGATATTTGGATGAGACTTCAAACTTCTCGTCGGTCTCACTGTCTGTTCCCTTTTTGTCTTTGCTATTATTTGTCTCCTTGGTGCACTCCACTTCCTTTTCCTCTTTTTTTATCTCCATGGGTGTGATGGCAGGGGAGATACTAGGGGGAGGAGGTGCTGGTGGTGGTGGGGAAAATGCGGTGGCAGCCAGAGGCACTGACTGTACCTTGTCTTCATTAGTAGGTATAGTGTTAGGAGCCGTCGTGGACATTGACTCCATGATAGGTTTGCCTTTCTTGATGGCAGAGTTAGTGACCTTGATGAAGTGTCCTGTGACCATCATATGGGCCGTCAGTTCCTGCAGTGTGTCATGGGAGCTTCCACACTCCATGCACTTCAGGATCTGGGATTTCCGAGACTCAAACTGCCATGCATAACTAGCACCATTTTGGTGTCCATACCGATTGTTGGGTGTGATGTAGGGATTGGGGGTCTTTTGAAGAAGGTCGTTGGGGTCAGACAAAGAAGGCTTGGGGGTGCCGCCATTGGAATCTGGTGAGCTTGGGAGTTCCAGCTCAATGGGTGCCCTTTTACGAGCTGAGGAGATAATCTTGGCTGCCACAGGGGTTACTGGTTCCTTAAGAGGCACTTTCTGGTAGTGTTTCGTCTTGATCATGTGAACACTAAGGTCCTGCAGTGACTCAAAGGAATGGCCACAGTACATGCACTTAAGAACTTTCTGGGCATCCTCTTTTCCTTCCATCTCCAGCAGAGAACGTTTGCGAGGCTTTGACCAGCGCTTGGTACCTTCACTGTCTGTCTCATGGTTATCATCTCGGTAGTGGCCTGTCTCATTCATGTGCACGGTGAGCTCGACCAGAGTGTCATAGGCAGCACTGCAGTCTTTGCACCGGAACTTGCTTGCACCAGTGAAGATGGAACCATAGAGCTTGGTACTCTGCCGATAAAGCTGCACAGTACTGAAGAGGTTTGGCTCAGATGCTGGGTGCAGCAGTCTACTCTGGTTCTGTGAAACATTCTGCAAGGTCTTAGCCACTGCTGTCTGGTGCCAGTCATAACCACCACTACCACAGCTACTGCTGCTGCTACTACTGCTGCTGCTACTACTGTGACTACGTGGGGGCTTTTCTGCTGTTTGCTGAGACATATTCAAGTTTAGCGAGGACCAGTAGGAGTTGGTCAGGAAGCTAGTGTAGATAGCCTTCATCTGCTCCAGGCTGTCTGGGCCTAATTGTGTCAACTCCTCACTGCTTGGCATGGCTGTTGTCGTCATCATCATCGATGAAGTTGAAGAAAGAGATGTGAGGGGCTCCTTTGCTGAACTATCTTCTTCGTTCTTCACTGAGGCACTCTCAAAGTCTGACATGCGGTCACTGGACTCACTCAGGTGTGACTCACTGTCCATCTCATGGCTGGAGAAATCCACCGGTGGAGAATCATGAAAGCCTTGTCTGTCTTTAAGAAGTAAGTCCTTGTCCTGGCACACATACTTCATGGCAGGTTCCTCCTCCACAGCTGAATCCTCTCCTTCAACATCCTCATCCAGTAAGGCAGCCTCCTTTAGCTCCTCTGGCACATATGCTGCAGGTAAAAAGGAGATAAAAGAAACAGAAAGAAAAAAACATGTTATCACATTGTCCAATGATGAAGATTTGACACATTGCATTCCTACCATGCCTTGTACGGTGAATAGACAGCTGATAGAAATGTCAGGCATCAGTGTGTTTTCTCCAACAGTGAAAAACAAAACAATCAGTCAGACTTTTTTATATTATAAAGTGTTGCAGTAATTCCTTCTCTGCTTTCCAATTGCATTACATTGCCACATGGAATGAAGTTATGTTTCTCTCCTCCTTTGTTCTGAAAAGAGAGTGCGGCAGGGGGGATGGGGGGGCTGTAAAAGAACGGAAAAAATGACTCTTCAAACCGAAGTTGCCACCTTATTCTTCTCAAGGGGCAACAGCTTGAAATTAAAACTAAATTTGAAATTAATGAAGCACATTCTGGAGGTGGCATTCGTTTCTGAAGTAATAAATTACTTGTATCAACCTCAGAGACAGCAGTTCCTGTCTGTCAATTAATATGTCTTACGCTTCTTCAGCAGCCCCTAATGCATTCCCAAACAGACACACTCGCCATTTAAATTAAGAAAGCATTCTCACTCATTACCCAGCAAAGGCTTGCCTGCTTGTAAATAAAAATGATTGTATGTACATTTCCGACATAAAAATCCCTGCACCAAACACATTTGTGTCAATTACGAAAGATTAGAAAGTTGAAAGTTATTATTTACAGTTTAGCCTGGAGAATGCAAACGCTCATGAAAAAACATGGTCATGTTTGTGCAAGCCTGAAGAAATAAGCCACCGAAATATATTCTTTTTAACTTCCAGAGGAAGACGTGCAAAAAGAGAAAGAGAGAACGAGACACAGAGCGAAATGTAATGCATTGAAATAATTCCGTGCATTCCTGTCTGTGTCAGTTAATCACGCTTTTGACCAGGTATGTAAACAATGGAGAGAGAGGACACTCCATTGGACACACTAGTTTTCTGTGAACACATTCTATCATGTCTAAATACCACAAATGTCAAACTTCTCATGCTAGAACTTCAACACACAGCACATACATTTAATACCAAAATACAATATGTCAATTTGTATACAAGGAACATGCCAGGATTTCCTCAACAAAGACTAGATAGAATTTACATTTTATGAATTACATCAGCCCCTTTTTCTGAGGGAAAATATTTCATTTAAGTTCGACAAAAGAACACTGCTCTGATGCAGTATTGATGGCTGTGAAACAACAACCATAAAGTAAAAAGAATGCCATCAACACGAGGACAGTCATTTTGTAGCCCTTGGCAGAATGATGCCAAGATACAGGCACAGACCCCTTTTTAGTTTGCATACCTCACCCTTTCAGGCATTCTGGAGTTTCAGTAAACTCCACAGAAATCTATTTGATTTAAAATTGTTATTTATTCTTTAAATTACTAAGCAATTATTGCTTTTGTTCATACTATCATCATTTATTAACATACATATAAACTGATTTAAAATTCAAACGATTTTAATGCTAATGTTTAAAATTGTAAATATCTATTAGTTTGCTATTTATTTTTCTGAATCGTGTATTTGTGTGTGTTCAGTTTGTTTCAAACTGAAATTAAGGGAACAAAATTAAGCAACTACTGAAGCCTAAGAACAAAGAAAAAAGACCATTCAATAGTGATTTTTTTTACAGCATTATTATTAGGATCCATCTTCTCACACACATCACAGCCAGTCTGTGAAATCGAATCGCCCCCTACACAAATCACAACCAACTGTGATCGTGCAGCACACACAAACTCACATGCACACGCTCACACACAGCCATCTGTTCTGAATCAGCCAAAACGACAGCTGTTTAAGAGAACAATGCCTTCGTTCAGGAAGCAGGAGAAGCCGAGCTTTACATCAAGGCCAACTAGCAATGTAAAAACCTGGTTCCTTCAAATTCATACACTTTAAACCTATTCACAATGATTACAACACGGGCGCACGCACACACACATACACACACAAGGTGGAGGTTTAACATGAAAATTTTAGCTGCTGCTAAATCTCTACATGTAAAATGTGAGGTCAACCTTGAACATAATTACACAAAATGATTAGCTGGTAATTAAAGTTAAAAAGGAGGGTGACTGTGCCAACGGGCAAAAAACAAAAAAGCGCGCGAGAGAGAGAAACATTTGCTCATCACTTCAAGTACAAGCAAACCTGTCTCGCTGTAACCTTGACCTGAACTTGACTGTATGTAGAGCACAGAGTAAGTATTGCCAGTGAGTAGGCGTACGCCCTACAGCAAATCTGAGGGAGATGCGTGTACATGTTTCTGTGTACGTGTGTGTTTTGTTCAAAATTCATTTTCCGACACCAAACACAGAATTAGCACTGCTTGACAACACAACAATCGGTCATAAGCCCCAAGGTAACCTGAGAAGGGTGGACGAAAAGAAAGCAGGGGCTAACGAGAGAGCCGACAATCTGCGACACACACACTTACACGCACAGAGTGTTGGTGCATGTCCTGGCTGTATTCCAGGTTCCCAAGCCCCCAGTGTACCTAGAGTCTGTGTGTTCTGGCTGGGAACAATATTGAGATTCAATCCCTGGACCTTCTGAAGCCAATGCTCCGGTCCAGGCCTACCCACACCACACAGGTGCTGTTTTAATTAGAAAACAGGATGCTTGGATCCAAGAGTGGTAGGATGGGGGCAAAATGAGAATGACCTCCCAATGATTTGGCATCAGATTGGAAGAGGAGCTTGATCTAATTTACACTCGGACATCCGGGGAGACAACCAGCAGAGAATGCTGTTTTCTAAGGCAGTGGAGAGCGTAACCTTGCAAACTTAGAGGGCCGTCTGGGTCTGGACTATTAGAGCACATACTGTCTTCAAAGACATCAAAATACATATCACAGCGATAAATCTAATACGCAAGCCCTAGCATCAAGGGAACACAATGAATTTTAACTAAGTTATGCAAATATGACTCAAACGTTTGTGATTATATTGTTTGAATGATTGCAAGAACCAAGACCGCTTTTTAATTAAAATAAAGCAGCTACTGTCAACCATCTGTCAGATTTATTGAATATTTACAACATTTAAAAGTGATAACAAATTAAATGTACAAAACCTTTTTAATAAATATATATTAGGGGTGTAACGGTTCACCAAAATCAATGTTCGGTTCAATACGATACAGTAGTGTCATGGTTCGGTATGTTTTCGATACGGCAAAAATACAATAAAAAAAGAGAA
>JAUCMU010000125.1:20697929-20737102 GCA_032275025.1 Enteromius treurensis
CTTGTTCAGGTGTGTTTGATTAGGGTTAAAGCAAAACTCTGCAGGGCTGCAGCTCTCCAGGACTGACGTTCGCCACCCCTGTTCTATGCCATAATTATAATATAAGTCATCTCCTATACATTTAAGTACTTAAGTCTTTAAGGTCGGTCAGCATCCATGATCCCACAGAGAGGAACGCTCTGCCTTATTTCTCTCACGCCTCACAAGGGCTTGAAGAGATTCCAGATGCGTTGTGTGTGTGCTTGGGGTATAGATGTGGTTTTCCAAATGAATGCCCTGCTAAATCAATCAGGGGTGAAACGGAGTTTGCTGCTTCAAACTGTCAGCAGAGATGGAGTTAGCATGTGTAATAAATCGCTGAGTCATCAAGTTAACTTTTGCTAAACAAACGCAAAAAGATCATGTTTCTGCTGATAATCAGCCCTTTTCAGCAATATTATACTGAATATGTAATTTACATTGAGTACATTAATACATTTTACAACACAGTGGAATTGTATAGTTTGGATAGACATCGGCTTGTATACCTATTAGCTGTAAGCATTTGTATCAGAGTTATGCAACTTATTCTACACTACTCAAAAAAATAAAGGAAACACTAAACAACACAATGTAAATTCAAATCAATCACACTTCTGTAAAATCAAACTGCCCCCTTAGGAAGCAACACTGATTGAAAATCAACTTCACATGATGTTGTGCAAATGGAATAGACAACAGGTGGAAATTATAGGCAAGGGAGCCCCAATAAAGGAGTGGTTCTGCAGGTGGTGATCACAGACCACTTCTCAGTTCCTATGCTTTCTGGCTGATGTTTTGGTCACTTTTGAATGCTGGTGGTGCTTTTACTCCAGTGGTAGCATGAGACTGTGGTCACATCAATGCGAGCTGTGGGTAGAAGGTTTGCTGTGTCTGTCAGTGTAGTGTTTAGAGCATGGAGGCATTACCAGGAGACAGGCCAGTACATCAGGAGAGGTGGAGGAGGCCGTAAGAGGGCAACAACCCAGCAGCAGGACTGCTATCTCCCTGACTTTGTACAAGGAGTAAGAGGAGGAGCACTGCCAGAGCCCTGCAAAATGACCTCCAGCAGGCCAAAAATGTGCATGTGTCTGCTCAAAAACAGACTCCATGAGGGTGGTATGAGGGCCCGACGTCCACAGGTGGAGGTTGTGCTTACAGCCCAACACCGTGCAGGACGTTTGGCATTTGCCAGAGAACACCAAGATCGGCAAATTCGCGGGACATCATGTTTCGCTTCGTCCACCAACGCCACGTTGCAACGGCCTGTAGTGTGTTTTTTCTACTTCAATTTTGAGTGTGACTCCAAATCCAGTCCTCCATGGGTTCATAAATTTGATTTCCATTGATCATTTTTGTCTTATTTTTTTGTCGGCACATTCAATAACGTAAAGAACAAAGTATTTAATAAGAATATTTCACTCATTCAGATATAGGATGTGTTATTTTAGTGTTCCCTTTATTTTTTTGAGCAGTGTATATTTGAGCCAACATCGTAAAACCTTTTGACAGCTTTCTCTCTTTTGGGACATTTTCCTCTACTAGAGACAACACAATCACATCGTAATCAATAACTATAGCGCATTTCCCACAGACATCTTCAAATCAATAGCTAAACATATCTACCAATACCGGACACGAGCAGTCACCCTGAATCAAAGCATGAACAAAAGAACAGGCCAGACTCGCTCCTGTTCTACAGTCTGCTTGATTCAGGGATACAGTTTGCCATTGACCTGCTCCGATCGATACTATAATACACTTTTTATCCTGCCACGTCCATTTTGCTGCAATTTGCAACTTTCATGCCCATTAGGTAGAAAATCTAGCTGACTGTGGGGGAGAGGCGGAAGAGGGAAAATGCATCTTTGTCTTCCCGAATCCATTACTGGCTGCTCAACACAAACAGCTCGGCCCGTACAAAAGCTAAATTACCGTATGCCTCGCAGTCAGGTTGAGTTTCCTTTTCATCTAATGCAATTTACTATGCTAGGGGTTAGACAACATGGCTGGGGTTGTTTCACCACATGTAGAGTGGTAAACAAAAATATGAATAAATACCACGGACAATAGTGTGTAAAAGTTTAGTAATTGGAATTTAAGCCCTGAAGTCTAAACAGTTTTGTTACTAATTTGCTGGTACACACAATAAAAAAGACTGTGGTTTGGATGGTCTGGTTGGACCTCGCAGTTTGCGACGCAAAGAACGACAGATGCTCTTAAAATCGTGTGGTACGGGTAAACCACTTTAGTGACAAGAACAATTTGTCTGGTGCCTTTCACTAGCGTGGCAGCAAGGTTAGCCAAAACTTTCTGGGTTTGCACAAAGAGCAATCTGGAAACAACTCAACTGCTGAACGTTTGACATTCCACACTAATTAAAAACAGATTTTTAGTGCTCTTATTTGTACACCGCAGCACACAAAAGCAGCACTTGCATTAAAACCAGCTTTAAGACCAAACCATTAGTGATAATTCATGCTAAAGCATTCTGTCGTCAATTTCTCGCTCTCACACGTTGGGAGAACAAAAGTAGCTATTTTGCAGAAGGTCAACTTATTCCTACACGATCTCGTACAGGTAGTGAATGATGTGAGGTTGATTTTTCATTTCGTTTAAGACCTTCATCATGATTCATCTGCATTCTGGTGATCTCAGGGTAATTAACTTGCTTTAATAAATGAGCACATCAGCGTAACTCTGTAAATATCCAGCATATCTCTGTGTAATATAACATTCTTATTATCTGCATTTTTTTTAAAGCATCTAATTTGTAGTTCTTGGCTCAACTTACAATCGCTTACTGTTGTAATAAAACTGTTTAAGTAAAATAAAGGTGAAACCAGCTTTTTCAGTCATCTCTAGGTAATAATTAGTTCTGAATAGTGTTTTTTCATGATGGCATCTTAGGCCCACTGCCATGATGTTCGACTGGGGTTAATGGGGTCACTACAACACGGTTTGCTTCTTTGACAAATATGCTTTTCATAGACGTTTTATAGCAAGGTTTCTTTTAGTGTTGCAACAAATGCAAATTTTTCTATTTAGTAATAATATAATAAAACATAATTTTACCTGATGTTCTTTTCCAAATAATGTGCAAGTTAAAAGATAAAATCTAATATATTCATATTAAAACCAACACAGTCTCACGACCAATTTGTAGGTATTCGTACGAGGTGGAAAATTTGTGCTAATTCATGCAACCTCAATCATGCGATTTTATACGATTTGTCTAAACCCCAGTGACTGGTAGGTTTGGGGGCAAGGTTAGGTATAGGTCATTCGTACAAATTCATATGAACTGGCAACTCATATAAAATACATATGATTTAGCAAAAAGTGTGAATTTGTACGAATATATGAAAATATGTATGAATTGCCTTGAGACTGGGTTGACTGGGTTAAAACACCTTATTTTGAATGTAAGCATGAGTACATTTATTTTTATTTTGAATGTGCATGGCTTCCAGTGTCAGACGCTTGCAGCTATTTCGGCTGTACAAAAACGGTCCATTATGATGCTTGGTATATTGCATAATTTTTCGAATCCTTAAAGTGCCCCTATTATGCATTATGAAAGGTATATATTTTGATTTGAGAGTCCCCAACAACAGGCTGACATGTATGCAAGGTAAAAAAAAAACACTTTCATTGTCTTACAATATGGCTTTATTTTTTACCTTATTTGTTTAACAACTCCCAAAACGATCGCTCAATGATTAATTTTTCCAAACCTCTCTTTTATGTGATGCTAATCTGCTGCGATTTGTCTGATTGCTCTCATTTTCACTTCATCATACCTGGATACTTGATGAAGTAAGTGCAGTGCAAAGTGCAAATTTACAGAAAATACAAATTTGGTCACACTTTACATTAGGTGACCTTTACTTAAATCCAAAAATAAGTACAACTGTACTTATTGTGGTCATACTGAATTGCAAAGCACTTTTGCTGCTATTAAGGTGGGATACGGGTAAAGTTAGGGACATGTTTGGTGGTATGGGTAGGTTTAACAGTGGGTTAAGATGTAAATCACAGTCATTAATTACAGATGTACACAATAAGTTCACTGTACTAAATGATTCATGTACTGTAAATGTAAGTACATACTGTAGTAGTTTAGGCCACCTAATATAAAGTGGGACCAAAAAAAGTAATTGAAAACAATGTGGCTACATAAAGCTAACATTTTATGGCTTTGTTCCAGAACCTAATGAGCTACAGTACTTTGCTGTGTTGAGTGACCTAAATGAGTAAAAACTCTTCACATTCTCTGCACAACTCTGCACAAACAAGCGTAGACTGCGGCATCTGATATACTGGAAGGACTTTTTCCACACTAAGCTTGTTGCTAGACCTTCTAGAATTGCCTTCTCCTTGAAGGATACATGTTGGAATCTGGCAAGGCATCTTACAAAAACAGCATAATTATGCTGAATATAATTATCATTTGGAACAGCCTTTGCGTTGGGTGAGTGCCTATGATGCCCACTCGTTTTAGAGATTTGGAACACAGCCTATATGTAGCCTAAACGTCCTCTGTTATGATCTCTGCAGATGAAGTGAGTGACAATAGTACTGAGCATTGGAGCCTTGTGTTCAAAAGAACAAGGGAATGCTTTTTGTCATATGATGTCCTCTATAAAAAAAAATAATACAGCTTTAGATTTGGTTTCACCCCAAAACAAGCCATTTTTAAACTGCGATCACCCGTGTGATCTTGACCTCTTTTGTCCCTCAGGTAAGCGGCTCACATCCGTGATCTGCACGACTCTCCACATGAGTCCAAAAGCACGCCAAGGCTTGGAAGCAGATGAATGAAGCTCTCATGTTAAGCCCTCGCTGGGCTAGTGTTTCAGCCGCTGCAGCTAGATTAAAACAATGTGTGGGGAAAGTGGGCTAGAGCCTCTTGTATCTGCAGGGCACTAGACAAAAAAAACAACCTTTTACCTTCTCCACCCAGCAGTTACGATTGAGATGTGAAATGCTTTGCCAATTTGTCCAATCTCTTTTCCAGTAAATGTGAGTTCCAGCAAACAAAGCACACATGAAAAGACACCGTAATACAACGCATTTGCAGTACGCACAGGGAAAGAATCAGTCATGCCATTACAGCTGTGATTGTTATCCATCCATCTTCACCCTCACCAGGATGAAAACAAACGCCTCCATCACGATTCATCATCAAATCCACAGCAGCAAGACAACAGTGTGCTCCAAACATCACGAGCCATCAAACGGAATCAGTCCGGAGCCTCTTTCTACTCCTAGAAACTGTTCTCAAAAAATCTTTTCAGCTTGGACATGCTGAGCACTTTTGTTGTTCTGTATAAGAAAAATAACAAAGAACAGTGTATGGATAAAAAGCCTAGTGACCAAACTGTCTGAACTCTTCTGAACTGTCACATTTGTCAAGAAGATATATTGTCTGCAGAGGAAAAACAGGGCCATTTGTTGGATGGTTTATTAAAGGAATGATCCAGTTTCAAAACAAGTCAACTTCGTTTAACAGCATCAGGTCAACAGCGCTGTGGAATACCACAGGAAGTTGTTTTGAATCAAGCAAATATTGTGTTGGATGTCTATGAAGCAAAGGAAAAGAGAATGTGCTGCTAAATTTATACGTCTTTTAAGCTCAATTAAATTGACTGAATACTGAATATTGCTGAAAACGGTTTTGCTGCTTTATATTTTTGTGGAAACCATTACACATTTTTACACTTTTTCAGGATTCTCTGAGAAGAATCAAAAGAACAGCTTTAGAGATGCAGTCTATTTATTATTAAATTATGTGCATTTTCCCATAGTCCTTCATTATACAGTAAATGCAATTTTTTGAAATTAATTTCCATGTTTGCTTGTAATTAACCTGGAAAAATCCTTTAAGAGCCTACCCACTGCTTAAAACTGCCCGCAAATAAATAAAACACAATCCCTGAGGCAGACTCAGTGTGCTGAAGCAAACACTAGATATTCTCTACACTGCAAAAATTGGCTTAGGCAATAATAAATAAATGAGTGAATAAATGGAGTGAGTTTTATGACTAGAACTAATGCAGAAAATTGCATATGGAAGAAAACAAAATGTACTTACATTTAAGAACTCTTCCGTAACATTTTGCTTCTCATGAAAACTTGTTTATAGATTGTAGCCAGTCAGATCACTAAAAACACCTTGTCCAGGACTAGATTAGCCTGGATCTTGGAAACCAAAACACTCATTGTCAGATTCACCGAAGCAAACAGTATTAATTGTGTTGTCATCACTTAACTCATTAGCACTAAATCAGCCTCCTCTCGTTCACGGCCATTGAACTGTGAGCTGATACATCAAGACGGTGCAATCGCTCATGGATAGGTGAATAACAGTTAGAGACGTGACAGCCACGGATACCGTCTGTCCACCTGGCTGCTTGACGCAGGAATGAACAGGTTTGTTTTGAACTGAGAGGTTTCTACATCACTGACCACATTTGAAATCCCTACGGAGACTCCACAGAAACCCAAAGAAACAGTTTGGAGGAACAGAAATGTTGTATTTCTCCATTAGGGAATAAATGCCACAATTACTGTATTTTAAACCTTGATGTGGTGCAGCGCAGAGCTGACAATCCCTGTCATTGTCGATCAGGATTCACAGGCTGTGATGTAGCCGGCCAAATGCCAAGACCATGACAACATTTTTCCTTGATTCAACAACAACAATGAGAACGAACTGCAGTACTGTTCATATATATATATATACACATACATATATATGTGTGTGTGTGTGTGTGTGTGTGTATGGGTAGTTGAAGAATGAATGTATGAGTGTATGGTACGAAAGCAAAAACGTAAAAAAAATCAATAAATAAATAAATACCTAACACTGAAGATAAACCTCTCTCATCCTATTTGTAACTCCATAATTGTTATTTGGTGTTTTCTTTTCTACATTTTTGCTATATCACTCGATAGGACAATTTTTATCACCATTCTAATTATATATATATATATACAGTATTAGGGGTGTAACGGTTCACAAAAATCACGGCTCGGTATGTTTTCGATACGACAAAAATACAATAAAAAAAGAGAATTTCTTTAATTTTTTTTCTCCACATCTTTATTTATTAAAACTAACATAATATGACCTTGTTTTTCCCCCCTTTTTCTTTTACTTTGAACAACTTCACATAAATAATGGGGTTCCTTCTTAGTAGCAAATAAAGAAGTGTTTTGGAAAAGTCAGCCTTGGATGGTATTTATTGATTGATTAAAACTTAATAAAAAGTAGATTTGAGCCATTTCTAATCGTGAAAGCTGAGTGTCCCGTATTCGTAGACTGTCCGCGCCATCCACTGACATCCAGTGCACCATTTCTTCCTGCAGGACAATCCGTGTGAGGGGAAACGACAAGGGAGAGATCCACAATTTAATTTTGTGGTGTATGTGTCACCAAAGGCTTAGGGGTTGTTCACATGGAGCGCGCAAGCTCTTAATTTTCAACAGAGCCGCGCAGTTTAAAATCCAAAGCAGAAATGATTTGGAACTGACAGCGCTTTCATTGTTGCCTAGTAACAGCAGACGTTACAGACGCGCAAGCACAAAGTGCTTTGAAATTCGTGGAGGAAGCGACACGCCTCGCGTTTTCCACTCGTTTTAGACGCTTCGTGAACGTACCCTTATGTTACATTTAATGCTAAAGTATAGTTAACGCCAATACAAACATTATTTTAGTGTGTTAGAGCAGAAAGATGTATCGTTACACCCCTAATATATATATATTTTTTTTTTTACAAAAATGTCTATTATCAGTGTTAAAAACACTTGTGTTGCTTAATATTTTTTGTAAATATTGGGACACTTTTGGACATTGTGACACAAGGATTTAGCATAAAAAAAGTATAAGAACAGAAAAAAATCTCAGTGTTCTCTTGTCTTTTTGTTGTGTTTCCCCTCCTATACATGGACAACGTAGAACTCTATACAGTACGTGTGAACCAAGTTAACACCCCTCAAGCTGCTGCCATTTGTTCTTGTTTGCAATCGGCCTCACTTATACAGACAGCCGCTGAAGTCGGCAGCCCGGTCCAATACTTCTGGGTGTGCGGATGAGCTGAAGAGAGCGAAAGAGTAAGTAGTTGGTAATTAAAGCTGCTATATATAGCCCCTAAAGCCCACATTTATAATGGGAGGTATCTCTCTCTAATATGCCACTATCTGCAATGTGATATCATTAGGAGGAAAATGGTTTGTAGCCTTAAGCAGACAGGCTGTCTGTGTGCGGCTGGAGAATATGAGATAGCACCAATCCACTTCTCTTCTCCTCTTTCCTCTTGTCCTATGCCCTCACTACTTCCCTCACCTCCCCTCCATCTCTCCTCGGCTATCATGACCCGCGTTAATGAAGTTAATTGAATTTGAGATCAATAATGCTTAATTATTGCAATTTGACATGCACAGACAAATTGGTGGGGAGGCCAGACGTGTATCTACGCATGTGTGCATTAGATGTGTCCGTGTGAGTGTGTGTGTCCAGAACCGGGGTGGGCGAGAGGGCACGGCTGGACAGCAGAGGCAGAGAGAGAAGGATGGACGAAGCAGACAGGCGTGCCATCGATTCCAGAGAGACGCCCCATCGACCAGGCCTACTGACTGATGGAGGCCCTGCTCCAAGGCTAGCTGGAGAGAAACAGAGAACTCACTGAAACCACTTTCACCAGCCTGGCCTGCCCTGTCTGCAAACGGCACATTGAGATGGATTGGATGGACATAGGAGCATAACACAGAGAGAAAACAAGAAAGAAAATGACCGACGTAGATAAGAGGCCTCTACCTATGGAATCATTTGGGTTTTGTTTATTGACTGCGTGGCTGTTACTAAGTGAGGGTTGCCATGGCTATAACTCTAACTCTAAGTTTTGTTTCCCTGCATTGTCTCCGCAACCAGATGAAAACCAGAGGTATTTTATTTCTGAAAGCATGAAAGAAATATTCTGGGTTATTTACAACTTAAATGTTTATGGACAGCATCTGTGGCAAGCGTGATAGCTGCGTATTTTAAATGTTCATTTGTGATGCTGCACACTTATACTGCCACTGCATTACCATAACATGTTGTGTTCATCGTAATTATTGTTACAGCATGCCACAGATTTCATTTAAATGATAAATAACATTCTTAAAATATTCCTGAACTCCTAAAATAATAATTGAATGCGAACTGCCATTTGCAACCACTTTTACATAAATATCCCCTGAAAAAATGGGATGTTTTATGACTCAGTTGTATCTATTAGTAACTGAATTGAATTGAAAGTGAAAAGGAAGTTACATATTTTAATGGAGCCAGATTGAATGAGAGTGTGATAAATGTGAAAGATGTCATTTTTAAGAGAGAGAAGAATTAAGAAATTAAATTCACTTTAAGAAAGAATCACACCTATTGTGCGATTAAAAACCTTGAGGAAAAACAAAAATCTGTTAAAAAGAATCAGGTATTTAAAATGTAAAAAAATGCTCTCATCTTTTGTTATAATAATGTGAAAATGTGAGCTGGTAGAAGAGTGTGAGAGAGAGGGAGAGAGGGAGAAAGAGCAAGCTGGTGTGGATTAAAGAAAAGAAACAGGGCTGGAGGTGCATCGGCGCTGGCAGAACTGAGAGAGAGAGCTGGTAAACACAGACGCTAGCACGGCTAATCGCCCGCTCATGCCACTCAGCGGGAGAGCCCCTGACAGTGTGTGTATGTGTGTGTATGTTTACACACCCCCGCTCCCCCCCCCTCCCCTCCCCTGCATGTGCACAGCAACCGGTAACCACGCTGGAGAACAGAACTTCCCCCTGCTGCCATAGCACCTCCACTGGAGTTAACACTCCTACACGGCATCAAGATTCGACAGCCTCGAACACACACGTGAGCGCTCAGTCATACAAATGATCCTGTGTGCAACACAATAACGTACAAACAAAAAGTTGATTTATATTCAAAAGCAGGCTCGGTGCTGATGCAGGCATTTAGAAAGCCCTTGCTAAGGAAACGTAGAGGGGGTCTTTAACCTCTGATGAGAGCGTTTTAGCACCGATTATTACAGTAACCACTCAACTGAAATAGCGTTTATTCATCGACTTCAGTGATGTATCGCTCAGTGACCAAGTACAGTTCTGTTGACAAAATCGTTCTAGAGCCGCATCCTCACGAGGCGCCTCCAATAAAAACCTTACATGTGCTTTTTGGATCTACTCCTTCAGATGTTTGAACTGAGAGGTTAAAACAGCACAGCATGGACATTCTCAGGAGTAAAAACACGCACCACCTCTTCTAAAAATGCTATTGGTCACTAATGAACGTCAGCGTCTGCCCTGAATGTTCCCAACGATTCCGGCCAACATTTCTTCTGAAGGTCTGCCCCACTGTTGCTCCTAAGATCACATCACCAGGCCATCAGTTCTGTCAGACGAGCATTTCCACATACGCCAAAAGACAAATCATAGTTTTTAATTTAAATACATAAATAATACAAATTTATTGGTCACCCATTATTTTGGATATTGGCGCCAATTATTAAATACTCATATTTTAGTATTTCTAAGCACAATTTGCTGCAACAAAGTAAAGTACCATGTACCATTTGTAGTGCACTAAAGCATCACTGTTCTGCCACTGAGGTAAAGAGACAGTCTGTGACTTTTACAATTTTTAATATGCTTGCTAAAAAAAAAAAGAAAAGGAAAAAAAAAAAGTTGATTTTAGTGCAAAATGAATGTAATTCTTTGAAATTAATTTTATTTTAATAATTGTAATAAAAAAATGATCTTATGCAATTCCTTCAATTCTTTCATTGATATAAGATAGTCATAGTTATTTAGTCATACTGAATATCCTTTTTTATTTATAAGATAATTAATTTTACATGTTAATGTAACATTTTTAGGTTACAAAACATTTTATACTGAGTACTACATTGAATTGGTATCTAAAAGAATAAACAAAATCATAAAAAAATGTAAAGCAAAGGAAATGGAATGCAATAGCAGGTTGGATTTTTTGAGTTTTTTGAGTTTTGAAATATAAAAAAAAAAAGTCACAACACTGCATTTAAAAATCAAAAACTCATTAAAAACAATCATGTTGTAAAATATTTTTACAATTTAAAATATCCTTTTATTATCCATCGTTTAATTAATATACTTTAAATTTCATTTATTCCTGTGTTAGCAAAGATTACTTTTCAGCAGCTATTACAAAAGCAAAAACAAAGCCAAGTTTCTGGAGCTCTATCAAGTTGACTCCATCACGTCTATACATCTGTATTTCAGGATGTCAAACTCCAAATCAGTAGTGACTGAGGCTGTTGTCTGAACGATGAACCAATGTTCTTGGGGACAGACAGAAATCTGACTGCAGCAGGTGTTTCCTATATCGAACAGACTCCAAACTGTGCAGATATAATCAGACAGAATGAGGAAAAAATCTAGATTTGTAATGATTTTTTAAATTTACTTTTGAATAGTCAAATATGTTCTAAAAATGGCCCATATATGACCTCTAGTTAGATAACCAGTCTAGTGTGTGTGGCTCTGTTGTCTGAAGCAGCTCTCAAACAGACACCGCAGACAATTATAAAGCAGGAGGAAGACGATCTCCAGCAAATGATCCACCCGCCTGCCTTTGTTATTCAGATGCACTCCACTTGGAGAAGTCACATTCCTAAAGCACGGGGCAACCGGAGGTCAGACACATCTACACAAACACTGGGAACTCCCAAGAGGCCGAAAGAGAGCGGGAGAGAGGGAGGGGCGATTGTCTTTGAATGAGTTTACATGTGTGTCTTACTGAGAATCTCTCGGTTTTGCTCAGCGACTTGTGCTGTTCCTCTTCCTCTTTTAGTAATCCCTCCCATAACGTGTCTTTCCCTCCCTCTCTCTCTTCCCTCTGTCCCACTCAGAATCACAGGAGTGTGTCAGTCTCCCATTAGAGAGGGTTGCTGGGTAATGGGAGAGAACAGATCTGCCTTGCTGTGATCCCCAGGGCCTCACTCGGCTCGGCTACCACACACACACACAAAACACATATTAACACCACAATATAAACATGCTTATGTCTGTGCACAAAGATGAACAATATATGTATAGTAAGAAGATGAATATGAAACAAACTATGCATTTTTGAAAAGCTAAGACTTCCCTGTAACTACTTGGCTATTCAGTCTAAAAGGGATAGTTCAAAAATAACAATTCTGTAATCATTTACTTTCTTTCTTCTGTGGAAGACTTTCCTTTTTTGTCTATACAGTGGACGCCAATGGTAACTGAAAAGGTTTGGTTTCCAAAATTCTACAAAATAACCGCTGGTAAAAAAAAAAAAAAATAATAATAATATACAAAAATATATTTGAAATACATTTATTTTGTGCTAAATACATTTACATTTATAAAACAAATTTACAACGAATAAACGGGTATATATAAAGTCTGCTGAATTGCAACAACTAATTTTTATAGGTATATTATTATAATGTTTTTATATATATATCAGTAAGTCTTGAGCGATACGTCAGTAAACATGTTAACAGACTTTGAACTAAATGTATTTTAAATATCTTACTTGTTTACTAGAGTCTTCATGTTTGACAAAAGAAAGAAAGTCTCAGGCATGGAACAACATGAGAGTGAGTAACTGATGGAAATAATTCTCATTTTTGATTGAACTCTCCCTTTAAGGAGCATGTTTTCAGAGGACGTTTACATAATACATGTTCTTGCATTTTTGATAGTTTGACTACTTTTAATTTGACATGCCATGACGGGACGCTCAGCGCAAAACATGATGCAACGGCCAAAGACCATTCCATCTGAATGTGTAACTGTAGCGGTGCTGCTTTAATGTGTCTGCTAAAACACGCTCCTAGCACGCTATTAAAGCACCACACTTAAAACATCAAAATAATAAAAATAAATAAATACGGACAAATCATCCAGCAAGTGCCGATCGTGACCTATCCCTCCCACAAATGCACAAAGAAAGAAAATAGACAAGATCTCTGATTTGAAACGAAAAAAGTGGCTGTGTCTCTCCCACGTACACAAGCCCTGAACTTGGCAGATACGTTAGGCAGCAAAATAATAGGCATTTTCCAACCCATAATGCAGAGTGTTAGCCGGTGGCAGTCCACTGATTTAGGTACTACGTCGAGACGTCAATCTGAAGGCCTTGGAAGAGAGGGAGAGAGAGAGAGAGGAAGAAGGAGGGGGGATGTAGATACACAGAGAGTGGGCCTGCAAAGCAAAGACGAGCCAGATAGAGAGAGCGAGATGCTCCTAATGGGAGACATGCAGTCATCTAGTCGCTGGCTCTCTCCATTCAGCGTGTCACTGGGTATCCATTACCTGCCACTCTCCTCTGATCTCTTTGGACAGCTCTGATCAAAAGATGTCATTTGACCTACTCGCCCGCTCGTGCCGGCCCGCCAGGGTACGTGGTCCGCGAGTGCGGGCCGTGGAGGGGGGCTGCCTCGCCCGTAAATAAAACGACATCATCGCTTCAGCGTCCCGTCATGTTCTAGGGCCGATTATGATAATAGTGGATCTGTCAGCATGTAAACGGACAGGGCAGCCGCGGCACTAATGCGCAGGATATAGCCTCTCTGCCTCCGCCGCCTTAGTTCCTGCTCGGCTCTTTATTGGGTCGACTTTTCCCTCTCTCTCTCATTGGATGGCACCTGAGAAGCAAGCCCTGCTTGTTGAGGATGTCAGGGTTAATCTGTTAGCATCGAGCCGGGCCGCGGAGGCAAACAGAAAGAGATTTGCCTTATTCTGATTTGGAGGCAGACAGGGCAGAGGGTGTAGATGAGCTGGGAGGGGACTGATTGGCTATGATATTGTTCGAGAGTCCGCCGACGGGCTGCGGGGCAGACGTGAAAACAGACACATAATCTAAACAAAACCAGACGTAGAAACAACACGGCGGTGCATGGACACATCATAGAAGATGAAGAAAATTACACACAATGCCGCACGAGTAGAGACACACGCGCGCACACATGCCTAGCCTCGGTGGAGGCAGCACAGCAAAAGGCAGGCAAACATGCAGGGTTTTAGAGCCGAGAAAAACGGCGCACAATAAAGCGAGAAAACAACACTGCTCCGAGGCAATTTAGACTGCAAAACACAAACCATTAAGTTTGTGCATTATCTTTTAATTTAATCTGGAATGATTTATAATCCATCACGCAAGGCTTCAACCATATCCAATTATTCTCTGTGCCTTGATTGACAACAAAGGTGATTTATTAAGCTAATAAAAAGTGATGTGCACCCAGCCCCCTCCTTCCCCCCTCGACACCCCCCCACCCCCCTGTGAAAATAGCCAGTGAGAAAGACACTCGGCTTAGAGCTGTGCAGCCGTTCACTTGGCCGCGGGGCTGGGGTCAGGTTTAGCGTTCTGGAGATGTAGTTAAAAAACAGATCTGAGATCAGAAGCGCCGAAACAAAACAGCGTTTTCTGAATGATTTCATTTTATCTCTATGCAAAGAAATACGCTAGTGTAGTACCACTCTCCAACTACCGAGACATGACAGGAAATTAGCGGTTGCCTGATTCTTGTGAAGTTAACACACTATTTGTTTATCCCCGTTGACCAGAAAATTACAGAAATGCATATTCAGAGGGAGAGAAAGATGCTCTCTGGGTTTTGGCAGGGAAAAATGACATTATGTCTTGGATTCGTTCATTTTGAGTATGCATGTGTCATCTTGTCGCAGCTGCTATGGGCTAATGTTCTGCTCTGGATATTATTTGTGATTATTAATGAAAAGCCGAGGACAGGAATGATGCTTTTCTTCAGGAGGCTCGTAAATAATATTAAAACTGTGCCAACAACAAGCCCGGCCACAAAATGAGCCTTTAACCCCACTCCTCGTGTTCATTTTAGGCCTGTAGCTCAGTTTGTGGAAGTAGAGCGAAGAACCCATACAACACGTTCCACTACTTTTTTTTTTTTTACTGAAAATAAAAAGATGTGGCCTTAGGGTACGGGATAGTTAATGCGCAGATTCTTTCAACTGTACTGTATATTGTCACGTGAACTGTCGATTGCACATGTGTGTGTGTGTGTGGGTGCACGTGTTCTGAATGGCTCATAAACCACAGGAGGACACATTAATGTCCACAATGTTCAGCCTGCCCTGGTAAACACACAACCCCCTCAACTAATGATGCAATAAGAAAACAAGCCATCACAGCCCCTCCGCAGAGAGACACACACATACACACACCCACTGTAGCCGACAACAGATTTAAGATCTTAATATCACATACTTAATAAGGGTGGGGAAATATGTTGGTGGTCTACCAGAGAAGTATTTACTTTTTTATTTTTTCTCCACGAAATTCTCAGAAATCTCAGGGAACAGCCAGAGAACAACAAAAGAAACACAGAGATAAAGAGTCACTGAATGGACAACTTATAATGTTGTAAATAGCAAATTTTCTCCGTCTGTGTGTGTGTGTGTGTGTGAAAGTGAGGCTTAAAACTGGCTTCTTTTTGTCCAGATAAGCAGACACGGCTCTGGCAGTACATTCTCTCAGCTCATAAAACTGGGGCCCAGGGCAGAGGACCCTGTTCGCTCTCTTTACAGGCTTCCACTGTTAACGAGAGAACGGCTCTTGTTATAGCTGTCCCGGCACTGCCGCAGACCTTTGCTTTGAGACGTTTAAAAATGTCGCCCAGCTATGCCAGGTCACTGTGATTCTAGAGAGGCATTATTTCACTATCTTTATCTCCTGCCCTCCTCTCTCTTATATTTGTAGCAATTCTATTTATGGACAGATCTACAGAAAATCTATATTATACACGTATAGATGAAAGTGCAGGGTGGAGGAAACTCGCTTGTGTGCTACGTGCCGAAATGAAACACAATAGGATGTAAACAGGATGTGCAATTAAGACACTACCAATTCAGGCGGTTGGGCTGCTGCATAACACACACACACACACACAGATAAACATGCATATTGTTATTTTATTTAGTGTACCAAAGTTTTTTATCCGTTTCATCGAACTATATGGTAAAATCTAATAATTGCAACTGTTGTTGTTATTACTTTAAAATGGTTTAAAATTGCAACAAATTCCGGGTTGTATTTAAGTGACGAGAAACCAAGGTTGCTGCATATCAATCAATTTTCAGAACTCTTCAACGAGGTTTGTTTCCCTCGGTGTCATATTGCATCCTGCATATTTTTCTGCTTAATTTGATATTTTAAAACCTGAGCTCTTATTTGGAATAAAACTTGGATTATTCTGTTTGTCTTTCTATGATTTATTGCACGACTGAAATTAAAATGCAACTCTAGAACTTTTCAAATGGCATTCGTTCTAAAAGGGCATTCGTTTACTTTGATATTGCATTACAGACCAGTTATTCCTAAAATCACAGTGAATGATGGATAGCTAGTGCTCCATACCCATCAACACCTCTTAGTGGGGGCCGCGCTCTGATTGGTCGAGTGCCGCAGGGCCCTCTCCTCCCCTCCCTGTTGAGTCCTAAGGGCCGCAGGGCCACTGATCTGGGGTGGGAACTGATAGAGTATCCATTTCAAAGGCCTGGCCTGTTCCACGGCTCCAAAAAGGGGGGGGAATGAAATATAGCAGGAAGAGGGACGCCACATTTAATTATCTCATTATCACACAACAACAAACGAACATAAATGAAACAGGAAAAAGAGTGATCCCTGAAACTCGGAGCGTTAAAACCGCCCCCTTTGTGTGTGTGTGTGTGTGTTTGAGAAAGTGTGTCAAAGCTCAAAGAACTAAAGGCTTGTATTTAGATGTTTAGATGTACAAGCTCTTTTAAACTGCCATTTAAACACACACACACTCACACACACACCCTCAGGGCTTATGCTCGGGAAGATCATTAACCTCTCCATACCCAATTAAAGTGAGAGTCTGTGCGAGTGAGTGTGTGTGTGTAAAAGAGTAAATGTTTGCTTCCATATGTGTGTGTGAAATATTGCATCTTTTCCTCTGTGTGTTCTTGATGTGAATGTTTTGTAAATTAATCACACTGTGGATAAAAATGCACACACACACACACACACACACACAAAAGCTAATCAGCGTGTCTGTTGTGAATGCAGTAAGGATGAGGAAGAGTTACCACCTAGCATTGTGTTTGCAGGATGGAACTCCACAGGGGAGCTCGGAGAACCGCGCCATGGCCATGAACCTCACAATAACACCACAATACAATCAATACCACACACACAAAAAATACACACACTCTGCACACAACTCACGGCTACTAACAAAAACCCTGGTTCCTGCAGCACAGACGCTGCTGCACACTACAAAAGTACCACAGTGTCGCCATATTAAAAAAACAAAAAAACAATCATAAATTCTGCGAATGCTGCGCATGTACGGTTGTGGTATTCTCAATACACACACCGCTTTCCTCGCTTACTGAGAGAATGAGAAACTCTAAATGTCACAGATGTTCTGAAACACCTGCTTTGGAAGCCGAACTTAATCAAAAAACCAAAACAAAAAAAACAATAAGAATTCAGACTGCTTAGCTCAAGGCCAGTTTTAACGATTAAGAGGTTTAAAGTCATTTTTATTCATTTTAATTTAGCTGCTTTATAATGTATATGACTACAAAGGGAGGACAGGAAGTGCAGGATCAGGATATGACATGCTGGAATTGAACCGTTGTTGTCTGTATATGAACTTCACAGCTTGATATGTCAGAACATGTGAACTAATCGCTTATTCTTTGATGTTTGGATTAATTTCATGTGATATTTTATCGTAGTAAAAAAACAGTGGTCAAGATCTCATAATATATCATTATCATAATAACTTTCAAAAAAACATATCACCAACCCTTCACTCCAGTGGAATAAAAAAACCTGCGAGACAAAGACAGACAGCATGAACACTCCCTTCTTCCTGAACAAATCTTTGTGTGAGTATGTGTGTGTATCAGGGAAGATAAAAAAAAAAAGACTCTAAAGTTTGCCAATTTTTTACTTGATACCATCTTCTCCCCAGTCTCATGTCTTTTTTTTCCCTCTACCACTTCTACACTCTCTCCCTTTTCTTGCGGCACCTCCAAACAATAAATAAAGCATGCGTGTATGTGTGTGTATGTGTGTGTGAGCGCGGGCTCTGTTGATAATCCTCCAGAGCTGAAGCTTATCTGCATTGTAGAGAGGTGCGAGGCAGACAGTCCCTATCGCAGGTATTAATGTAGCGCAGTTCCCTGTGTCACGATGGAGAGATAAGCAAACACACAGCCACAGCAGTCCCCAACACTCCAAACACACACACACACAAAACATAGCCAATGGTATAACAGATTGTTTTCCCCCTCAGCCTACAATAAAAACAATACTAACCGAGAAATAGTGGAAAAAATGAGAGTAGCTTTAACACTGAATCCAAACGTGTTTTCTATAAAAACATAATAATATTAATTTATTTATATATATATATACAGGAATAAAGCAGTGTATGTGCTATTGTGGTGAAAGAGTGATTTGTAATGGTTGTGGGACAGCTGTACATCCATATCTCTGACCCAACTGCTACACTCATGTGCAGCACGCATGCGATTCAATTACATAGCCAAAAATTAATTTGAGTCATTCAAAGCCTTCGTTTTGCATCAACACACACACACACACACACACACACACCCACACAGTGAAATACCTCCTGCTCAGACATGCATATGTGTACTTAACGCGCTACGGTAAAGATAAGCGGACAAGATCGTCAGCGTCATAACATTTGTGGTTTTATACGCATAGCTGGGAGCACAGAGACGTACTCTGGCACACCAACTTTTCCCCCACTGAATTCCAGGGTTGGGTGACTGGATCGAGCCAGAGGAATTCGTAAACAGTGGGGGCCTTATCAGCCGGGAGAGGGACATCCTCTCAAGCGCAGAGCAGACGTGATGTGGACCGTGTCATCAAAAAGCGCCACAGACAGCCGCGGGAGAGAGGAGGAGTGTATTGCACTTGTTAGTTTCTTCATTTTTTTCTTTAATGAAAATATAGAAAATAGGTTAAAGAACAGCAAGAATGAAAATTTCTTAAAATGAAAGAATAAATTCATTTACAAAATGTATAAAAATAACTACATAAAATATGCATAAATGCATGCAACAATTAGTTTAACGCTCCTATTACTAATATAACCCATTTTCTAAACATAATTTTAGAACAATTGAAAAATAAGTATTAGTTTCAGTATTAGGTAAATGTTTTCTTTCCATCTGTAGATTGCAGATACGATGGCAAGGGACTCCAAGGCCATATCTAAATGTATGCAAGTCAATAAGATTTAAAGAATAACAGCAGCCATTTTTCTTTTGAGGAAAGATTATATTAACAATCCAGATGTAGATGGCTTACCGCACTGGGGCCATGGTAACCATTTAGGTTGCAGAAGCTTTTATTTTTTATTTTTTTTTTACATTTATGGGCCCTTGTAAAATTAGGTCTCTGTATTGGATCAGACAAAACTTGCATCGGCAATCAGTCGCGAGGGTTAGTGTAATGTTTGACTTCAGTGCGTAACGAGCAGCTATACGGACTGACCCAAGACCAGGTCAATATATAACCTCACAGCGACTCAATAAATCACTTAAACCCATGTTTGACACAAGTGCAACTGCGAAGAGAGATTACGCTGATAAGCCATTTAGCTACACATTTACTGAGAGCCAGTGAC
The DNA here is from genome assembly GCA_032275025.1 of Enteromius treurensis. NCBI lineage: Eukaryota > Metazoa > Chordata > Actinopteri > Cypriniformes > Cyprinidae > Enteromius > Enteromius treurensis. Next base: position 20,717,678 of record JAUCMU010000125.1, read on the forward strand.
TGAACTTACGATTGATTATGTACCGACAGCAGAGCAGGGATGCTAGGAAAACATTTTAAACATTCTGAAGTGCCCTAACATAAACTAGCATTTCATCAAATTATGTTCCGCGGATTAAAAAAAGAAAAAGAAAAAAGTAGGGGAGTATTACAAATAAATAAAAAAAATAATAATTAAACAAGTATTTTTATATAACAAAGTTATATAGCACAATATTTCTTTTTTAAAGAAAAAAAAAAGAAAGATTTATTTAAATAGCCATCAGTTAATGGCTGTTTTTGGATAATGCATTGTATCCAATACTTTACTGAAAGGTGCTTAAAATAATGTATTATTTTCTCTTTTAAGATGAATCCAAACATAACATATTCAATGAATGACACTGCATTGTGCAACACTTGAGCTGAAAACAAAAGTCATCAATTATGTACCGTTTCAAATAAACCCTGTTTTGTGCAACATGCCTTAAATTAAAAAAATTAAAATTAAAAATTTTCAGAACATAATGCATCTCTGCTTTCATGTAAATAATGTGAAACATCTACTAAAAGTGCCACACATATAAAACACACCGCAGTACGACGAGCGGCTGACACATTTTCATAATACCGAAAGCAAGGCTCATCATATTAGTCAGCAGACTAATAGTTTCATGTCAAACATGTCAAACGCTAATCAGATATAGCCTGAACAACACCTTTTTTAGCAAAAAAAAAAAACCTCAAACACTCTCGCAGACACCGAGTTAAGAGCCTTGACATTTCCATCTCTATAATTTTATCACAAAGGTATGTTGAGGAGGTGTGATAGTAGTCGTGTCTATCTGAGGCATATTTGCGGTACGGGCCGGCGCAGCAAAGCTATTTTTTCTACATTTACACAAAGGGCAAGCCATGTCAGTGTGACGTCTATGAGTGCGTTTTACAGTGTTTTGACTGGACTTTCAGTCTGCACCTGTGTGAGAAAATAAGAGCGACTCTTTTATCTGATAATGACTAACCAAACACTACTTACAACATGCAGCACGGACGCTCCCTCGTGTTTTATCTAGCATGTGGGAAAAGTGTCAGATTAATGTTTTAAAAACCCTTATTACCTTTCTGAGCCAAAACACTGCGCAACGATTGCTGTGTGAATTCTAAAATTTACAAGAAACTTTGATATGAACGTAAGATTTGGGAGAACACTTTGGTTTGGGAGGTGAGCGCACTGTTCTGGGTCTTATCTATGTACGTGGAGTGAAATGATGGAGAAAGCAAGCGAGAGAGAGACAGACAGAGACAAAAAGACAGGCCCATGGGAGAGCTGCTGCTAGAGGCAACATGACCTCACATTACCTCGGAGACATGTAGGTGCAGGAGACACTGCTGTCTAACCAAGTGAACAGAGACGCAGACACAAACACTCCACACACCATGTTACTGCAAATTATTACATGGCCCTCCAGAATACTTGATTCAGATCGGTCAATGCAGGCATTCTGTGGTCAGATATTTTGGGATAATGACAGCTAAAGCTATAATTGACTGCCTGACTCTACATTATACCAGCTTACACCACACAAACAGACATGTATACACAATATTGTGTCAGCAATAAAATCAAATGAAGATGTGAAAATGTTTGTGACATAAAAGAGTGATAAATGGTGAAACAATATATTTTTAAGAAATATAAATAACTTTAAATTAATGTATAATTGAAAACATGTCATGGTAAACCTTAACGGATGTGTGTATTCACATCACAGTCATTAATACAAATAGTATAGGGATCAATTCTTCCTATTAATTTAATAACTTGTTTGCATGCCTATTATTTACATGTTGGCTGTTTATTAGCACTTACAAAGCACATATTCTGCATGATCATATTCTACATACCTAATCCTTCCCAATTCCTAAACTTAACCTAACTAAACTAAACTACCTTACTATTATTATTACTACCATTATTATGAAGCAGCACATTATTGAGGCAAAATCAATATTTAATGGTTTGTTAATTGCAATAATTGTACCCTAAAATAAAGTGTGACCACACAAATTTCTTTAATCATTAAAAAAAGAAAAAATGGCAGATCGATTTTTCATCTATTTTTGAATCACAAAAACAACTTTCTGCTTCATACGAGTGACTGACCCTGCATGGGCTGTCCTGAGGTATCCCATGCACGGTCACTCATTATTCTGAACTGCAGGGCTGTCTGTCTCTCGCTGTATCTGAATAACATTAGCTGCCTATAAGTGTGTGTGCACGCGCATTTCAACAGAGACATCTTAAGCTAGAGTTAAAGAAGGCACACCGTGTAGGCCTGAGGCTTTGTGGGAAAGTCGCAGCGCGTACACACACACAGACACACACTCAGAGGCACACAGGAGAGCTAGCGACATGGATTTGAAGAGGAACACTTTTAAGTACGCGTTTGTAGCATTTGCTCGTATCAGAGCGAGGTACTCAACCCTTTCATGTGGTTCCTCTCTCTCCCCTCACTCACTCACTCTCATCTCCTCCGCCAGCCCTTTTATTATTTTTCTCCCCTCTCTCTTTCTCCTGCGATCTCTTTTTAATTAATTACAACCTGGTCTAGCGACGGAGAGAGTAAGCTTTATCTTCCTCTGCTCCACTCCCTTACTGTGTCGAGCAAGTGAGACTGAGTTAAAGAGAGAGAGAGAGAGAGGACATGCCACACGCCAGTGCTTTCCTCCTGCTTCACTCTCTTCCCCTCGTTTTTCCCCTCTTCACTCTCTTCTCAGGCAACCCTGAGCAAGTGCTAGCAAGGGTCATATCTTTTTAATTATCTTTCTTGCCTTTGATTAATTATTCCGTCTGACAATAGCGTGTTTCTAATGCTTTTCACCTGCCCGTCTTGATTGACAGTGCCTCTGTCTGAGTCAAAGCAAACAGCTGCTGCCATGATTGCCTAGCAACCAGGAGGTGATGGATGAGACCCAGAGATGGATGGCCACAATAAATCATGTCTCCTGCTATAAAACTGGAAAAAAGAGAGAGGGAGAGCGAGGGAGGGAGAGAGGGGTACTAGGAAGGGGAAGAAATAGAGCATACAAAAACAAAACAACCTATTCTCTCCATCCTGTTCTTGCTTTCCCTCACGCCCCTATGTTTTCCGTGTGCACTCTCTCTCCCTCGGTCTCTCGCTGGAATGGGTTTGAAGCTCTCTTAACAGTTTAACCCAAGCTTTCAACCTCTCTCTCGGAAGGGTGCAGCTCAAAAGTGGGGTTTGCAGGGGCAGATGAAACCCATTGGGCTTTTTAGATGCAGTCCGCTGAAACCCAAACGCTAGAGGAGTTCGTCATAGGGTGGGGCCTGTCATGAGTTGGGACACGTTCTAGGTGCTGGAAAATTCAAGAACAATGCATCCAAGTACACCCACCACGTCCAGCAAAATAATTCATCAAACCCATTTCAATGCGGCCAAGAGAGCGACGCATCTCACGTCAATGGTCGCGCGGTCCCCTACCGCAACAATGGACAAATATATCAAGCATTGTTGAGCACTCAACTGCCACCGCCAGAGACGTCAGGAATCTGACCAGCCCGTGAACTGCAGGCATACAGCGCGAGCACGCAGTTAACCGAATTATCAGATGCTTATAGATACTGTGAAAATATGAATCGGACAGATCTCATCTTACGGTCACAAAAGGGACAGAGCAAAACATGACAGAAATGTTTTCATTAACGCGGGAGGGTCACGTGCGATTGGAGGGCTCAGATATGTTTCTTTTTCTGCTTTCGTTAAAGGTCGGCTTCATTTCCTGCTAATGAAGCCCAGCTGTTCCCGCTCTTTTTGCGTCCATGACGACAATGGTCACCTCGTTCCTGAGGGGCTGTCGACAAAACTTTACGACCTCGATGAAAAACGTGTCAGCGCGGGGGGAGGAAAACAAAACAAAAAAAGTCAGGGTTACCCAGGTTACAGGGCTGCGGTGATGACAAACAAAAATACTTTGAGTTTTGTTTTCAAGCGCCGCCACCCTCGTTTTATTTTTGCCCTTTCAGGCGCAAAAAAACGGGTAGTGAGTGGGTGAATGAGTGAGCAAAGGAGTGCGGCTCCTCTGGTATCTGGTAACGAACAGTGCAAGAGCTCGGCCCATCCATCAGAGGAAGCCCACGTCCTGCTCCGAGCTCTCTCTTGTTCCCTCTCTCTCTCTCTGAGCCCTGCTCAGGTTACAGCTTTACACGGCCAGTCTAAATAATATTCAAAATGATGAATGACATGGCCAGCCTCGTATCCATCATCAATTTCTTTTTTTAAGGAGCATCCATCTTCAGTAATGCTCCTTTGAATCATGGGAAAGCGAAAGAGCTCCGATTCACTCGTGTAGGCCCCTGGAGAGGCAGAAGGAGGGACAGGAGGAGGGAAGAGGGAGGGTAGGGGACGGCGGATTTGGGTTCTGACTGATACCTGACAGCCGGATGTGCGTACGGACACGGTTTTCACGCATGTAGGCTAACTTAGAAAACCTACGGCTTCCCGTGACCTCATAAATAAACGCAAACTTTTAGAAGAACGACATTTAATAAAAAAAAAAAAAAAAAGCAAATGCACAAACATGAAAAGAGAGGGATTATGGGGAAAGATTTGAGTGGCATTGTTAACGGACCTACTGGAGCCGTGTCTCCCCCTCCCCTGGCTGTGCAGACCCCTCGGTGGCGTGGAGGCAGTGGCAATTCTCCGAGGGGGGGACAGCCCCTAACACTGGGCTCCTTGGCAAGGGCCTGTTTGATAAATGACACATGTCATTCTGTCAGGAGAGAAGGGTGGGTCCATGATGTATGACCGTGCTGAGGAGCTGGGGAAATCGACTGTTTGGCATGGAGCGCCTCTCTCTCTCCCTCGCTCTCTTTCACTCTCTCCGGTCCTGCTATCCGGGTTCAGGACGGCATCAAAAAGGCTGAAGTGTTGTATCTGTACGTGTGGGAGTCAGAGCACAGGCCAGCTTTACTTTTTTCCTCGTCTGTTGCTCCATCTCACTTTCTTTCTTTCATACTGTCCTTTTAAAAAAAAAAAAAAAAAAGGAAACAGAGGAAAGAAGAAACAGGCCAACGAAGAAAAGAAGGGGGGGGGGGCTATGTATGAGAAAGAAACAGTCCTAAAAAAAACCTGGCTCCGAGTAGTTGCGAGAGGGCAAGGGTATCAATCAAAGTCAAGTTCGGCAACAACACGACTACTATTTCAAATAAAAACTACATACGCCAGACAAACGACCTCGGCGCAGAAACGAAACCCGAAACGGCTCGCCGACCGACCGACCGAAACTCTCTACTCATCCCTTCTCGTGTCTCCTCAAAGGCAGGCTTCAACTCACCCCTCCTTTACTGTAAAAATCGGCTTCTCTTTTCCCTTCCTCTATCTCATGCTCTTTTCTTTTTTAACACACTGGCAGTGGGGGCCTGACATCTGCAGAGTGCATTTAAAGAAAAAAATGTGTCAAGGAAGCGTGATCCCCCCTCCACCCTCTCTCTCTCTCTCTTTCATTAGCTCACTGGCAGGGTGGCACTTCTCAAGCTCATTACAGCCAGAGGATTTATGGTGCCGAACCCAATGGCGGAGAAAAGGCATCTGTCAATAATTGCAGGGAGCAGCGCACACACATCTCGAGAAGCTTTGAAATCTCATTAGGTATGCAGTTATCAGGCATAAAGATCAAAAACATTACTCAACTCAGACAGAATCCTACCAAGAAACATTAATTAGCAACAGGCCCGCAGTATAAAATAAAACAGACTTCCTCTCTCTCTCTCTCTCTCTCTCAGCTTGCTTTCCTCGCTCTGCCCCTCACACCTGGCTGCCTCTGCCAAGAACCGGAGCGACTAACCCGAGCAGGCGATGCGTACGAATGCATTCAAACACGGGAACGCACAGGAAGGAAATGCCGGCGCACAGGAAAACGCACATCATCATACGTAAACACTCATATACTGTACGTCCGCCGAGGTCGCGCAGACGCGGACAAAAACGCATGCACCAGGGACTCCGGCAGAGTTAACGACATCCCCAACCCCTGTGCGGCGCGCTCCCCTCGTCTTCCTCTGCCCTCATTAAATAAAACACAACGTAGAGGAAGGAGGGATAATTCCCAGCATCTGAGACTGATCAGGACATGAGAGAGCAGGAGTTTTTGGGCGTTTGAGGGCCGCCCCCTCTCTCTTTCCTTTAGTCGGGGTAGTGAGGAGAGAAGGAGGAAGAGGCCTGTCAGGCCGGAGAAGGATGTCAGAGCTCAGGCTGGCCCTGATTACTAGGGCCCCTCTCTCGCTCTCATTCTCTGCTGCTCTGCCTTTCATCACCGGCACCGCCATCAAAAAGCAGCCTGCATGTCACACACACACACACAGTGATAAAAAAGCGGTGCAAGACTGATGGCTGTCAGTTTTCAGGCTCAGAGTGAAAGAGGAGGAGGGTGCCGAGACGAGTGGGGCAAGACCCTGCCATTTCTGTGGAGAAATCGCACACACTCACACACACACACACAGAGAAACTCAAGTGACACTCTGAACCAAACCAACAACCAGCCCCCTGCCAAAATCTTTACTGTCTAGGCTCCCTCGGCAAGTCCCCATCGCTCTTCGGCATGACAGGGATTACTTCCACACGCCCATTTTTCACTGGACTACACTGAGACTTTCACAGTTGCGTGTAGCTGCCAGAGAGGACCGGCCTCATGGATACAAACACACAAAGAACTACAGTATCGCTCTGAGTGGGACAGAGCAGGAAGGCGGGACAACTCGAGCAGACGGAAAGAGCGCGGGCCGGATGATTCATTAGTACTGTGATACTCAGTGCCACCTCTGTGCAAGGCTAAGCTAATATCCTTCACAGTACCGGGCAGGGTAAAAATAACCGTCTACCACAGCCAGACACACAGATCCCAGAAACCCTCTTCATTTCCTGTCTCCTCCCAGATTCCCCCCCAGCGGAAGAGGTGTGGGCCACGGTAGCAGCAAATCATGCAGCGCTCCTGAAAATCTTGACCAATCGCCAGCGTGAAACAACAAGTAGACTGGGAGGTGTATTCTGGGTATCACAGCATAATCGGCAGGATTCAGTGTTCATTGTTGATCGGTAAAATAAACAAGAATCAGCTAGATGAGCATAAGGATCTGATCAACACTTGCTGCGGTACGTTCTCTTCGTGGGAACCGCTTTGTAAAACAAGTTCAACTATTACGGTGCCTGTAGTTCCAATTCTCTCGCCAACAAACTACAGCGCACAACCATCTGAGCTAAAACTATTTAAACTTTTCATCGAATCAAAACACACAGGAACCTCCATGGGGAACATAAACATTTAGACATGTTTATTTTTCTTGTACTTTTTGACGTGTAAATGGCAGATAAGCTACTCAAAATGTTTAGTTTAAATGTCACTAACAATGCTTAATTTATTTTCAATTTGTGTGACTTTCTCAACTGTGAAAAAAAGAAAAAGAAAAGAAAAACTAGTCAAAACTGGAATGATGCAATTTTATTCCTTAAACAGATTTATGTTTAAGCAGAATAAAATGACATCGCATCATGAAGCCATAAGCCAGGCAGCAAATTTAAACAATGTGTGAAATTTAACAAACACTGAAATCATGATAGATGCTGATCTATTTCTATTATAATGTCCAGTGAATTCTGCACAGTGTTTAGAACAGTATATAATACAATTCATTGCATCAAGAATGAACAAATATATCTCTGTGTTTTAGTATGGGGCTAAAAAAGCACAATTCTAATAAATAAAATAATCGATCCAAAAAATGTATTAGAAAAACTGGGGTTTGCTTCTGTGCACGGAGAATGGCTATCAAGAAAATTACTGTAAATTAGTGAAAAACACATTAAAAAATAAAAACTAATAATGCAACGTAATGTATAACAACACACTTACATTATATTTTATATTACATTTTTTTAATAATGCAAACATTTTCTATTTTGCAAAACAATATGAAATAACAGCAGGCGAGTGATTACTGTCGGCATTAAACTTCAAATGTGCCTGCATTGAGGTCCATCACACTAAGCAAAGAAGAAAGGGAGGGAAATTCTGTTGATCCAAAACAATATTTAAATGGGACAGTAACTTTTACTGATTTACCTTACATTAATTAATTACAGGAAAGAAGAGCATTGCTATATTTAGATTATGGTCAATACGGTCAGAAGTGTGAATGTTTTGCCAAAAAAAGTTTTTTTTCGGGCATTTCCACTTTTCTGCTGCTTTCAAACTCTGAAATCACTTTATATTGTAATCTTTATATTATAGACATTTTTTGCAAACAGCCTGTAGCATAACCGCTGGATGAGAGCAGTGGCCAAGATCCAGGATCTCTGATCAACCCATGATTCAAATAATAAATAAAAATGATTAACAAATAAATCGATTGTCGCTAAAGAGTGTGTAAAAAGAGAGTCACACACAAACAATGGAATTGCCCTGCAATCATTAACCCCGCTGCAGCCACCATTCTTCGTCATATGTTCACCAAACAATCTCTGGAAAAGAAGGGATAAAAAGAAGAGTGAAAGAGAAGGAGAGAGAGATAGTAAGGGGTAGAAAGGGGGAAAAATGAGGGAAGGATGCAGCCTTGTGAGCCAATTTAAGAAATAAGTGCTGATGCATCAGCTATTGACTGTGTGAACGCTCCTGATAACGCTCAAGGCGAAACTGTGAGGGAAATGACAGCATCAACCGCCTGCAATAAACTGCAGCCCGCGAGACCAAGGGAGCCCTAATTGACAGCTGTCAAGCTAATGGGAGCCATGACGGAAGATTCAGGAAAAAAATTCTGTTTATCAACCATCAACCCTGGTGTGGATCCACAGGGAGGAGAACCTGCCCTCCCTCCCTCCCTTCTATTTCTCTCTCTATCTCTCTCGCTCTGTTTGGCTGTTAGGTTATTCAGCTTTTTCCCTTAACCCCCATCCTTCTTTCCTTCATTCTTTCTATCTCTTTCTCTTCATTCCTGTGCTTTTTCCCCGCCTCTTCTGCTCTTAACCCGTCTCATTGTTGCTCACTTCTTGCGGTGAAAAAGGCGGAGGACAGCCATAACTAATCATAGTGTCAGTTGGCTGCCTGGGAGCGCAGGGTTTGGGCCAGAGCAATGTGAGGAGGACGAAGACTCAGGCCCCATAATCCACACACACACACACACACATTGCAGAAGGGACACCTACACAGGGCCAAATGCTGTCCTCTGTCCAGCCACTGTGTAAATAAACGCAAGGAAAAATCTGCGACTACAACAGCTCACAATTTCAGTGTAACAATATATCCAACCGGCAAAGTAAAAAGCCACTCCCTCTCCTACTAAAATGAGCATCTAGCTATAACGAAATGTTACATCCATAACGCTGTCAGATAAGGAAAAGTGATACAGAAATACTCAAATCCCAATAAAAGCGCTGCCGATTTAATTTGAAGATTTTACTCTTACGATTATTACATGCATAACATTTAGATTGAAATTCACTCCGTCTGGATGTACATTAGTATGCACACTTTTGATTAATCATTTTATGAATTAAATAACCGTATATACTAAACTAAAAAAAAATCCACTCATTTGAGAAGCGAAATGTAATTCCGGACAGTGGTGTACATGACATCATTTTCTTTTTTCTTAATAATGCATATGATTATCATGACTAGGTTTTAATAAGGATAATTAACATAATCAAGTCACCATGATGTTTCATTATAATATAAGTAATTAAATTGCAGCAGCGGAAGAAAAAAAAACTTGAACCAAAGTGGACGACTTTTAATCTGCAAAAAAGTCAAAGGACATTACACTTCTTCAACGTCGTTAACTATTATAACATTCTTTCTGAGATTTTGTCTATACTAATACAAGCATACGTGTGAGTGATGATTACATGCATGTGACCGTATTTACGAGCCCACCGGTGTTCCCCGTATGATCTCACGTATCCAACGCTCCACACCCTCGCCGGAACAGGCTTTGAGTTTGATTAATCATTGCTCCCTGTCTGCAATCAATCAAACACACACAAAATCACAGAAATCAGCTCCTTTCCCCAACTGCAATCCATCTCAGCGCAGCCTCCGTTACATTCGTCACAACCCAAATATTTTTATAAATCATATTTAGCCGCTCTAAACACAATGCTGAGAGTTAGCATTTGTTCTAACGCACACGAGATAAACTAACTTTAAACAGGCTATGAACGCTATCATAATGACCAATATCAACATCATCTGTCTTCATACATCAAATCTGCTCGGCTCAAATGCACGTATTGAGATTACATTTCACCAAACCTAGAGCTGGGACCGACACGTCAACGTGGAGACTGTAAGTTTCTACACTTAGGTATTGAGGGCACGAGGATGTTTCCATCAACGATGTGCTTTAGTAGCTAACTTTGATATTAAAAAACGAGACGGGCAAAGAGATGGCTGGGGGAAGAAAAAAGTTTGATGTTCTCTTCGACTCCCCAAAACAACCGATATGTTTGGTCTGGCAAAAGCTTTGAAGCCTGTGAACAAAAACACGGTGTGTACGCTGCATTGCCTGCGTCTGAATGGGTGTTTTATTTTTTTTGGCTGGGGGTGAATCACCCTCGCTAGACAGAGAGTGCTGTGTCTGTCTGTTAAAAAGAAAGATAGATAGAGTAGACCGAACAAATGGATAGCAGGCAGTTTTCCCTACTATAAAAAAAAAAGTAATAAAATCACGACAAAGGTGCGCATGAGTCCGTGACGCACTTCCACCCCGTTCCTTTCACAACACGATTTTTCTGCCCCTTTTGATTCTGTTTTGTCACCTTGCCGCTATTATTGCTCTTAGTCTCTTGACCATTAAAAGCGCTCTATTTCAGCCAACATGATTACCCAGGTACCCCGGCCCATTTGTCACCTGCAGCAGTAAATTGAGTTAGTGCACCAACTAAAGGCATGGAGGACTGTGTAATATCAACTTGATTACATCAAACTAGCTGCAAACCTAATTGGGCTGGATGACAGTGTGCGGAGCTTGTCATCTCCAATCATTAGGCCTGTCAGGAATCCATCAGCTTTACAGCTAATTAGGTGAACACTAATGAAGCTGGCAAAACAACTTTTCTTTTTCTACGGCTGAGCGGGCCTTCCAGACTTGGTGGGAGGAGGGAGGTAGGGAGAGACAGAACGAGGGAGCGAGAAAAAGAGAGACAGAAAATGTGAGGGAGGGCGAAATTTTCTCATGCAAAGCTCAAGGTTGCAGGGGACTGGATTTCCCAAAGTTCCTAATCAAGGCCCATCATCTGCCATCTTTCCTTTGCTCTTTCCATCACGACGGCGCAATCAATTTGTCATCACTCTTTGTATGCCACAGTGCAGTCGTCAACCTTATAACTTGCAGCTGTGAGGGCTGCTGGGAGGGAGGGAGGGATGGAGTGAGAAGAAGAGAGAGAGAGAGAGACGGAGAGGAGGGGCATTGGTTTGAAGAAAGGAAAGAGGGAGTTAAAAAAGAAAAAAAAAATATATCACAGGAAGTTGCTTCGTCTAAAGAGAGAAAAAAAAAGGCTCTCAGCCTGCTCTTGTATTTGTCTTCATCCGCTCATCAAAGGCATAAATGCCTGATTTTTTCTCTCTCTCACTCGTCTGAAATGAGAAGCCTCTCAGTCACCCTTGTTCCCCTCCTCCCTTCTTCCTTCTACCTCTGCGCGTCCATTAGGCAAAAGCATTTTGATAAAGTAAAGCACAAGCCTATCGTATTGGGAGAGGAGAGGGGGGGGGGCAAAATGAGAGCACTCACTCTGCCAACTTCTGATTGACCATTAGAGCTATTGATGAATGTGGCTGTCAAAGGAGAGACAATTAAATCAAATATGAAACAAAGTTGCTTTGACGGGTCAGACTGATGGAGCAAACCATTCTTCCGTCTCCAGATTAGGTTATTAGTTTTGTGTATGTGTGTGTGCGCGTGTGTGTTTTTCTCGGACTGTAGGTGTGCCCTCTATTGGACCGTTCATGAGTGTAACGTACTCCAATGATATCCGTATGCGTGCAAGAGCGTCAGCGTATAGATATGTTCTATACGACATATGCATAAACACTTAACCGTATGCAACTGTTGCATCTGATTGTCAATAGTCTGGCTATTTTTATTTAGATAGTTTCCCAACTTGAAAAAATTTAAGCGGTAAATATTTAGCCGTCTATCGTACACTAACAGTCTGCAACTCATCCATGAATAAACAAAGACTTCTAGTGTCTCCAAGCAAAGTTTAGACAAGGATTCACAAGAAAATCACAAGACATACGTACTCTAGTATTTATCACAACAGTGACTGCTTCAAAAAAGTGGCTACAATGTAGGCCTGAAAAAAACATTAGCACAGTTAAGCTGACAGATTTCTATTTTTGTTTCTTTACATCATTGTCCCCTGTTACAAATTTGTCAACAAACAATCAAAATGTCATAAGGTATCCCATAACGTGTTATTTTTAGACAGTTCGTTAAAAATGAAGAAAAAAGAGTTTTAGATGTAGCCTATCATCATTCAGGCGGTCTGTTTTCTCATGTTCCTCGTGTTAGTGGTCTTTGAGCAGCGGAAGTAAATGTGGCCTTGGGCCGGGCCTATGTGAAAAAAGTAGAAAAGCGGCAATTAAAGATGTTTTTAATGGGCGGTTGACAGAGCAGACGTGACGTCACGGGGTTGTGGCGTTGCCATGGAGAGTGATTTATTGATGTTTATCAGGAATGAATAGATCAAAGAGCAGCCGGATGACAGGCAATCAATCAGCCGTCAAATCAAAGATGGCAATTGTCCATTAAAGGCTCTTCTAAGACCCCTCGTGCGTCGGCTACAAAATAATCTTTGAGTCTTTCCCAGAAACGGAGAGGAGGGATAAAAAGAAGAAGAAAGTTGTTTTTTATGTGATCAAATGTTTTCGCACAAAAAGCCCCAAAACAACGAAGGCGAGCATCAAAGAGAGTCATGACAGTCAGCTGACACCCAAGCCCTTTTTCCCTGCGCTTCTTTATAGATCTCTAATTCATGGAGTCAATATCTACGCCCTACGAGGAAAGAGAGCGGTGTAAAAGAGAGAACAATCAAAAGACTTGGAGTCGACTCCGCTTCAGCTGCATGAGGACTGACCAAAGTACGAGAACTACGCGAGTAAAATAGTCTGTATTCACGGAAATAAAGTTAAACATTGCTATCCTTATACAGCCAGTCGACTGCTGTGCTTAAAAGGAATCGTGGCCTTAAATGGTCTTCTACTCTAACATAGCTTAATAAAAAGACAACATTTCCACAAAAAAAAAAAAAGTTTTTTTTTGCGTAAACACACAATTTCGCTAAGTAAATGAGCAGTGGATAATTCCAGTTCATTACACACACACACACGTTCTCTCTCTCTCTCTCTCTCTCTCTCTCTCTCACACACACACACACACATTTAGCGTTGCTATGAAAATATCGCAAAAAATAAAAAATACTAAAAATACAGAGGTGAAGAAGAGCAAATGAAGAAGAAGAAGAGCCGTACCTGCCGAGCGCCGGGGCGCTTGCTGTTTCCTCCGCGGCATGTTTCTCTTTCAGGGTTTTTTTTTCAGGAGCCCCTGAGATCCCGAGAGCTGCTCCGCTTCTGCTCTGATACACGGCACCTGGGGCGCTTTCACACGCCTGACATGTATCGGCAGTTTTCAAACCCAAAAATCAGACTGCAAGATCTGAAGAGGATGAAGACGAAGCGGGATTTCCTCCCTCTTTCCTCTTTCTCTTTCCCCCCGCGCGTCTTTTGGATATGACGGAGAGTCGAGCCGTTACAGTGGGGAGGAAAACCGCTCGTGCCTCAGTGCGATTCTCACTCACTCCGCGCTGGAAGCTGCAACAGGCAAGCTTAAAGGAAAACGAAATGATCGCGTCACTCAAAGTCGGCAAACAGAGGCAAACATCAAGCACTGTCATATTAACTCCTTCCATCTCGAATGGGTTAGCTAGCTCGTGTCATGTGGGTAGGCATATGTCTCTCTCTCTCTCTCTCTCTCTATCTCTCTCCCTACCGCAGCCAACCCCAATGCACTCTAATAGTAAAAGTAGCAGCTCACAAACACAACACTATAGAAATGCAATGATTGACACTTACATAGGTGCATATCAAATCGACAGGCTGAGTTAAGGTTTTTGTTTAAGCGTAAAAACGCGTGCAAGGCAGGCAGCAGTCGCCTTTATTAATGGTTCACAAAGGCAAAGAGCAAAGCTTTACTTACTCGTTCGCTTGAATAAACGTGTTATCCATGAGGAATCCGCTCCGAGTAATCGCATAAAATTGGAAAAGCCAAAAAATAAATAAAAAATAAATAAAAATCGCGTAGCTGCCGCCGATAGCTTTCTGTGAAAATCCAAAAGACTCCAAGTGCCCACCTCCTTTCAAACGTCCGTCTCTTTTATAATAAACAAACCGTGGTAAAGACAAAAAGCTTGAAGGAGGAGATGGACGGACTTGTCGCCCGCGCGCTGCCTCGTTTGCTTATTTTGTTCGCGCGCGTTGGGAATCCGCTGAGACAATCGATGCGATAGGTGTTTGATTGGGTATTCCTGCTTGTAATAACGCACATCAGAAGGAGGGGATGGACTCGGGCTGCGCCTCAGCTGCTGCTGTTGCGAGAGCATGGATCGCTGAGCTATTGCCAAACACTTTCTTGGCCGCTAATAGCACTTTTTAGCCTTCTTTGTGGGGCTCGTAGCAGGTATTTAAAAACAGCAACGGGCGAAGCAGACGCGTCTTCCTCTCGCTCCAGTAATGTCACTTTCGAAAATCCGTTCTCAAAGCTTTCTTCACTGAATGGACTTTTTAAGACGGTAAGATCATCATTTTCCAGATATGTCCACCATCGTGGTACCTACTACTAAAAAACACAGTATTACAAAGAGAGAGATTTTTCTTTTTCGTTTTTGCAAGCGTAAAGTGTGAACTCTTTGTAGTGGAGAAAGGGCGAAGTTGTCCGTATTGGATGAGAGGGGGAGATAGGAACTGTGTCCTCTCTGTTTACTAGCTGAGGGTGAGTTGTCAGACACTGCCTTTTCCACTAAAGTCCGCGTCTTCGCCTCGCGATCGTGCTGTCTTCTCTCACATCTGACCGCAAAGCGAATCGCATCGAGCCCTCGGAAGGGGGCAAGTGGGAGTCGTAGCGTTCAATAAAAACAGAATGTCCAGAATCTCTTCAATGTCCGCGCGCCGAGCTCAGCAGATTGAAAGGGAAGAACAGTCTTTCACTGATCCGGGATGTTTTTGCCCGATCTCACTCACTCGTGTGTGCATGCCGTTAGATCCGCCCAAGCATCTGTCCGTCTAACCATTGGCGCATCCATCAGTGTCACACACACACAGAGAGAGAGAGAGACACACACACACGCCGCACGGAGTCGCTTTAACTACGGGCAGCTTCTCTTCTTCATCAAACGACTGATAAAGCAAGATTAGAGTGTTTAGTGGGGGGGTGCTTTCCGATGTTATATCCCTAAAGAAATAATGCATTATACAATTGCTGTAGGCGAATGGTGCATCGGAAAGCTGCACCGAGTATGTGCGCGATGATGCATTTCCAAACTTTAGTGGACTAATACTTCTCTCTCGTTAACCACAAGTTAGCTCATATTATTGCTTCTACTATAATAATAACCTACAGATGAGTAATGGCAGCGCGTAATTGTTTAAAAATGTAAAATCTATTCTAAAATATCTTACTAACTCAGACAAGTTGATGCAAAGAATGCTTTGCTCTTTATTTTGTTATTACTAATCTTATTATTTATTTTGATAATATTTTTGTCCTTTTAGCAGTTGTAAATTCTAAAATGAGGTGAATGTATCTGTCTTGCATTGGTGTGAATTACTTCGATTTGCTTGAAAAATATCCCGAACTGTGTTTATTTTTAGGACCATTTTTCACTGATTGCCTCAGTGTGCAAGCATGTGACTACCAGCGAAACTACTTTGATTATATCATCAAAGTTTCTTGAGAACCGCGAATTTAATTTGACTTGGGCTATTCAAAGATATATTGTCTGTAAAAGTCAAATAAGCAAAAAGTAATAAACTGGAGTAATGAGGATATGTTTAAGTCTTGAACACTATTAAACAGAGCTATTAAACAGGTAAAACTCTCCCTCGGATATTTACGTTCCATGAGTGTAGATAAATGCAGGTATCTAAATTTGAAAAATAAATAAATAAAATAAAATAAATACTATTAACGGAGACAAGGAAATTGCATCTATGTAATAATAACTAAAGTCATTTACTGAGTGTGCGCGCGCGTGAAACAGAGAACAGCTGCATGAGCGTATGAACGTGTGCGCGCAGTTCATTGTGTCCGCCCCCTTTTATGTGCTTATCCTAAAATCCCCAAAATGTACTTTTTTAAATTACATCGACTAAGGAAGTTGTTATTTCTGTCAAAAATGACATCATTAACCGTGATTGTGCTCAGTTATCCAAAGAGAAGAAAAGGTACGTCATTGTCTGTTTCACTTTATTTTCCGTGGGTTTCTCCATGTGTGTATACTTCATGCGTTTAATAGTATGTTTTGTCTATATCTTTTGTCTGTTCAACTGTTAAAATATCAAATAACCACTGTTTTTAATGTCAAAATTAGAGACATCTGTTTAACTTAAAACATAGGCCTAACAACTGTTTACAGCTTTAAAAGTCTTAGTGTGTGTTTGTGTTTTATTTTTATTTTTTTACTTGAACATTATTATAATTATTGATACTATTGGTTTTCTTATTAGTACTAACAATTCAGAGACTTCCATATTTGAATATAATAAGGCTAGTGATTTATTGTTGTTGAGGGAAATAGAGAGTCATTAGTAGAGTTTCTAGGACTGTAAATGAACTTAGACATCATTCTTAAAACTTGAGATAAACTTTATACTTTAATGAGTCCTACACTGTTAAATTATGCTTATCTTAATTTTTTGTGAATGCTGGTTCATTTTTATTGTTTTATAATTACATTATGCATTTCTGCCACTATTTATAGAGAAAGGGAGATAAATAATATTTGTATCATAAACAATGAGTTATTTAGTACCACTTGGAGGCTCATTTTAATTGCCACATTCGCTGAAGAAAACAGGAACGCTAATATGTTTTATTTGCCGCAATAGCTTATGGTGCTTTTGTTAAACATTCCTGGTTAATAAACAGTTTAAAGAAGGAACTTTTTATTACAAAACAATTTCCAGTCGAATATGAAGAAAGAAATGCAAGTGCAATCTGAGCAAGAATACACGCTGTGAAAATACCGTATAATTTCCCCCAAAAAGTCAGTAAACTTTCAAATTCAGAAAAGGAAAATAGCACCACGTGATAGCACGGAGAAAAAAAATTAAGAAGGCTAAAAGGTGCATTTTTTTCTTTGCCTCTGCATATTAAAGCAGCTTTCACGAACCGCAGAGATTTGAGAGTTCGTTCCTACCTTTAAACTGAGAGCAAAGTCTGAAATAGCCCCTGTGGATACGAGTCATTAAAGCTGCAGCAGCATTGCCCCATCAAGACTCTAATCTTAAACGTATATTTATCTTATATGTTTTATAGTCTAAACTAATACTTTATTGGAAAGTTCCAGCCTATTTTAATTACACAGATGTCTAAATACGGAAGATGAATGCATTTCATTTCTCCATGCTAATCCAGATTTTAGCCTCAGCTCTAACATTTCTCTCAGTCTGGTTTCCAAAAGTGTCCGATGCGAGCACGAAATTAGAGAAGAGCAAGTGAACGTGCGAAAAAAGTACTGTGTTTATTGCGCCCTATTTTACAGGCATGCGTTTTTTTTCTGTTCCTTTACTCATCTGCACATCTATCTTGTATTAGCAAAAAAAAAAAGTGGCAAAAAGAAACGTATTAAATTTTATCTAAGCAATCACTGCCATGCACATTAGCTGAATAGTGAAGACTACGCAGTGTTTTATTTCAGTGTTTTACGCAAAATTGCGAGAGGATATAAAAACGTCAACAGCGTATATCAGCTTCAATCAATTCAGACCTGAAGTTACAAAAATAATTAATTATCAAAAATCACATTGGTTGATTTAACGTTAAAGTTCAGCATAATCCCAGACGCTTCACAATCCCTCTCCAGTTTAACACCTGTTTTCCATTTTTGTGATTTCTTTCTCTCTACACAAACTGACACGACACAGATCTACAAGAGGGATCATATGAAGGAGTGCCAAGTAAAAACGTGACAAACGATATGAGGATCATGATTTCTAGCCCTGTTCTGTTGAAGGACTGTTATGTTCAGTGTTTGTTTTGTAAAAAAGTCATTGTAGTTATTTTGACTAACTAGTAATTTAAATTAACATTAGTTATCCCTTAATTCATATCATTATGTTTAAGGCATTTTACATTATGGTAGAATTGCATGATTTTGGTGTTTCAGGAATTGGAATAAAGGAATTCCATTCATTAAGTTACAGTTTAATTTTATATGTAGGCCTGAACTATTTATTCATTTATATTTATTGTTTCACTTTTTATTAATTAATTTGTGTGTGTGTGTGTGTGTGTGTGTGTGTCATGTACTAGAAATAAACCCTTAAAGTAGCTCTTTGTTACTTCTGTGGCCTGTATTACTGATGTTGATCATTTATACTGTTATCATACTGACAAGAGCAGGTTTATATGGAGCAGAGGCACAGTTGGATGTTTGATGTGATCGATATATGAGTGGAGAGCATTAGATATCAGTCAGAGAATGAGAGGTGAAGTTAAAGTTGAGGTTTATTGGCCAAGTAAGACCGCTCTAACCTGAGTTGCTCTCAACAATAAACACCACACATTGTGATACAACATAATTAAAATACACCATTATAATATATCACAGCACAACATACACAGGTTAGGCCCAGAGGAACAGCAGGCACTCATTGTTTCAAGGAACATATCTTATGAAAAAAGGTTAATATCCGGTGACACCACCCATGAGACTAGGAGACCCAGCTGTGCTACAGGCCGGGGTCTGTCTGATCCGTAGTCTGATCAGCCACGACCCACATAGAACAAGCTCAGCTTGGTACCCAGCTAATTTTTTGTGGTGTGAAGAGGGCAAGTGTCTTCATCGTCACATCCTTACACTCTAAAAAACAATAACTAGGACTAGATCCAGGCAAGCTATAAAAAGCATCTGTCGTAATTAAAACTAGAAGAGATTTCCCGCTTCTGGAGCTCACGCTCTCCTGCACCACGCATCTTCACGGCACACTTGTTCCTAGTAGTGTGTGTAAAGAGGCTAGGCATCAGAGAGATCTTCTCAAGAGAGACAAAACATTTACTCAGTAACAGGCAGCAAATGCATATATTCAATAAACCAGATTCCATATCAGACACACTATATATATATATATATATATATATATATATATATATATGTAAAAC
>JAUCMU010000125.1:20737112-20753520 GCA_032275025.1 Enteromius treurensis
ATATGCTTTCTGTTCTGAAGCACTCTCACTGAAAATGAATTGGGACGATTTAGTGTGTAAAAAATAAGAATCAAAGACACATCGAAATTAAAATTTATATATATATATATATATATATAGTATTTTTTAATTATAGTTTTGATGTGTCTTTGATTCTTATTTTTAGTTTTATTATATTTTTTTTTTACTAATGAAATCTTTAGCTAGATATAGGATAATACACCTTTAAAAAGTAAACATGTACCTTCTTAGATTTTGTATGCAAAAGAAAGCATAGTGTTTTGGTAATAATGCTGCATTATTATTGTAGGTTAAAAAAAAGTTTGTCTAGAATCTGCAATCATACACTCTGTGTTATTGTGTGTATATGGTAACAATCTCACATTTTAAACTGGTTCACCATGAATCTAGTTTGGCTCACAATTGTAGTGTAGCCCAGAAAGTTAAAGTGCTCTCAGAGGAAGAAAAGGACTGCTTGCCTCTTCAGAGAGGCATACTCTGGTATGCCCTTTTTCCTCAGAAGAGGAACCTTAAGTGTTGGGGGCTGCTCTTTTGTATCTCTCTCTCTCTTTCTGACTCCTCTCTCTCTGGGTGTGCTAGCTTGCAGGGTTGAGAGGGCAAGTGCTGACCAGCCCTCTTTCTCTGCCTGTTACTAGGTCGTGGAGCGCCCCCCTCCCCGCACTCATACCTCTTTCTCCGGCACCTTCCCATCCTCTGCCACCAGGGAGAGGGTAATTTAAGCCCTGCTTGATATATCCAATTCATCACTGTCCCACAGACCCGCTTCAAAATTAAAGTCTGATCTACAAAGTTAAAGCAGGTTGAGATAAAAATTGGCATAGGTCAGAGAAGGAGGGAGCAGTCAAAACACGTGGTGCTTTTTCATCTCTTTTGATTTATGCTTTCAAGGAGAGCAGCAGAAAAATTAAAACATTACCCAGTTCTATCAGCTGTTGTTGTGGTCATCAAAGCCAAAACTGTAGGATCAGGTGCAGGTTCGTTTTGAAGAAATGTGTCAATTCAGAGGTTTGATGTTAAGGTCAATGACAAATACGAGAATTTACAATAATGTATTTGTAAAAAATTGAGTTTAAACTTATATTTCACCAAAACTTTTAACAGTCATTCGCTTACCCTCATTTCTTTATTTCTTCTGTGGAATTTTGTGTCCATACTGCGAAACCTTCTTCAAACTATCCTCTGTGTTTAGGCATGCAGGTTTGAATCAATATGAGGGTGAGTAAATGATGACAAAATTTACATTTTTAGATGAAATAATCCTTAATGTGTCTATTTCTAGAATGCTAGTTATATCTTGTTTTCAAAAAGTAATACCATTTTCATTTTTATTCTAGAAATTTTATGTGGTGCGATTAAGTAAAACGTTATTTATTTATTTTTACCAAGAAAGTTCTTAATTTTTTTTTTCTAAAAGCATTTTCTTTTTTATCTTATTATTTAAAATATATTTCATCTTATTTTAAAATAGCATGAAATATGAATTCACAAATTAATGTCCTTACATTCATGTCCTTACAAGTCTCATGCACCACACGGTCAAATTATGAAATTGTTTATTGACCTTTATGCAATTAATATTAATGCATACATTCAGACATGCTCAACACAAAGTTGTATTAAACACACTGTTTATATAAATATCCGATTAAATAAATTGAAAATGATAAATGAGTAGACCATTACTGTCTATTCGTCCTTTTTTTAATTCACAACAATTAGGCTACATATCAAAGAAATCGGTTCAAATGAAATGTTTAGGCTCAATAGTTTCCTAGTTTGATCTTAGCGCCAGTATTGACCGTATGCAGTGTTTTGATCTTGAAAGCATTTTCTTCAGATTATCGTCGTCGAAACAGACAGCGATTGAAGCTTCTGAGTGAGATAAAGATTTGCGATGTGTGTTTGTGCTGAAGATCTATGATGGGTGACTGTGATTACACAATGAACGAGCAGATGTGGGTGAAGAGCTTGATTATGACTGAACGTTTGACTTTGATGTAGTGGTGAAAGAATGACCAAGTGAAAGGAAACAACTTTCAGTTTAATGGGCTCGTGGAACTCTGTCTGATTGGACAGAATGACGTAAAGCAGGCATGAGTCAGTCGTGATTGAAGGAACATGTGATTGTGTGTGTGTGTGAGAGGGACACAGAGCAGTTGGGGTGGAGGTACTAGTATCAGCTCACAAGAAAGACTGATTGTTGGTTTGTGAGAGTGTACATGATGAGTGTGTGAGAGGAAGTGAGTGTGTCTGTGTGTATTTGAGCGTGACCGCACACATAAGAACTTGTGTGTGTGTGTATGTGTGTGCTCAAAACGGCACGTTTTCATTCATTTCATGAGTGCATAAGCCTGCATGTGATTGCCTTGCATCTCTGTGTGCGGGACCTGATCCACGGCGCTGTATGGTAAACAGGAACGTTTTCCCTGGAAGGAGGAATTTCCCCCAGCAGCCCCCTATAGCAGTAATGGTGGTGGTAATGAGCTGCAGCTGTCAGAGCTCTTTCCGCCTCTCGTCCCTGATTCATGTTCCTGCCGCACAACATCTACAACTGGAACAAATGTTTACCCCAATGAAAACCAGACAAACACGGCTGGCCCGGCTCACAGCTCCTAACGGAATAACTAATAGCCCCGGCTCTGTTTTGGTGCTAATAATGATGCAAGCGGGCTCTGAAATGCAGACCTACAAGGTCAACAGAACTGACCATCAAACAAGGCCATCGTTATTCGAGACTCGGGCATCGCAGAGGTTTAATTGACCAAATCTTTACATTTTTTAAATATAATACATACCACATGTTTTGGTCCAACTGAAGGTGTTTTGGGGGCACAGGGAGATGTTAAAGAAACGCAGGACACAATGCAACCGTATATCGTTAGTAAAATCCAGCCGTTCCAATCAAGGCATATGTGTGTTTTTATAGAGCAGATGGAGCTTGACTCATTCTGGCTTCCTGACTGGGTTTCCTCCCAGTGTTCTTCTCCCATGAGGTTGATATTACTAGAGAGCGCAATCTATATCCATTGGAATGAGTGTCATGATTCAGGGATCGGGGTGAGTCACTGATTGTGACTGAGTTGGAGTGGGATAATCCGAAATGTGTTTTCATAACTTTTTATAACTTGCTGTCATTATACTGCTGTTTAAATATAGCTGCTGTCTTTTTACATTCCGCTTGGCCGTTTTTCCCCTTTTTGTATGACATTCTTACATCCTTTTTTATTGTGGCTGTTTTCCCTTCTTCTATTCATAATAAAGAACCGAATGCATTAAGTGATGTAGAGAGATAAAGCGCCTCGGAGTGTGTTTGTGTGTTTACCCCATGCGGCCATTAATGCTACGGCTGTGTGCCAGCGATGACATTAATCCATTAATCACACTTTTTTGTTTGTTTGTTATTGGTGCAGGCCTGCTTTATTAATTAGCTGTGATGTAACGCTGATACAACCTCTCTTCCGTCAGACTTCCTTCCTCATTATGCACACAAACTCCCATCAGCCACCTGTCAAAAGACCCCACCCTGAAAATCAGACTCTAGAAACTGTAATAGAAGACATGGTGACCATGGCACCCGGAGGAGGGGGAGATTAGAAGTTCTGGAACGAAATAATAAGGGTTTACAAACTAGTAAAGAGTGCTGGAGAGAGAAAGAAAGAAAAATCAAAGCATCAGAGCCACATCTGGCCTAAAAGATCAACCTCTCTTCCTCTTTTCCTCTCTCTTTCTGCTGTCTTGTCAAGCGTGTGAGAGCCACTTCACTATGCTGGTGTTTATCTTACGCTGACATTCTCTGCTCCATCTATTTTTCAGCCCTCCTAAGCAGAAGCCTCACCTCGAAACACTCTAGGAGAGTTTAAAAGAGAGAGAGAAAGTGAGTGAAGGTATAAGAATAAATATACTTACAATAGGGACTGCTCTAATGTTATTGATGAAACAAAGATGCTCAACCATATACTGCATGTGGTCTTATTTTTTTAAAGGGCTTTCCCCCCAGCATATATAACATAATACATGCAAAGACACTGTTGGCCAAAATTGGGACTATGCTCACTGTGGCTGCATTTATTTGAACAAAAATACAACTTTTATGGAATACATAACATACTACCATTCAACTTTAAAGCAAGTATACAAAATAATAATAGTAATCTGCAAATTTGCATTCAATTGTTCAAAAGCAGTCAAAACATATACAGTACGTTATTAAATTGCAATACAAAAAGTCAAATAAATGCTGTTCAATCATTAAAATACATGTATATTTATTCAAATATATTAAACAGGAAAAAGGGTTTGTTGATAATAATAGTAGAACTGTTGAGCGTCTAGCCAGCATATTAGAAATAATTCTGAACAACTAAATGACATTAAAGACTGAAGCATTAGCTTTAAAGCTAGTTTTCATATTTTTCATGTGCATGTGGAAAATTGTATATATTTTTCAATAAAAAAAGAACAAGATGCCACTCAGTAGAACTGTAATCGCATGTCACAGCTGGTCCAATGTGACACATTGCTTCCAGTATAAATCTGATCAGAGGACAGATTCAAATACCCACATCAGTATCACACACACACTATCAGATGTCATCATGTTGACCCCTGGCTGACTTGGTTTACAGTGAGAGACTCAAAGTGCACCCAGAGGCTCGCCTTTACAGCCCAATGATTAGCATTCCCGTGGCTAAACCCAGACGCGAGAAGATGTGACAATTGAGAGCTGGCTACTGTACGTTTCCTGGCGGTGTAAATCAGCACTTCCACATATTCTCCTTACGTCCCTCTGAGAGTTATCCAGGGCATGTTTAAAATACACAGGCACAAAATGAATCAGAGCAGAGTTTGATTAAACATGCAAATGCGATAAAAGCATGATGTGATTCAAGCACTTTGTATTTAATTAAACTCAAATATGCTCAAAATGAAACATTTCATTCACAGGAGCTATTTCCGCTTTAGTCAAAATGCAAACGTGTGTAACTTCTCAAAGGGGGTTTTCCCTTTTGAAATGGATATGAACTGGATATGGAGAAATTCCCCTCTCTATGGCAGGAAGTGATGCGTATCTCACCTGATGAGAGTTGACCACTCTGCTCTAGCCATTGTAGTTTGAAACAGGGATCAGTTTGTATTAGACAGCGTAGCATGTGCAGGAGGACATTCACGTGTCAAGGGTCAAATGTCATCAAGGCTAAGTAAATTTTTAAAATGAGTGGCAAATGTGGCAATTAAATATTTTCTTCAGTTCTACAGTAAGAGATGGTGTGCGCCTGGGTTTGTGTGTGTGTGTGTGTGTGCACAGGAAGGTGACTACTAATTAAATGAGTACATTAATTACACGTTACACACACGACACGGTGCATGATCTCTATGTGTGCGCATACGCTTCCAACAATTCAAAACCAGGAGTACAATAGCAATAATACAAAATAGGCTCACACTGCGCGTGTAATGACTAAATGAAATGAAGCCTGCTGGTTTTGCCGGGCTCAATGTGGCCTGTGTTCAGCTGTATTTTAGTGCTGTGTTTCCCAGCCAAATGTCATGCAAAGTGTCTGCAAAATGGTTTGATCTGAGCAAATTAATGTTGGACATAAAAATCTAGCTTTCTCTTGGGCAGAGGCCAGGCTTTTGAGAGAGAAAGGGGGAAAGCACTTAGTTGTAAAAGCGAGTTGCGCTTTACATTTTGATTAGGTCGTTTTTCATGACTGAAAAAAAAAAATAATGGAAAAGCTTGTGAGTTCAGGGGTTAACCTGAGATATCTAGTCTTTGCAGTGCCGATAAGTTTCACTTTGTATTTATCCATTTCAAAAGTGTTCCTTTTTTTGTTCAGTCATCATATTGAATATCACAGAAATAATTTTGCAACTCAGTAAAGTGCTAAACTTGAAAAACAATTTTTTTGAATGCATTTTAACATGCATATACTAACTGTATAATCATACTAACATACATCTATAAAAACAGGCAGAAAAACAAACAATGGTTGGTGATACTCATATCCATAATTACAATGCTTCAGTCTGTGAGTAAAAATAAAGGCTTCCATCATAATGTCAGTCTCAGATGCTCAGACTTGGATCATGATCCACGAGCGGTCGGCTCCATGGTAACCAGTATTAAGTGGACACTATAATCATATCATTAATTCAGCTTTGTGACCTCTTTGTCTCTATTTTTAAAAGCAGGTGAGAAGGCAACAGAGCTCCACACTCTTCTGCAAAACAGCTCTCCGCTCTAACACGGCAGAGCAATTTTACACTACCCCACATCATTGGAGAAGCAGTGGGAGGTCACTTAATGCCTTTACTGACAAAACAGACAGAGAGATTATTTTTGTTTCTTATGATATGATTAGTAGGTATGCAGCCTGCTGTGACTTGACATTTCATATTGTAATAGGGACTTTTACTTGCCGTTGATTTGTTTCTTTAATTTGGTTCTTTATTTTATATATAACTGGTCAAAAGCAATATATAAAATTATGGTAAAATGGTAATTAGTAGTATTATTCAGAAAGGACACATGATAAAAATAAGTGACAGTAAGGACAATAATAATGTTGCAAAAGATTTACTATATATTTTAAATACATAATGGCATACAGCAACAGCAAAAATATTTGTGCACCAATAATAGTTAGTTTGTAAGTTAATAATAACTAGGATCTAAATTGGCATATTAAGCATACTAAAATAATTTCTGAGGGATCATGTGACACTAAAGACTGGAGAAATGTCTGCTATTCAGCTATTCTCTCTCTCTCTCTCTCTCTGTATATATATGTATATTAATATAATGTTGTAACATTGTTTTATTCAAATAAATGCAGCCTTGATGAACAAGAAGTTATACTTTTAATTATTCTCTGCTTATCTTTTTTCTTTTTTTATCAGATAAGTGGGTATCCTGTGGAATGAAATAGATAAGACTTGTGATGTCTTGAATTCAGGTCAGTGCTAAATCACATCACGTCTGCATTCATACAGTTTATATTCATGCATTCATCCACCTGTGCCTGTGCAAACACAAGAATCAGTCTAGTCAGATGTTCACCCAGTAAGTTTTACATAAATGAGCTCATCAATGACATTATGAGAAATTACACATGAGAGGCACCGTATGTATGAAAACAACAGACTCGCATACAAAAGCACTGCACACATGCATGTGCCACTGATACACAAAGAAAGGTGTCTGTCGCTGTTAATATCATTCCGTCTGCTAAGTGAACTTCTCCATCACCTCTTATTTCCTTCTTATCTGCATCCTTCTCACTCTCTTTTTTTACTCTTTCACACACAAGTAGACACATCATCTTCATCATCACCATCACTGGACACGCACACTCACGCATATCCAGAAATGGAGAGATGCTCTTTCTGAGTGAAAGAGGGAGAGATGACAAGTAAGAGGGGAGAACACAGGAAGCACATTAGTTATCGGTCTCTCCCTTTCACATCCCATTAGAGTTACACTCTTCCATCTGCTCCTTCACTCTTCTTCACCTCTAACAGTCTGCCCTGCTGCACTTTACTACAGCGGCCTACCTGACTAAATGACACTTCACACACCACACACACAGATGACCAGCTGAAATATTTAGAGCTGCAGGATGAGAAATAGAAGCAAAGATTGATGGAAAAAAATGGAGAGAGAATTTTTATTTATTTAATTTTTTATTTTTTTGTAACTGCCAAAAAGTTGCAAATAAATATTATTGGAATGTGTTTAAAATACAAATACAAGTCTACATTCATGTAAATATGACACAATAGAAAAATAAAAATAAAAATCACATAAATTTTATTGTGTTACTTGCCTTTTTATTGCTTATAATAAAATTCCTTATAATACCACATTTTCAAGTATAAAAAATAGACTGTGTCATATTTACATAAATATAGTAGATTTGTTAATTTTATTTTTATTTACATAATTTAAACCAATTTATATATTTAATAATAGTATATTAAATATAATAATAGTATTATTAATAGTAATCAATAATAGTATTATTAATGTGTTTTATATATTGTAATAATTTCATGCCTTATTGCTAAGCATACACTTTACTGTTAAAATGTTTGCCATTGTTTTAAAATCTCATGCACACCTAAGCTGCATTTATTGCATCAAAAATATAATAAAAACCTTAATAATTAATTTTAAAAAGCTGTTAAAAAATATAATTTACAAAAATAATCATTATATGATAAAGCATTTATTTGTATTTGAATATATATGTGTGTGTGTGTGTGTGTGTGTATATATATATATATATATATAATTCTTATATTTTATATTATATATAAATATATTTAATATATAAACATACATAAATACATACAACATAAACATCTTTTTCTTAAATATATACAAGCATGCATATATACTATGCATATTTACTTACTGCTGATAATTTTACTTCCTGTGTCCATCATCCTAAATACACTCTAGATTTCTTCCCTTTAGGCAAATACAAAGCTATAAAACGCAATTATCATGAGGTCGTCACATATTCAACTCATTTACAAAACAATTTCTTCAATTGTCGCTAAAAGTCAACATTGCAGCAAAGGGAGAGAGAGCATTGTTGAAAAGCCACAGTTGTGTTTGTCCCTCTAGACTCTCCATACACACAGACCTTGAGGGGGGCTCGCACAGAAGCTCTTCAGGGGGTTGTTAGCTGTGAGCTTAGCCACCACAAGAGCTCCAGCTCACGCACTAATTATTTTCATAGTCAGCCGGGTGTGCAGAGCTGGCCTGCGAGTTGTGCAAATGCTTATTCAAGCTGTGTAACTGACATCCATATGGTTTTTATCATCATGAAGAAACATTTGAACTGGTTATGTTTTCATGCGGCCAAGGCTCTGACCTGTCTGTCAGAAACACTCATAAGTGTTGCGTCTCTGGGAAATTCTATTCCATAATGTTCTGGATCAGCATGTTTTTCCGTCACTGAGTCACTGTTGTACTTTAAACGTGTTAATAAAAACTAAACCACATTTGGCGTTTATTGTGCTGTGTCTTTTTTCTTTTTTGGGAATGATTGAAAGTTTTATGAATTCATGTTTTTCATAACTGTACTGCAGTACTTATACTAATTGCCGAAGCAATGTTTTGTCACAGGGATACTGTATTTCGGATCAAGTGTCTGTTAGTGAAAACCTGAAAGTAAGAACTATTATATTTTATCAGAAATATTTGGAAGTCTGTATGCTTTTCAAAGTTTGTCTCCATCAACAAATTGAATACATACAAGACAGTGGAAAGTCACACACTGAAGTACTGGGTAAAATGTACCATTCAATCCTCCATAAATGTTCCTGTATGTTCTGAGTTAAATGATGAATCAGAGCATTTCTTTGGGAGCCTCTGATGCATCCCATCTCTAATACACTTGCTGCAGAACGGCGAAACTCCAGCCCAATTACAATTCTGTTCGTGCAAAACATTAAAGCCACAACTCCACAACGTAGCATAACCACAGGCATTGTCAGAGACAATTGTTTAGGAAATGTAATTCTGTGTTAAAACGTCCAAATGTCTCTCTGTACAGTAGTTGTACGGGCAGTATTACTTTAAATAAACATCGCAATTCCAGCATGGGTTTGTGAATAAATAGAACAAAAGGCAAAGAAGCGGATTTCCTCTGTTGATTGCAGCCAGATGTTAGCCAGGGTCTGTTGCCGCTTAACTGGCTATTAAGAGGGAAATTCGGAGTAATTCAATAAATAAAGCCGCCATAGGAACTATAGTCTAATGTGTTATAATGCAGTCCGAGGGCTTCCAAGCTCTTCTTTTTCACACAAACACTTCAAAATAAACAGATAAAAATACACACAAATAGTGTAACATTTCAAGTAGATTTAGGAAAGGAAGAATGTACTAATGCATGATTAAGTTTGGTTTGTTAACATGAATGCACTGTGAACTTACATGAACTAACAATGCACAACTGTCTTTTTAATAACTAGTATTAAGAAAGATTAATAAATGTAATAAGTGTAATAAATGTAGTGCTCATTCATGTGAATTAATGCATTAACCTTAAATGAACTAAATGACACCTTATTGCAAAGTGTTACAGAAAAGATTCAAAACAGAGAGTTCATGTGTTTTCAAAATATTACACAAAAATGAAAATAAATTAAATTAAAATTAAGTACATGAAAATACAGAACTAGTGGAAAAATGTCCCTTTTTTGTGACGCCGTATTTTAGTTACATGTTACATGTAGTTGACTTATATTAATAACTGTAAACTATGTGTAGTTGCATGCATCCAATCCTAAGCAAAACCCTAAGTCTATAGTGAATGCATGTTGCTACTAAATGTTAGACAATGCTTGTATAATATCTCTGTAACATGGACATAGCATAAAGTCAAATGGAACCAAGTTTTGCACTCATTGAGCATTTGAAAGCCATTTTATTTGTATTTTAAGATTTTTTAATTTAATAAATGAATATGAATGTCCCTTCTGCATGAATCCCACAAGTTTGAGTAAAACCTGAAAACCTTGTATTATCCAGCATATTTCGACCCTGAAATAGGAGTCAAATTTTATATCAACTTGTGTCATAAATAAATAAATGTAATTTTTGAACAGGTTTAAATTAGTGTTTCATTTTAAAATTAGACTTCCATTACACTCCATTGTCTTTCCCCTCTCTCACACAAATGTTCACAAACACTGGATACAAAGAAGATGTTATAGTGTCCCCAGTGGATTTATTATGGATCTGTTTGCTTTGGTGAGTACATGTCAAGTGCTTTCAGCGTCCAAGTCTTCTTTCTCTCTCTCATTCAGACCCTAGTGTAATTAAGTAAACAATTCTTGTGTTAGAATTGTAAGAATTAAATCAATAAAAATAACGAATAGGACCCCATACAGTATCAAGTGGAAGAAACCGCGATTGAGAAAGAGAGAGAGAGAGAGAATTTAAATAATCAAACATATCCCACAGACAGTAATACACTTTTCATTTTCTCCACTCCCATGCACTCTCTTATTCTCTCACTCCTCCTCATTCTCTCTAACCCATATTCGTGTGTGTGACACAGATGATCATATCGTCATACAGATAACTCCAGTATGAGGGGAGAGAGAGAGGCAGAAAGGTCAGAGACACTGAGTGAAACGGATAAAGGCTAATGATTATCTCAACCTTTATCTAATCAATAATCATTTATCCAACAATATTACCGCCAGCTACTGGCCGTTCTCTATTATCCCAGCACAGACGCCAGTAGCTCTATTGTTTCAGTCTGTCAGCTTTATGGGCAGGGTGAATGGTAGGTGAACATCAGGGCTGTGATACTCTCTGTGTGGTGGATGGCTTTAGTACAAGCATAGTTTCTTCACTGGACTATTTCCATTACATCTTGTTTACAATGTATATAAATCTGCCATTCAGTATCTGATTTAAACCTGGAAACATCCAACATGGATTTCATTAAATGGGATACGGGATTAATTATGTATGTATTTAACTTTTTTTTTTTTTTATCTTTTATATCTAATGTATAATATATTAAAATATAATTGAACAAGCTGTACTAAGTATTATAAATAAAAATCACATATATTGTAATAAATTATCACCAAATTATAAAAAGTTCTATCTGAATTCTGGGTGGTTATGAGATCTAAGTTTTTTGCATTACATACACTTTCCAGGTAAAATCTTTTTTGGTTTCTAAATAAAAAAGTATGAAAATGTACACACACACACACACACACACGCATAAATAAACAATTTAAATATCTTGTAATTTTAACAAAAATGTCGTACAGAACCTCATGTTTCGAAGGTGTTTAAATGTAACACACACGCACACACACACATCTCTCTCTCTCTCAGTTGAAGTGATGACAACCATAAAAATATAATACATTTTGATATTAAATGTGTGTATATCAATATATTGCGCCTCGGTTAGTGCCATCTGTTTATTTTAGTATTTTGATATTTGTTGAAAATATACAAGATCAGAAAGATCATTTGAATTATTGACATGCCATTAACAAATAATACTACATTTTGCTCCAATAAAATAAATACAAATATGAATAAAATACATTTTGATATAGCAGTGGCTGAACAGTTTACAAATTGTTCTCATTTTTATTCAAATTAGCCCCCCCCCTCCCCAAAAAAAAGCCCCCTCCCGTTTCCCCATCTCTCTGTCTGCCATTGATACCATCAAAACCTCCCTCTTTATTGCTTTTAATGACTCTCTCTTTCCTTTCATTAATTCTTTATCGATTTCTCTGGACGGCCGTTGAATTAATTTCCAATTACTAAGGATTAGAAGAATAGACACATGTGAATGTTTGCATCTGGTTTGCGAGAGCGCATTCCGTCGTGTAAGCACATATGTTTGGGAAGAGCGGGAAACATGTTGACAAACATGTTTTTTTTTTTTTTCAGATCAAATGCATTTTTCCCCCTCACAGTGTTTTAATGTGGTTGAGGATTTTCTTTTTCATAGGCTGGAGAATTCAAATAAAGTAAAAATCTCACATGCAATCACGGAAAACACGAGCACGCTTTCTCTCTCACACACACACACACACATGGACTACACAGGAGAGTGTTGTGAATCTGACAGAAGGAAATTGCAGGAAAGGTCAGTGTGAGCTAATGGCTAGGGTACCTTACATGAAATAAGTCCAGAGCCTTTTGACAGCTCCCTCAGTGTCACAGTACAGCCTTTAACTACCACTTCTGACGTGATCGGAAAACCAGCTTATGCTTTCAGCGTGTGTATGTGTGTCTGCCTATTTTTCAGTGTACGAGAGATACAGAGTGTTGTCAAGCACTGACCTGGATAGCCATCTCATTTACACACACTTCAACATCCAAAACATTTTGCTGCAAGCCCACAAAATAAGTACCATCCAGACAATTCACAGCACTCAAGACCAGACTATCAATATGAAATTGCCAATGGGTATTAATTAAGGCAATTATTCACTTTGAAATCTGTGACAGATATCGATTGTCATTTTCAAAAGAGCTTTGAGAAAGTTATCTTAAAGAATATGGACAAATCTATAATATCAAACAGGCTAAACCATTGCAAGATGAAGGCAATTGACCAGACAGGGATCCAGAGCCAAGTCTAGTATCGATATGTTCTGCAGCGCACAGATAGCTCAGATATAGCTAACCTTTAGCGCGACTGCATAACTTTGAAAAGAAAGCAAGCCTTTGTTGTTGCTGTTAGTTTGTTTGAGGGTAATGTTCCCACCTTCTTCCAGTAGGTCCCTTGGTAAACACTTCAGTGTGCGAGTGTGTGTGTGTGTTTCTGTATGTACTCTTAGTTATTGTGTATGTGTGTGTTTGTGTTGACCTGGGTCTCACTCAGCTCATCCCCATGTGTGTGTCTGTGAGTGAAATACTGCACACTAATAGGCAGAGCCGACCTCGTACATTCTGTGCCTCACGGAGGGCCGCTGCGCGCTGTCACTTTAACAACCGGGAATTATCACCAACATCCAGATTTGGGGTTAAGAGTGTCTCAAACAGTATATAGATACATTTTCCATCAATAAATTCCCCCTGAATCCAGCCTCCACAGCCCAAAGCATCCTGCCGCCTGATTGACATTTTTACCACAAAATTATACCATGTCTGTCGGCGGAGGAGAAGAAACATGTCGCCATTCCAAAATTAGCTGGCCATCAACATAAAACAGGATAAGTCCACTGTGGTGTCATCTCACAAGAGTATTGATTCGGGCAGACGTTCGGGATAGAGAGCGGATTTCCCATAAAGGCAGTAGCCGGCGTGTCTTCTTGGGGAGACAGCGAAGGAGAACGCATAAATGATACAATATACAGGTCTGGAGATTTAAGATCCTTGACACAGCTTGTTCATACTAATTTAACATTTCATTTCATTTTTGGAAACGCACACTGGTTTTAAATTTCATCACTCGCTAAATTATATATAGGTTTGCATACTGTAGCTCATACAGCAGTGTAAGTCCAGGGCTAGTTTTTTTTTAACTACAGGCTACTGCTACAAATATAGCCTACCTGTGCTTCATTTGACTGGTTTTGTGGTACAGGGTCACATGTGAAAAAACATACCATTTACTGAATGTTTCATTGCCAGAATGGTACCCGCCATTTATGTTATTGATAAATATATCTATATATATATATATTGTATATTATGTATATTGTATTGTATGTATATCAAACCATTTTTTAGCCAATACAATTTAAATGATTATAACAACATAACAAGACAAATGTGACATCTTTGCCTGTCTTTAAAAAAAATCACCCTGTTCAAACTTTGGATAAATACCCACCTTTTGTTGACTCTTGTCTGGATGTATGCCGGTGTGGTTTTCTTGTTTACTTATTTATTCAACAGATATGACAAAATATAGTGACATTGGGATTGTAATTACGACAATAACATTCAGAAATCTGATCCCAGTTTAAGACAATTTGTGATATATGTGCTTCTGACCAAACCAAACTGCTAGCGAAAATACGCATTTGTCTACACTAGACTTCCTCAAAACTTGAAAATGTCCCTGTGTTACAACGTCTCTGCTATATGCAATACATAAAAACTCTGTGAACCACTTATAGGATTTTAGCTCATGACAACAATATGTTTCATTATAAGTGACAGACAGACCATCCGACTGGCATCGTGCCAAAATATTTCTGCAAGCCAATCAGATTACATCTAAGTGCTCTGACAGTGGTGAATAAAAACATTGTTTGAGCAGCCAATCAGATGGCACGTTACAGCTCCGGTGTGCCTGCGAAGCAAACCCCTGCTTAACCAGTCACAGTCACAGCACTGTAATGAAATCCAGACTGAGACAGCGTTTGGATTGATTTCCAACATCTTGATTTAATATCCTGAATTAATTATTTTAACTTGAATAATATATAAAGGAAAATAAATGTAGAACACTCAAGGGAACAAGAGAGGGCTTCTTTCTTGCAGAGTTATCTCATGGTCAATCTCACCCTGAGACTACTTTCAGCTGTGTGCGTGCCTGCCTGTGAGCATGTGTGTGTGACCGAGCCAGCGTGTGTGTTTGTGGGTGTGCGTATGTCTGCACTGAACGATTTCCTGTAAATTACTTTGTGGGTATGGGCTTTTGTGTGTGTGTGTGTGTGTGTGTGTGTGTGTTCACAATATCACAGGGAGAGAATGCATGTTTGATTGAAGTTTATTTATGTATCCTTACCAAAAGGCTTTGCTTTCAATTGCACCGATATACTCAGGTCACCCTACATGAAGAACAGATGGTCTTTCTGCAGGTGGGAGAGAGAACTCAAGCATGACTCCAAATTTCTGCAAGGATGTACACATCTAGACCGAGACATACTGTGAAGCATTTCAGTCTGAATTCCAACAGACTGAACTCGTGCGGACCCACCGTGCAAACTGGGGAAGAAAAGAAAAACAGTAGGATACAAAAATCTGCAATGATCAACAAAAGTTTTTTCTTTTTACTGAACATTAAGGAAGCAACACAATTTGTGTGAGATAAAAGGTTTTAAGATGTTTGTTTTGATTAAAAATCATGCATACATGAGGGCAGCTAGAGCCTGGGGCGAAAGGCCCTCAGGGGAACTAAAGTGATGCAGCGTAAAATAGAAATTAAAATGATAGGGATGAATTTGTCAACATATGCAAATTGTTTTAATATAGCAATGAATAAATATAAGGGTAAAGTATAGACGTAAATACGGCAAATGGTGCATCAATTCTTTATTTGTTTAATCACTTTTTATCCAAATGCTTTGCTTTCACTTATACTGGTAAATCAAACAAAACGGCAAACCATGAAAAAAAGAATGCATTTATTTATTCATCCATTCATTTATAGTAAAATACAAAGTAATAATTTCAGCATATTTCAGTTTTTCTCGATTGCTAAAACACTATGACTAAGCCTTTAAACTAAAATGTCACAACCGTAATGCTATTTTTCTAAAAAGAACCCCTTTTCCCTGAACTATAAACACTATTCCCTGCTTTAACAGTCTAATTTGGTGAACTGTTGCAAAACTCTATAAACAAATCCCTACATTTTCCAATGCTTACACCTTGTGGTCATTTAGAAAGCACTAGCATTTAATAATGTTAACTTAAGTCAGCACAGCTTGAGCTCAATTAGCACGCAATTAACCAAGTGGAAACAGTAGGAGTCAA
Organism: Enteromius treurensis; assembly: GCA_032275025.1. Taxonomy (NCBI): domain Eukaryota; kingdom Metazoa; phylum Chordata; class Actinopteri; order Cypriniformes; family Cyprinidae; genus Enteromius; species Enteromius treurensis. The sequence continues at coordinate 20,753,347 of JAUCMU010000125.1, forward strand.
AATTTATCACACCTCAATCAGAACCTTCGATGGAGATAAAAGGACCAAAGTCAGTTTACAGTTATTCTCAGGGGCTTTGGTCTATTTTTTAGATCAGAAAATAAATTCTCAAAAGTACCTGTTCAACATCATCTAGTCTTGTGCATATCATAAACGTTTCTCGTTCTATTTACT
>JAUCMU010000125.1:20753620-20774194 GCA_032275025.1 Enteromius treurensis
GATTATATATATATGTATATATTTGATTTTGATCTGATTATGTACTCAATGACATCTAGTCATTACTATAATACATTGTTTAAGTAATTATGGTAATGGTAGTTATGGTAATTATGGTAGACTTCCTACTTTTTATTTTTTACTGTAATGTAACTTTGTGCATATATTTCTTTTTTTTATTTCACAATGACACTCCAAGGCATGTTTTTTTTTTTTTTGTTTTTTTTTAATCAGACCACTGTTAAAAGTCTAACTCTGAATCAGTTTTTTTTTCAATCAACCTCCCACACATAGTAATTTGGACACTTGTACTTTTTACAGTAAACAATTACAGTAATGCATACATAAAACAGCACAGTTTTCTGCATTTCTGTTTGTAACTGACAAACTGATGCTGTATAGTTTACATCAGGTAACACTAGCAGAGTGTACTGTAATATTGACAACATAACTAAGCATTGTTTGTGAACACAAGGACATCAGGCATGCGAGAGGGTGTTTGTCCAGTGTAGCCTGTGATGTAGACGATAGTTTTTGGCCTGAATTAACTGCACCAGTGTTTCATGTCTGTGGGCAAAGTTTGTTTTTTCAGCAAAAGTGAATGGTTCTAAGTGTAGAGCTACATTTTGACCTGAAAATAGGTTTTGGATATTGAGTGAGAGTGAGATTTGTGTTTACTGTTGTGAGAAAATGACGCATAGTTTCAAGAAACGTGTTTAAGCAACCTGTAAATATAATTATATATGTATGCATTTATTCATTAATTTTAAAATGCAAGGTTATATTATCAGATGTTCTAATTAGGAATACATCAATATCCATATTTATAAGAAAATAAATACATAAATCATGATTATTATTTATATACACACACACATTTGTATCATCAAATCAAAAGATTTTTTACACCAGGAACAGTGTAGCTGATATCATTGCACTAAAATGTAATGCAATAATGTAATAATCGAACAAAAAACTGAATGACTGAACTGTCTTGTTTGTTAGACAAAATTTTAAGTGTGCAGACATTTCCTCTCCATAGTCTTTGTTTGTTGCATCGTCACCTGCACCCAACTTGTGTAAGATGTGCTCTTATCTCAATAGAAGAAAAAGAGTAGCTGAAAAAAGTCTAATATTAAACACCACTGTGATGTCTAGGCAGCAGCTATTGGCACACCACCATCCCATTCGATTACGGTTATTGATAAGTTAGTCTGCTTTTTCCTCTCTGAATATCTGAAACAATCATCGGCTCATAAGCCTTTTTTCTCGTCTCATTCTGAAGTGAAATGAGAAGGCACATAAAACACTGATATTGAGGCAGGTGCTGCTGTGTCAGAGTGTCTCAGCTCGATTGGTAGCTAGCTGAGGTGCTTCTCTCCTCGTCCTCGTCTCCATAACCTGCGCATTTCTGACACGCGGATTATAATAAAAGAAGACTACTGTCAGAGCAGGGTTGATTTAAAGACGGCCCCAGTCAATCAATCACAAAGTTCAGATTAAAAGTACAAGTATCGTTCTCCCTCTCTCTGTCTCTCTCACTCTGATTCTCTTTTGCCTCCTCGCACTTTTTTTTTATTTTAATCTGAGTGAAAATAAAGAAAGGCCTTTAAATTTCATCGCTTCCACGTAACTCTGGCAAGTATTCATTGTGTTCTACTTTTGCCTTTCAACCTCTCCGCAGGAGGCTGCATTCATGACAACTTTATATACGATGTTCTCCTTTCAAAATGCCATCGATGGCTCAGATGAGCTGTGCACTGTGATCTTGCAACACAAAAACACCGGCGTCAGATTCTTCTTATTGACACCCGCTCGCTGGAGTAGCCCGCCTGAGCGAGCCAAAGGGCACCGTTCCTCGCTTTTAAAACACTGCTTTACATTTCCCCCCGCAGAAAACCAGCTAATTATAATGAGGGTGTTTTTAGATGATAAAACGATATCGAATCCGATTGCATTCCCTTCTTTTTTCCTCCCGCCAACCTATTTTATGGCGAAGTTCAGCAGTGTCACCGGGACAGAGATAGCACTTAATCACCCAGACAAACACGCCATTACCTCGCGAACGCAGAGTTGAATTAAATATGGTAAACTATCTCATTACACAAACGCATGCATAAAATCTCGGACTCGGAGTGATCAAAGGTCAGAGAAGTGAATATCTAAAAATCCTTCTTTGAATTCATTTAGCGTTAAAAGCTAGAGCTCTCCAGAGACTGCGTTTACCTGCTGCTACAGCCGGACTCAGGTAATGACTATCATCTTAAAGGCCTGTCTGCCGTCACGATGTGTGTTGGAATACATCGGAGCGGTCGTTCTGAACGCTTCCAGGAGGAGATCACAAAGTCATTAACTATTTTCTGTCTTTCTCAGCAGTTAGTGTTGATGTAGCCTGCTTGCAATAATGTATTGTGTTGCAAACAAGAAGGATGGCCACTTCCCTGCCTCCTGGTGCAGAGGGGGCCCGCAGTGACACCGAGGCTCAGGTATATGGATGGCCTGAGGAGGTCTCCATCATTCATAAAACATGCTGCTGCCGCACGCCACCGAATTGATCTTGCAAAAGAAGCAGGGTGGCATGCCGACCACTTCATTAGTCTTCCACAGCCACAAATCACAGTCGTCGTAGCCTCACAGGGACCCGCTGTTACCACCGACATCACCGCAACGCACTTACGCTGAGCGCTCCGACAGCGTTCCCAAAATACTCAGCCGATGCTGCTCACGACTGGCTACCTTGTTTATGGCGAAATGGCCAGGGTCTGGCTAAAATATGTGCTGAAGAGAATGACAACAGCCGTCCACAAAATAAGAAACACGCACTATTTTTTTTCTTTTTGAGCTCCGTAATTGATTGCTCGTGGTCATTTTGGGCGTCATGGGATGAAATCAAGTGGCTTCTCCATAAAACAATGTCAAATATTGATGATATTTCTCTTCCCTGGCCTCTGAATGAATTGCCCCACTCACTGAGGCTTTTTGATGAATGCTTTTTATTGCCTTTTCTGTTGTTGCTAGAGCAGCTGGAAGGAACTCGGCCTGGTCCTCTCACAGTCAGCTAACCAAATTGCCGTTAGAGGACCGCCACATCACAGTTCACAAATCAGAGATGTGCATTTTATTATGCTTCTCTTCTTTTGACAGTTTAATGACATTAGTCACTTTGCGGCATTTGGTGATTATTTCTGTTGACAAAGCATGATAAAGGTATTACTGAGCTGCCTTCCTTTTCACTTATGACTGATGTTATATAAGAAGTCCACTGGAAACACCTGCTATTTCTGTAAAACAAACAGATAATAAAAAAAGGCAGAAATAATTGTTGTGTAACATTGTAACCTTGGGTGACCTATCAGTATTGCTGGTCCCGACATGCTCTTGCTTTGGAGTACTGGTGATGAAACAGAAACACTGAAGCTTCATTATGACACAACACGAGACAGCCACTAGGTGGAAAACCCAGTGCTTGTAGAGAATTCAAAAGGCAGCTTTCCCATATGTTTTCGGGGGAGTCCAGAATGTTCTAGACAAGTAAAAGTGTTCCTAAAAGGAACATTCCTAGAATGAAAACCATACACTAACATTAAGAAAACGTTCTGTGTTTGCTGGGCTTATGCTTAATATTCACTTACATTTGATTGACTTAACTACACACTGATTTAATTCATCCCACTGAAATTGATCTCCTAAAATTAGAATAATATGTCGCCGCAGTTTCTCAAAACGTAAAGAGCATGAACAAAAGGTTGTAATGGAAAGATACAGATCGCAGATGGGGAACGTCAAAGTGGCCTCATAGCTTGGCTTGTAAATGTGAAAAGAAAATGGAATGTCTTTCTCGCTCTCTTTTCTTTTGTCTGTCTGTTTCTCTGTGTCTCTCAGAAAACAAACTGTTCTTACATTGTGTTGTCTCTTTAAAGTTGCATGGTTACCCCTCAACCCCCCTCATTCCTGCACAGTCTATTCCCTCAACTGTCATGCTGCCAGGCCTAAAAGCCTGTCTTGTGAAATGTTCAACATCACAAATGGTTTGTGTGCATGTCAGTTTGGCCTACCAAAACTCCTAACAGTTAAGCCAAAGGCACCATAGGCACGTCGTCTTGTGAAGCTTTGCTTTTTTGTTTAAAAGACCTTTGGTTCAAGCTAAGCCACTATCGCTGTCCGAGGATTATTTATGATCGCGCTGCAATATTAAGATCTTATCAGGTTAGAGATGCACTTTTAGCACAGATATTGTGATCTAGTATATTGTATGGCTTCTGAAGCTTATCGTAGACATCACTTCCTGTTATAACACTCAGTCAAGTAAGTACTTGCCTGAAAGAAAAAAAAAGTAAAATCTGTTTAGTCTCTTTACATTTCCATAAACATACATCCCTCGCTCTCTCCGCCTGCCTCTCTCACAAAACTCCCCATTTGACTTGTGAAACATGATGAACACATTTGAAGATCAGCATGAATAATTCAGTCCACTCGGGCTGAAAGCGGGTGAGCATGTAAGCATGTGAGTGGGGGCTGGGGGCTGGAGAGCAAGACAGCAAACAAGTCCCTCCTGGTTAGGCTTTTTTGAAGGACGGCCCAAAGTGCGTAGCAGCAGCGTTACAAGTGCTGGAGGTCTGAGGGGAATTGGGAGCATCTCCATTACCAGTCTGGAGCGATTTGTTTGGAATTATGCCATGCTGCAAATATCTGGACCTTTGGGGACACTGATACATCTGATCCCACAGCAAAGCAATCTCTACAAGTTTACCTCTTTCCTCTTCTCATGCTACAGACCCATCTACCCTTGGGGGTGTTTAAGCCGAATCCATCTTTTGCATTTTGCAAACATATTTAGTGTTAATCTAAATACGTTTGTTTAGGGGTTTTTTCAACAGCAACAAAGATAAAATATGCATTATGATAATAATCATGAAAAGTAGAATGATGTCGTCATAGTCAAAAATGTTGGACACTGACCTAATTTCAATTTTATTATTGTTTTTTATTATATTATTATAAATATAATAAATATTTATTATTTATTATCTTTTTAAGCTGAACTCACTGAAACAAGCTATATGAATTTATTTATAAATAATATTATAGTATATTATTGTTGATGTTTTAAAACAGTGTATAACATTTTTATATACCTAATTTAAAAATAAAATACACAAATTTTAGTCAGGTAAATAAATGCAACATGTGTTCATAAATATGTATCAGTTTACCTAAAGGTGTAAAAAATGAAATAAAATAAAAAATGTAAGGTTAATGGTATTCTCTACAGAGTTTCATGTCTAGTAATTTGACATAACTCAAATCAGTGATGTGGCACAGACACGACTGGCTTGGGTTTAAACTGAAAGTCAAAGCTGAACTATTAAGAAATTCTATTACACTCCAAGGCAAGTTGCATTGGAGAGTAATGTATGAAAATGAAAAGTGTAAATACCATTCATCTTCAATTCATACTTGTGCGGAAAAGGCCAAGATACACTAAGACGTGTTGCTAGGACACAAGCACAAAGAAAGAGCACCAGTGATCTATTTACACAAAACTCTCTCGTTCTCTATCAGATAAAGTGCTGTGACAGCAGAAATGTTTAAGTGACAAGAATCCGGGGGCTTTAGTCCACTGACAGCCTCTTTTGAGTCTCCTTGGTGGGTTACTGGACCAGTGAGTTAAAACCTTGCAGAACTTGCCTTCCATTTCTATCATGTGAGACTGGAAGGGAACGTGAGGACACAAAGAAAGAGGGACAGAGAGAGAGAAGCTGCCATGTTTTCACCGTCGTTTAAACAAATGTAATGTGACAAATTGAAAAAGGGTGCGTGGAAGTGCATGTGTGTTTACGTGTACGCATGCATGTCTGATGAAGACAGGATGCACCGATCAGCTTTGGTGTCATCAGATAAACAGGCATACGTCCATAATTAATGTCCAGTGACTAGATGCACTTCTCACAAGGCAACCCAGGAAAGCCGGATATAGCTGTCAATCAAAATGACACATGGTCGTAAACACACCAGCATTAAACACAGGTGTGATGTGATGTAAAATTCACACATCTCTCACAACAAAATATAATATGTGCTTGCATTAAAAACGGTAGTTTTACTGTATTTACATAAATAAATAAAAATCCAACCTGATACTAAAATCAGTTTTGTACGTTTAACGTGCTGACAACCACAACGTAAACATAATAAAGTGGCCACATGACTAAACTTACTAATGTTAATACATTTTAACATTGTAGAAGGTGCAAATACAAAACACCATTATGGTAACACACATGACACTAAATTAATAACAGCACAGCTAAGGTAATACACAACAAGAATCATGTTAATAAAATTAATGTAAAAAAAAAAAAAAAAACAGTTTCACTGTAAATTATAAGTACTTTGTTATTTCCAAACATGGTACATTATTTAAATTGTAAGGTCGGATCTGTTACAGCTTTTCCCATATATAGTAAGGATTTTTGCTGTAGTATTTACAGTATTTTAGGACCTAAAAGGACCCTATATTCTCTGCATGACCACGGTCTACTGTACATCCCAAATCCTACCAAATACTACAATTAACAACTATCTTATAACTATTAAAAAATAGGGAGTTTACTGAGGCAGAAGTTATAGTTAATGGTTTGTTAATAGCGAGAATTTTAAAAATGATTTTTTTTAACTAAGAAGCATGTCGTTTCCCACTGAGGTCAAATCTGTACTCAGATTTATGCAGCATGGCCTTGTTATACAATATGAATGTATGTTTAGACTGATTGTCACTGTGTGTCATGGATGTACTGTTATACATGCAGTTCTTTATTTTTTTTCTTGCTATTTTTGGTTTATGTCACTATGCATACAATAAAGAGTGATAAACAGAAAAGCATAAGCTAAAGTACATGGCAGGACAGGGTTCGATCTTTCATCAGTATTGTTCAGTATGAAGATGTTACTGGACACAGCTGTCTCTCCTGAGGTCTGGCCCCTCATGGAAAAGGCCATGTCTGGTGTTGGCTAATTCTGCATGATGTGGCCAAGCATCTTGTCCTAATAGAGAGCAGCGGATGTTGATGGAAAATGCCGTACCATTTTCATTACACTCACCATGCTAATCTGATTTCATGTTCTCTTGTTTTAGGTAATCACATGCCACCATACAGCATGTTCCAGCAGTGGGGCTATGGCAGATGTATTAAATGTTACGGCTCGCATCTTTTCACTTTTTATGTTTTATATTTTAAGAGAATCACTTTTTCAGTCAAAACGGGCAAGATATCTGTATTTGTCCTGCCCCGAACAATACAGTAATAATAAAGAAATAGGTGTAAAGTTATTTTAAGTTATTCTGTTTTCTTTGAATGGCATCTACAATTATATTTACAGTAGGCACATTTTTTTGAGCCTTGAAAATCCCATTCATGTACAGAGCAGCCAGTTTTTTTTTTTTTAAAGCTATACTTTAGTGGTGGTTATCCCATGAAATACCAGAGGGATTGATTCAGGGTATAATATGTGTATAGGATAAGTAAAGTACATAAAACCTCTGCTATGTTTTTCTTTTTTAAATCAGTCCTACGTTTATTTTCCACCTTTGTCCTTATCAGTCTGCTCGCTCACCCTCTCTCATTCCTTCTCCCTCCCTCTCCCTCTCTCTCTCTCTCTCTGCTTGGCTGGGCTAATTGAGTGTCTAAACAAACTAATTAATCACTGGCATTGGTGGAAGACGGACAGGTCTGGAGAGGTGATGTTCATCAAACTCCCCCCAATTTGTTTTTTTTTTAATCCCTGTAGTCGTTTATTTGCTGAATATGCACATTTTTTTTCTTTCCTGAGATCTCTTTGCCATGGCCAAGGTTAACTGTACACACCCTCATTCACTATGTATGATTTTGCATAGAGGAGAAGTTTTCTTTCTGCTCTTATATTCACAGTATCCAGGCGCATTAATCAAAAATAATGAATAAAATGATCCGTCTGACAATGCTCATACCCTCCCAGGTTTCAAGAGAATATCCAACCAACTTTATTAATCAACATCCAGATTAATTGTAACAAAGTGTCATCCATAAATTTCCCTTTCATTTTAATAGTACTTTGCCCAACACTAACAATATCCCTTGTGACTTCAGATTTATTGAGAGTTGTGGCTATCACAGAGAGAATGAGAGGGTGACACAGTACTAAGGTAATGGTGCAGATACAGTGTTCCTGACGGAACGGACCAAAACATCTTCTCTCTGGACCAATTGAAGGCATTTAAAGATCCCCTTCGGATCGAACGCTTCCCCTTCTTTAGCAAATGCTTTGGCGGTGCTGTAATGGCCATTTGTTGCCCTTCGACGATTCTCCTCTACCCCCACCCCCTTTTTGGCCCTGTTCAGCTCTCTGTAGGAGAAGGTGAGGCACTGGAGTAAACCATTAAGGGTGACAGTTTCACTTTTCTCCCCCTAATTACTTGTTCCTGCCTATGTGGCATTTCTTAGAAAAATTTGTTGAATAATGACCGGCATTAAAATGGAGACTCTTAAGAATTTATACGCGCCGCTTAATTTATCATGTACTTTCTTTATCTCCTCAGTGGATTTATGTCCAAAGTGTCGCAGGCCCCCTCTGCCTGCTGACAGCGCCGTCATTTTCTTAAGGGCACAGCATGTATATCAGTGACAAATTTCCCTGACGCCACACACTCCGTCCCAGAAAATTGCATGCAAGCACACCAGATTTGCCCTTGTTTGTTTGTGCTTCAAACACGGCAGTTACGTCATTGCTGACGGCTGTCTCGGAAGACAAACATATTTATGAGAATGCAAGATTTTTCTATAAAAACTGAACAGCATAAAAAATAACATTCTATTGTCTGTTAAATATTTACTAAAGAATTTGTTCTTTGCAGTTGGCCAGAGACTAACACGGTGATAAATTTATTGGCAGACGTCTGTCAATTAGAGCAGAATTTATTTTGTAAATTAACTTTAAATATTTGAAAATACACTCTTAAAATATGTGAAAACTGTGGGTGAACATATTTGTGGAAGTGAGCATGACTGAGTAAATGAGCGCTTTTAAATCAGTCCTCTGTCCCACACACTGTAATACCGTTTTCTACAATTCAGTGTGCTAATTGCCATTGCTCTGAAATTATTTGTGAAATTTACTAGCAATTTCTGATTGAAAATAGTTTCAAATTATTTATTATTTTATTTTTTACAGTATGGCCACCCGTATGTGCGACAGACTTGCCATCTCCCTCTCTCTCATTAAAATATGCACCTTTTTAGTCCTGCATTAGAATGATTTATGAAACAGATCAGGCTTGTGGTTGTAAGAGCCACCTATTGCCTTAATTTTATTGCTGTTGTGTTTTTTCCCCCACTATTTTTCCTCACGGTAATATACCGCGATCTCCCAGGAGCACGTGCCCTGATGGTGGCTTTTATTTTCAAGGGCATTCAAGTGGGTACTAGCTCACAGCGGTTTAATATCTGCTCTAACACTTTGCAGGGGCGCCCAACTGTCTCCGCTAACACCACTACATACCACGTTCTTCAATGCTATGCTAGACAGCGGTCTAACCCAGGATGCTAACTAATATCACAGAACAGGGCCACTAACTAATATCCTGAAATGAATCACCCCTACAGCTGAACAGCATATAACTCTGTTCACTTTACAGATGAGGTTACATCTGAAGTGTATAGGGGTTAAAGGTTAACATCTTTGGGGTCAACCCAATGCTATTCTACCTCAAACAGTGTGAGCAAATAGATTCTGGTTATCTCGCTGGCCTATTTCCACAGCAGTACGACAACAATGAATACATTATCATGGGCTCCAAGTTAAACACTTAGATATGTGACCTAATGAAATTACAGGCTCCCCCTGTCTGTATGGCTTTGCTTTAGCCCCCAATGAGCATTTCTATGCTAATCAGATGCAAATACATGGAAACGATGGCAGATATTTAACCCTGGAGTACTGGAACGCCACAGAATTAAAGAGATTCACCCCTCCCCAACCCCTCCACATTTTTTTTCTCCCCATCTAGTTAATGGGGGGCCTTGGAGAGTAGGCAAATGTTTTACCTTTTTGAAAGTTAAATGCCCACTTTCGCCTTGATATTAAACCACAGATACTGGCCTGAACTATAACCTTTTTCAAATCCCCATTTCTCCTGTAAGCCATTGCCTGAACCACTTTCGGCGTCGGTCTAATGAAATGTAATTTTTGTTAGCTGTTCTCGTTGGCATTATGGAGTATAGTTCATATTGGTCTGCAAGGATCTGGCAGTGGTGTTAAATATGGAATGGTTAGCACAAGCTCTATGTCACATTATTGTAATATGAAGTAATTCTTTTAGCTAATGTGGTTACATCTATTGCCTGCTTTTGCCCACTGTTGTGTGCAGTGAACTACTCCCTCTGCCATTACAACTCACGTGAACACACACATTTCATTAGTGTTTCACGCCCCTGCGATTTTCATTACTAAAGCACGATGCACCAAACGCATTCCACCCAACACACAAATGAATCTTTCCCTCTTGCTTTTTTACTCGTATCAAGGACAATGATGGGACTCTGACGACCCACTGACCCATTAAGTGGAGTGATGGCAGTGCCAGTGTGTTACTGCAGGCACATCAGACTGACTAACGTACACATGCAAATTATAAAAATACTTTGGGTTAGCTGCTGTTAGCATTTGCTATGTTATTCTGTACAATCTGAAAGCTTTCTTTGATGTTACCAAAAGGTTAAAATGCATATACAGTAAAACCATCAAATGGCCCTCAAGCTCTTGAATGCAGTCACTTATGGATTTAGCAAACTTCTGTGTTAGCAATATAAATGAACTATTAAGTTCATTAGGCTACGCCTACACACATGTACAGCAAAATAAGAACACTAACCATATTAGAATATTTTTAGCATAAACTTGGCAAGAATATTACTTGGGTAAATTTCTTGGTATTAAAGAACAAATACGGAATCCACACATTTATTATTTACATTCATAAAGCCATAATTGACAGCTAGAGTCAAGGTTTAAAAGAATTCTAACTAAAAAAAAAATAATACAATTAATTGTAGATGTCAGATATTCGGCTGATGTTAATTTAGCAGCTAATAACCTCTTGAACATCTAAAAATGCTGTCATTGTTGATTTTCAGCAACTGTCATGTGAGAAAAACAACTATTTGTAGCAAGTGCATTTTTAATCCCTACCACAATTAGTTATATTTATACAGTATATACAGTATAGTTAAATATTTTATTAGTTATATAGTTATATATCGCGGCAGTGAAAAAAAATCATATATTATATGTATATAATATGTATATAATAATATCATTATATAAGCATATAATAATAAATTAATAAACCAAGAAACATGAATGTATGAAACTATAAATGAAAGAGAAATTACGTTTTGTTTTCAATGATTCATTCTTATAAGAGTAGATGTCATCAGAAATATCTGGCCCTTAGACAAACATATCTTTTTGATGATTATCAGTGTCATCTTCAGAAAGAGAAAATGAGGCCAGAAGACAGAGAAAAGCCATCAAATCACACTTGTTCATTATTTCAGTGAGTGACTTTACCTGGTTTCTGTCTTTTCTACTATTACAATGAATATCATTCTCTCTTTTTTCCTAGGGCAACATTTGGGAACTATCATGCTTGGTCTTCTCCCTGGACACCTCAAGCTGATATTATTCTGTCTTCCCTCTCTGGGTATATCTGTCTCAGCGACAGGACAGATATATATAAAGTAGAACAAAGACAGAATCAGGGTTTGGCAATAAAAAATACAATATGCATGAAAAATTAATGTGTAACTGCTGACAAATAAAAATATGAAATCAATCAGACATCTTTAATCAAACATGAGCTGAATACCACTGTTTTAAAATGTGGTTATATAATGTCCAGCAAGTCATCCAGGCCATGTCATTGAAGGGCTAGACTGCTGCCCTCTTTCCTGAAGATGACACTCCACTTGAGGTCCTTAGAGAATGGAACAACTACTTGGAAAAGACGCAAGCAGCTACTCACAAAACAGGCAACCATCTCAAATGCATTTAAAAATAAACAAATAAATAAATGAGTCAATAAAACCACACTGCTTTAACTGTACTATTACTTAAAAAAAACATCTGTTAAATAAATTAATGCAAATGCAAAAGATTTATTCACTTGGAAATGTATCTTTATGTAATATATTTTACAGCTGAATATTTGTCCTTAATGGTTGGTTTAATGCATTTGGTATTCATTGTACATTCTCTTGGCCATGAACAGCGTTAATAAAAAAGTACTCAGTTCCAAGTACTCAGACACAAAGTTTCTAAGCAAACCAACCTGGTTTGGTACATCCTCATAAAACAGACAGAAGCAAGGAGATGCCCTCTCATCCACCGGCATATGTGTGTGTCTGTGTGTTTGTTGCATGTTACAGCAGAGGCAAGAAAACAAGCAGACATTAGCCTGTCCACTTGACAGCAGCGTGTTCAGTTGACCAGAAAGTCCTGTAATTAAATGGCTGCTTATCCTGTCGAGTGAACTGAAGTTAACCTCTGCTTCAGCTCTGACAAACACGCAACAGGGCCGGCGCATCTGCTCGCCATCCAAGCAGCCCGAGGAGGCTTCAGAAGCAACGGAGAGACTAATCCAGGACTTTGAGGTTTCTTTGAGGAAGTGCGTACAGGGGGTTGAGCTAATTGTGCTGAAGGCTTCCAGCCTAATGAGATACTAGTGGACACCGCATTCGCTTTTCTTTCTTATTTATGCCACATTATTTTGAAGGATCACGCACCGCTTAGATATCGTGCTGTGTTCTGCGCTCCTTTCCGGGCAGGTTTTGGGAGAGGATAATTTATTAAAATTACTTTTTACTCATTTTGTTTAATGTATGCACTTTAACAATTAATAACCCAAGCGCGGGAGATTTTCACTAAAGGCCATTAATTTGTATAAAGCTGCCGCCACTGACAGAGGAGATTTTTTAAACTGATCAAGAGAAAGTCAAATTATTCTCTAGCCTCAGGTTAAATATTACTTTCTTCAGGAATTCTTTGCCGTGCCGTCCCGCTTTTTTATGACCTTGTCATTGATTGCAGCTTCCAGAGCCATCTCGTGAAAGCCTCCGCCGCTGCGGGGAGTGAGGTGGGGGGGTGGGGGTATTGTTTGTTTTCTGATCACCATCTCTTTGTCCCATCTGCAGGGTGAGTGTTGAGCATGTGAAAATTCAAGGCCGAGCTGAAACAGAACTACTTTGTATCTGCAACATCAAATCATCTTCCTGACCAGGACAGCGTACTTGCCTGTTTTGTTTGTGCACGGCCAGGCTATTTTATTATATATGTGCCTGCATCCAGCCCAAAACAAATAATAGTTTGTGCCAGTTTTTCTTCATGCCTTAAATTATTCAGACCACAACACCACCTTTACCAACAACATGGCGCTCCCTCTACATCCTTGTCCTTTCCTTATTAGCCTCCCGTATTTTCTCAAAGGGTGGAGGAATGTTTATCTTCAGACGTTTCCTTCATGTAGCTGTAAACCCATGAGAGGGATGTCTGCGAGCATCTTTGAACTGCTCTGTTAGATATTTATTTACACTGCTCAACCGTCCTATCAGTCATCTTTGGCCTCGCTTTTTCACTGGCACTGTTTTTGGTCAAGCAAGCCAAGTGACTGTGGTTTTATTGTTCTGACAATAAGCTGCTTGTAATTCAGAGTATCTTATAGTACGCTCATTGCAAACAAAAGCTGGAAAAGTTTTCCACTGAAGCAATATGATTACTTTGCACAATGTCCAACTAATAGCCTGCATTCTGTGTGTTTATCAGAACATATGTTCACTGATAATGCTGATCCCGCTTAGGAATCAAACAAAGCCTCCAAATGCTGCAATTAAATAAAAGCGGTCGCATCAAATTAATATGGTTGATCTGACTGCATTCGTCAAAATGGATTTTCGTTTTATTCCTTTTTTTTCCGTTTCCTATTCCACTCTCTCATCTCACTCTCTTTCTCTCCCTCTGCCTCTCTCTCTTTCTCTGCAGTGGTACTTTTAAGTTCAGAAACTGAGAGCATGTCTTCATTAGCTGCATTAACATTCACAGGCTGTAGTAAATTCTGACAGTGAAAAGGTCCCCGTAACCTTTAGTTGTGCAGAAATTTACTTCCCAAGAAAATTACAGCTGGCACTGTCTTAATTAATGCTCGCTTTCTTTGCTGAAAACCCATGGCTTGTCAGAAGAAGAGTGGGGAAGGAGAAAAAAGGAAGGAGAAAAGAAAAAGAGGCAAACGAAGAGAGAAATAAGAAGGTGAGGCGATTAAAAGGAGAGTAGAACGTGCAACGCAGCTGGAAATGATAACTGCGGAATCTATGCGAAATTCACAAATATTTTTCACATATATCACAACATTGGCCAGGTTTTAAGGGTGGAGTCGGATATCCGAGGAGAAACAAGCAGATTCAGAATGTTGATTTCCCTCTTTCTTCTCTCGTTTTTTTTTGTCTTTTAGCACACTGTAAAAAAATCCAATACATATTTTATCTCTCGCTATCTCTCGGTTGCATGCTGCGTACGATAGCCTGCTTGGGAAGTGACGATCATCTTCTAATACCCAGGCCATCAGAGGAGCAAAGAGGAGGTCACAGACAGATTAGAATGCTACAAAACAATTTGTCCTCACCACAGGTAAAGAGGAGGAACCCTGAAGATAGATTTAAAAAATGAAGATGATTGGACAGAGGCAGACATTCGTGTGCAAGGTGACTTCATGTTACACAATGGGTCATAATTAAATGATCAACAAAGAGCTTTGAGTATCAGGCATAACACTGAGTAAAATCAATGGCGTATTCTTTAAAATGGGTCTCTTAGTCTCTGAGGGTCTATGAATTTCTGGCACTGACGTGGGAGAATCACATGCCTTGAGTTCCTATTGGATTAGAGACTGCGGGGCTAATGTGCGAGTACTTCCTCTAATGTGATGTTTGCCCATATTCTGTCCCTGTCATTCATGACAAGCCCTCTGGGTTTGATCATTAAACAGCACTGGAGGGTAAGGCTAGACTGTCTGTCTGCTCTCTCTCTCTTTTCTGACACTAATTAGTGGTTGTGACTCAGAGTACGGTTGATAGACAAATGTCAGAAAGCTCATGTGTGGGGTATTAATTGCTGAAATAAAAGCAGGGGAGGCATGCTGAAGATCTTGTAAACCTCTCTTTGCAGATGTGTCTGTTACTCAAATCTGCAATTCAAATAATGGCACAAAAAAAAAGTCATGTGTTAATTCCTTGTTTATTTTAAGCTTTTGTTGATGCAGACCAGTCGCTCGTGATTATGCTAGAAATAGGTTTCTAACAGATAATTTAATTAACGAAAGGGATATTTTACACAAAAATTTTTATTAAGTTTTCTTTTACTCACACACGTGTTCGTTCCAAACCTGGAACATAAAAGGATACATACAGAGGATTTATGTTTATCCTTTTTGGCATGCAATTAACACGAATGATGACGAAAGGTTTCCAGAAGTATAAATTTGGTCCATAAGACTATATTTTAAAAACAGATTTTTTTTGTTTTTCACTTATATGTTTGGCTAACTAGAAATATTATGAGTTAATATTGAAAATATAAACAATTCCAGCCTGTTTATGTAAAAAAATAATTAAGTAATTAAAAAAAATAATCCAAAAGCTTAACAAATAGCATGTAGTCATATTTGACTAGTCTTATGGTGATTTAGCAATCTTTAGACTTTTCCCTTGTTTTTTTTATTTTTTTTATTTAAATTAACTAGGGCAAGTAAGTCAAATTTGAAACTAATTTTGAAAATTTGAAATTTTTGAAACCAAAAATAATGCCAACATTTTAATATGTGGCTAAATGATTCAAATTATTCAGGCTTCACATCATTCTATGCTGCCAATATGTTTCAATTAATTTCTGATAATATTTGTGTGTGCGTGTGTGTGTGTGTATATATAGTCCTATATATTAATGTTACTATTGTGAAACCTAATGTAACGCATCATTTGATCAAATCTCTTCATATAATTCAGATTAGTATAATATTAGATGAAACTAACCTGCACACACATCTGCAAGACTAGAAAACAATGAAAAATGTCTATCAATAGCAGATTTCAATCTGTAACTGCTCAGTAACTAAACAGCATGCTCCACGAGCATGAATCTAATTTACAAAGCACATCCTCACTGAGATGAGGACATGGATAGAATAATTTCTGTGACTGTAACTGACATATTACCATCACTCCAATGATACAATAAGGTGGGCCAATTACATCAACTAATTAAAACAATTAAAGCATGGAGGGTCTGGTATCTAAATTTCTGTCAAGCCTGGAGTCAGCTTATTAAAATAGTCCTTTAATGAGCTACAGACGCTCTCTCAGTGTCTCCTCTTTCGCTGGCCTGTTTCTTCCCTAGAGAGAGAGATAGAAATAAAGAGAGAGAGAGAGAGAGAATCTGTCTGTGCATGGATGACTATCACCCATTACATCACATGTTGATAATACAATTTCTTTCACAAGGCATTATATATTCTGATTACCTGCATAATATAACCAAAAGGCTGTCAACAAATATGTCTTTGTGCTTCTGTATATATATATATTCACCTGACGAAAAATCTAAATCTAAATCTAAAATCTTATCTTGTCAAATCCATAGTTAATCTGCTTTGCTGCAATGCAAACAAATGCTTTAAGATTCCAAAACTTCAGAAGGAATCCTGTTTTTCTGTAAAGTTCCACTGGGCACAAACACATCATCGCCGGTTTCGAACCTCACTCTCCTGTAGAACATGAGCTCACGGGCCTGCTCCAATGAGATGATAAACTGCCCCTGATTCCATGATTCCAATTTGTAATTTTCCGAGTGCAGAGGTAAGACTAAGACGATTGATCAAATTGAGGAGCAAGTTGAGCGACCCTTCCCTCTCTCTTCCTCTCTCTCTTGCCCAAAGACCCTCTTTAAATATTCAGCTAGATTTATGAATGGTCACTGTCTCCCACAGCTATTTATATCTCTTATATTGACAGAAACACATTCAGGAAGAGGAATTAAATTTTGGTTTCTGCGAGTGCGACAGGGGAAGTTTGATAGAGCGTAGTCTCACTTGGAGGTGGGGGGCTGAAACACTCAGATTAATGTATTTTTTGGAACAAAAGTAGACATGGATTTATTCCTATTTTCCCTCTCTTTTTATGAAAAATTCAAATGAAGGTCAATTTTCAGGATTACCTGCCTCCCCGTAAAATGTTTCAGAACATTTATCATAAAGCGAATCAAAAATTAAAGACACAGGAGGCCATTTTACCAGAGCCGAAGACAAAGGTTAAAACAATAGACTTGGCTTTGTTTGATAATATATAGACTTGTGGAGTTACAGCATCTGAAGTGCAAAGCCATTTGATTTTATGCTCCCAGCGACTGCCTAGAACCGCCTTTACCTTCAACAATTCAAGTTCTGTGTTTGACTCCTCACGTTCTTCATCCTGGCCTGGTCTCAACCTCAAGCGACATCACAGACACGCCAGTCTGTTGGGACACCGGACCCCGCCATTCGATCCGATTATTTAGGAAGGACAAAGTGCTTGTGTTGATGAAGAGCCTGCTCGAAAATCTGAGAGTGCAGAAATCAATGTGGATCCAGCGGGCCCCAGAGCATTGATCATGACTCCCTCTGCATTGACAATCCATGCCTTGTTTGGCTATGCTCGTGAATAGGGCGAAATGAGCCTCCAGTGAACGCTTTCTGTACCATCTTCCTCGTGATCCCTGTCTCTCGCCCCCCCCTTCCGCTGCCGCCGTATTGACACTGTTCCTGCCATGATTTATAATCACACAGTCAAAAGTTTTGAGTGAAGAAGCAAAGTTTACAGTGTAGGTCCTCAACAGTAAGCAACACTGGCGCAAACAACTTTTTTTTGCTATTAATTCACGGTTTTTACTTTAAGCGATGCTCTTGAGCGAAGGCAAAAATCTCGGCTTATAGTTTGCTGTGGAATCAATCCCTGAGAGCGAAAAGACACTCAAATGAGGGTCTCTCATTATGGACGGACATTGTTTGTCCAGAAATCCTTTCCTCCGCACCTTGTTAGAGATGTCCAGCCTGCATAATTGGAGCCGGTGCTGACAGACGCTTCACTGAAAGCTTTTGTAAATGACAAATGTTCCACCTCTCCGTGAAAGATGACCGTTTAAAAGAATGACGTCTCGTTATTTGGACTTGCGGATGATTTGGAAGGCTCTGGCAATCAAGCTGCTGCTAACAGTACCGAACCATTTCCCCTGAATCACCTCTCTTCAGAATATCTGACTCCATTTATAAAGAAGGAGATGCTTGGTTTAGAATAGGTTTACAATAAATAAACAGTCAGTTTATGATTAATTGGAGTTAAATTACTTGAAAACCACGTCGCCGTAAATTGGCCAAGATGTACTATGTGAATCGTTAAAACAAGATGAGGATATCAGAGCGATGAGATAACTAGAACATTCTAACTAACCAAAGACAGAAGAGTTTCTACCCCCTTCAAAACAGGTTAGAGTTACACATCTGTTTTGAGATGCTCAGGTTCAACACGGACATTCCAAACACAGATGACTTCTCTTTGGACTGTTTTTGTTTATAACATCCAAGATTCCTCTGATTAGCTTGTCACTTTGTTTAGATCCCGGGTAATCAAGTAAAAACCTTCATTATAAGAGTCAGATTTTCACTTGTGTACTGGAAAGAGTCTTGCAGTGATGAATTCCACTTTATAAAAAACCACCTGTTGTGAACTTTTCCAGGGAAGTGTCACCCTATTGCAACAGAACCATGTTGCTTTTTCGCATAGATTGCATTTTGCTTATGCAATATGTGCAGGATATAAAAGAAGATGAATGCCTTTGCTATTTATTCACAAATTAAATGTCTTGGATGCTGCAGTGTGTTAAAGCGTTACTCCTGTTAAAATAACATCGTCTTTTAAGACCCCATTTACAAAAACGAGTAAAGGAAAAGCTGTAATCGTTCATAACTCAGTCAAAACATTACTGATATATGCACACTTGATGAACCTTTTGAGGTTGCTGGAGATTGAAACTGTGGGGGAACCTTAAAGGTTAATTTTTTAACCACTTTTGGAAAGGTTCTAATGGGAACCTTCACTTTAAAGGTGCATTAATGACCCTTATGGATTACTTTTTGAACCTTTTTTCTAGATAGCAATAACATTGCCATTATTACAATTATTTATGTTAATATTGTTGTTGTTGTTTTATTATTATTATATTACTAATCCAATTTCACTATATAGACAGAACACCATGAGTGTCCATAAACTGTTTAATTCATAAATGTGTATTACAAACAAACCAACAAACATAAATATATCAATAAATAAATCAACAAAATCCATTTATGTACATACACATTCATTTAATAATAATTTAAAAAATAAATAAATAAAAATAAATAAATACTATTCTGGGTGGCATATTAGTTTTGGCATCATGATACATAAAACAGTTTTCAATGAATGTCAGGTTGTCTTTTAAATTTGAAGAATGTTCAGTGTTGAAGATGAGGTGAAGAGCTGTGTTCACATCATCTATTTCGCAGTCCTGCTTCTCCACTTCCATTACTATTTCTAAAAGAGACTCTGCATCCAAGACATGTCCCTTTATAAACAGCACAGGTTTGGGTAGATGTATATGCTACCTAAACAAGGAGAAAATAATGTTAGCCTATAACAATATTTAGTAGTTAAAGGTTGTTTTTTTTAATTAAAACAATTAGTCAATAATAAATGAAAGATAAGGCAGTGTACACTATATTGTCATTATAATAAAGATATCCTAGAGATGGTGGCAAGTGGTCATGAAAAACTAAAATAAGCAAATCAGTGATTTATTACCTTTGTGTGAGAAATTAACACAGATTTGCTCTTTTCATCCAACTCAGTAAAAATATCTAGCCCCACTGCTCTTCTTTGGCACTCTTTGATCACTGTGTGTGCTGCCAGACTCTGTGACATTTAACCCAAATGACCTTGGCCTCTTTTGATGTCAATCTTGGACTGATAAATCCTCCATCTACTAAATAAATAAATATACAGAAAGCATAAAACATATACATCAAGCATGCTTACACAATAAGAATGTTTGAAGTATTTAATTATTATAAAGTTAGAGTTATAAAGGCAGTTGTAAAGTACTGTCACGCTGTCATGTTTTAGCTGATCCTGGTTCAGCCATCTACAGCCACTCTCAGTCTCATGACCTTAATTAGAAACACCTGTGGATTCTTACCTGTCCTAGATAAAAGAAACTCTCACCAGTCAGTTGATGGCGAAGCTCAAGGTAACAGAGCTACTCACCTGTACCATGATGGTGGCTAAACAAACTCAGGGTTACAGAATTAATTTTGGGTTGACAAATCCAAACCGATGCAATCAGCCATTATTGGTACCATGATGAAGCTCATCAACTTTCTTTGTTAACCCAGGCTTGATCCTGAGTTAATGAAGCACGTGC
>JAUCMU010000125.1:20774294-20797007 GCA_032275025.1 Enteromius treurensis
TATAATGCACTTTTGTCTTCAATAAATTGAGTTCTGTTTGTTGAGT
This sequence comes from Enteromius treurensis, assembly GCA_032275025.1. NCBI lineage: Eukaryota > Metazoa > Chordata > Actinopteri > Cypriniformes > Cyprinidae > Enteromius > Enteromius treurensis. The sequence goes on from JAUCMU010000125.1 coordinate 20,774,341, forward strand.
AAATGTGTTCAGCATTAACTAATTGGCTCTGTCCCATGTATTTTTATTGGATCTTATCGAATCGTGTCACATTGTATCAAATCGTATCGAGACAGCTCTGTATCGATGTACGTATCGAATCGTGACCTGTGTATCGAGGTATGTATCGTATCGCCAGGTTCTCCAAGGTATACAGCCCTAGATCTTACTGTACTCAGTCTAGTCTTTACAGTTCATATTAGAAAAGGTTAGTGAAAGAACCTTTACTATGCTGGTTTCTAATGAGAACCTTTTACCACAACAAAGGTTCTACAAATAACTGCCAAATAACCAGTGAATCATTATAGAACCTTTAAGTTTAACTTTGAAGTTCATATTTGCACTTTAAAGTTCTTTTTTGAACTCCAAAGGTTCAGTCTCTTGTAAGAGTGTGGGGGGTAAGCTTAAATGAACTCTTGTACAACTACAGGTCCTTAATTTTAGGCTCTAAAACTATCTATTTATGCATAATGTTAGAATTTGTAAATGTGTTTATGTAAAAAAAGAAAAATCTAATGGGAAATGTTGAGGTAGATAGATTTATGGTGCTTGTTTGCTGCCATCATTAGTTGGCAGGGGTGTTTGATAGTGAAGAGGACCTGGCAACCTCATTGTTTTAGAGACACAAGTTACATTCCAGCTCTGCACAAGATGGAACCAAGATAATTAGCAATCATATTCTGACCATACAACTGACAAAATAAAGATTTGGAAAAGTTTACTCTGTGTGTGCCTGTTTATTTTTTAATGCATGACAGTCTGATATCTAATTATGGGAATGATTCATTTTTCTTTTTTTAATGGCATAACTGAATATTCAGGTAAAAAAAGGAATGAATGAATGAATGCATGAATTAAGTGATTGATTTTATCCATTGATTGTCTGAATTGTGAAGAACGGGCATTACATAACTGAGACAGTGGTTGAAAAAGTCAAATGGATTTGTGGTATCAGCCAGTAAAACATTTTTCAAAACAATTTAAACTAATATGCAACAATGAATTAGGACAAAATGCCTATTTTGTTGCTTAGACAAACAATGTGTATAAAACTTGCTTAGTAAAGATACAAAGTTTGGTGCTCTGTGTTTTACACTTTGTGTAGTCCCTGCATGTAGTCTCACAACTTCAGAGAGTGTCACATTTAGTCACCAGATACTTTGAAAGATGCAGACTCATCTTGTGAGGTGATGAGATTTGCCCCGTGGAGCAGGAGAACCCGAATGAATCCCTCCTCTTCCTGCTCATAGGCTGATTTAACACCAAGCAGGTCAAAAATGCACTGCTTCCTTCCTGTCTGTGAGGAAGCCAGGAGGGCTTCAGGAACCACTGTATGCATTTAAAGTGTGTGTGTGCGCTTGCTTTATTGTATTCGTTTCAAAAGGTGAATAAAGTTGCCCACAATTGTTTAAATCTTCAATTGTTCCATTAACCCACAAAGAGTGACAAATCGTTCATATAACACACACTTCAGTCAGTATAAGAAAAGCCACAACATATTGACTCTGTATTATTTTACTGACATTTCTGTATTATTTTAAGTATGCCATACACTGTTACCCCAAAAATGAGAAACGCGCAGCTGGTCCAATTTTTATTTATTTTATTTTTTTTAATGAATTAAAAAATCTAATAAAAACAGTAATTTTAAGAAACAGTTTTACAATTTAAAAGTCTTCTATTTTAATAAATGTAAACATTTTATTCATTTGTATCATAGCAAAGCTGTAGTTTAAGTAGGCAATACTCCTTCAGAATATTCTTATATGCTGATTTGATGCTAACACTTGCAACACAAATGTTTTATGACGTTTCATATCATGACAGTCACTTCTTAATGCATCTTTGCTGAATAAAATAATTTCATTATCTTTCTCTCTTTTTATAAACAAACGAAAAAAAAACAAAAAAAACATAATGACCCCAAACTTCACATATGACAATAAGAGGTTCACAGGGCAGTATCTCTGTTGAAAGTGAAGATCACAGTTTGAGTTACAGACCGAAAGTTCGATTTAATTCAGATTCACCAACTAATTTATTGCGGTACAGCAGAGATACCTTTTGAAACCAGTGGGTGTGGAGGTAATTCTGCCGAGCGGTCCCTGTTGTTGCTATTATCTGCTTTATTGAACATAGCACTCCGTTTCCACAGCCATTTACATAAACGGAGGAGTCTATATATTAAAGTAGCATCAAATGACTCATGACTTGGGAGAGGGGGGACTGGTGGCCCCATCCCTCTCGCCTCTTTATGCTCCTTTCTGCCTCTCCACCTCTGCATTGCAAAGCCCCTTACATTAAATTGTGATAGATGAAGAGCGGAGGGCATTCATACAAATCAATGACTTTAGTGTATGTGTCATTAGCTTGAGAGATGCAGGCAACGGTCAGTGCCATAAATCAAGCGATGATCGGCCTGTCTGAGACGCAGAGCGGCTCCTCGCACAGCCACATGCATTAGCGAGCAAGGAGAGACGAGAAGAGCCCGGAAAGAACAGGGAAGTGGCTCCTCTGCTTATTAGCGGCATGCATGGATAGCGTACGAGCTAACACGCTGAATGATGCTTCTGTTTTTTTATGTATATTTAAAAGCGAGCTGATTCTGGCGTATCCCTGATGACCAGGCCAGTCGGTGGATTAATGACTCTTTGCTCTTGCTACTTTGACACCAATACTGAAGGCAGAGATCCAGCGACCCAGAACTCCAGAGAGACAGCAGTCAATAGCAGACCCTCTCACCCAGTGAACCACAGCTGGAGAAAAATCATTCTCACAATTTACCACAGACAATGGAGTTTAATATAGACTAAAATGTGCAAGATTGCAGATCAGTGTAATTAGACTTAAAAGAAGTCCAGAAGAACCAGTGAATCATCACAAGGCCTTGCACTTCCTGTTTGTAACACCATCAAACACATTAACCTAAATATAATTTTAAGTCTTTTTTGATGATATGACTATGAATTAGCATGCATACTCATTAAAAATTGCCTGTTGTCTTTCCTGTCACTTTCACACATCAAACACTAGTGAGACTTAATCCTCTATTTTTTGGTAATTGTCATTTTGTTGGGGCAGCCTATGTACCAATTAAAAATGCAGGCATAATTATTTTTATTGTGCACAGTGTTTACTGTCATTTAAGAGCTGTTTGATGGAGATATTTTAAACTCTTAAGCAGTAATCACTGCAGTTTACTAAATGCCTATTTGATTTTACTAAATCAAATATAACGTAAGACATGTTTTGTCAGGTAACTTCTTGTGGTAAATTCTAAACGAACATGTATTATTCAAGGTAATAAAATTCTATTTATTAAAAGTGTAGTAGAAAAAGACAGAAATTGTTCCTCGATGTAACAACTTCACATTCCCATTTCTCACAGCTTTCCCCTTTTGAACTAAACACTGCATGTAAAATTGAGGAGAAAGAGACAAAGTAAGAAAACAAGGCCGCAAGAGGTTTTTCAACTTTCATATTTTTATAAAACGGTGAACGACAGCAATCTTCTATTGCTTATGAAACACATTCATCTTTCTCTTGCTGGTCTAGAAGGAGTAAAGAGGGTTCAGTTTGGAAATGTCGAAATCACACACTTGTGACTCATTTCACATGCTCATTTTGGAAAGAAAAAGAAAAAGGAAATGTCTCTTAGACTTCAAACAAAATCATTTACATATAAAATATATCAGAGATTTTTTTTTGTTCATACTAGACAGTATGGACAAAGCAATCAAACTAACAGCACAGACTGAATTTCCATAGTTGTCTCTAGAGGCTATATCTGCATTTGATCTAAAGAAATTAAAACTAATTATATATTTATAAACACAGTTATATTCATTTTTGTCTTTGATGTTTGTGCTCATTTCTGGCACAGAGAAAATTAATCAATTATAATTTCCTCTAATGATACGTCCGTTAAATCATATATTTTGATATGTGCTCTGTATTGTGCTAGTCTGATGTGCAACTAACTACAAAGGATAGAGAGTATATGCTTGATATACAGTACAGTGCAGTTAAACTGTGTGCTTGTGCAGGAATAAAGGCAGACGTATTTGTTTCAATAAATTCTCTTGACACAAGTACAAAGGCCTGCTATTAACACACTGAAGAATACTCAACTACTTACACTCAGCTTATTTTGACACGTCAGCAACCCGGATACCACTTGACCTGCCGCTTACATAATGTCCCCACAATAGACCCATTCCCAACTCTTACAGCGTCTCTTGCCATATAACCATTGACACCATTGGACAACGCTATGATTAGCCGATTAGGAGAAACACGATGGGGGCAAGATCCCACAAAGCTGCAAAACTAGGGACTACAATGAAAAGGTGGTTGACAGAGGCCCTGAGGCGCGATGAACCCTTCCCAATTACTCCACTGCGGGACCTGAGCTCAGAGGGGTCATGCATTAAAGCGAATAAATGTATCTGCAATGATCCCTGAGCCAGAGTTAAACAAATCAGGATCCACCCTAGGGTTTAACATACAACTGACTCCCTCTTGGGAGAAGAAAAGAGAGAGAGTTCTACCTAAACATATTAGACCATGAAACCCACCTTCAAAATGAGCAACTGAGATTGACAGAAAGAGAAAGACAACCGGAAACACTCTCTTTCCAGAACTCCAGTTACTACCTGCCTGATTCCCCCGTCTTTCCCTTGTTTTCTTTTATTCTTGAAGGAGCCTAATTAGCCGTTGCTGAGGGCCTCTTTCTCCCTGCCCTTAAATCAGTAATTGGTTTCAGTGCTGAGACTGTCAAGAAATTAACACATCACACCCTGACAGCAGCTGTTTTTTCCCTCTTATTTGTCATCTGAATCGCCACTGATTTGCCAGAGAGCATAACAAATGAGTGGTTGGTAATCAGAGGGTACTCTCTGGGGTGGAAGTGTGAGCAAGAGTGGGAGAGGAGGAGAGTTAGTGTGGATGTTGATGCCCGGAGATGTTCTCCATGACTGATATTTAACATTTTTTCACTTGTGAATATGGCCTGCTATGCTAGCTTGTACATTTGTAGATTTTCTGTCAGGCACTAAGTGCACAAAACAAAGAGGTAAAGTGTTGCCGTCTACTCTGAAGAGATCCATCTCAGAGCCTCAGTGCTGGACTCATACATAGTCAAACTTAACAAACACTCTCCTCCCACATACACTATTATTCATGCTTCTCTTCAGTCAATTGTCCAGGGTCAGCAGACAGCAACCGACAGATTAGAACAATCATGATTTAAGGATTAGAGCACAATCACCAAGTCACCGATAAGACGGCCATTTAACACTACAGATAAGATCAGCACATGACTGGGTTAGGTGAAGGACACGGCTACATTTCCTCTTTAAAAAGTTGAACAACTCATTTGACTCTGCTGTCTAAATTGTCAAAACTTCTTGATTTGAAGAAAGTATGATGCTTTTTTTTTTAATTAAATTAAACCTAATAAAGTTTATTAGTATCACTTTGTGTTTGATTTATAAGATAATATTGTGTATAAGTATCAGTGTATAGCATTTATTTTTGTAAATAAATGTTTGGTTCATATAAACATAAATAAAATTCATAATTACATTTTTTTAAATATTTTTAATATATTTGTTTTGAAAGGGTGCATTGAATTGCTCTAATTGAAGTAAAAGTACATGCAGTTTATGAACGGTTTTTATATAAAATTATGTACTTTGAATGGTGATGGTATTTCATAATAATAGTGTTTATACTGTGTATTTTCTTAATTAAATTAATTTAAACCTTGGTAAGCATCAGATATAAAAAATATATAAAAATATAAAAAAACTAAACAACATTCTTACAGCTCTAAACATATCTAATATATGTCAGTTTTAAATACAATTTTGAATTCCAGATTTCTGCTGTGGTTCCACACAAGGAGCACTGCATATTCATGTGCAATGCTAAATAATATGAAAATGTTTCGGTAACACTATAATAACCACACACTCTGAATGATTAGTTAAGCATTAACAAGGCATTTATAGCTGTATTTATGAACTGCTTACTAATAACTAATAATGTTGTAACAATGCCTAATAAAGGATGAACTGATTATTTACTAATGCTTTACTAATGATTCATAGTGTGTGGTTAGTATAAAGTGTTTCCAGTGTTTCAGTTTTATGGTTATTAAGAAAGGGACGGCATGAAATGAAGGTGATCATCATATTTAAATGGAAAATGTATTTAACATGTTTTAGTATTTCAAGCCTAACATGTTCTCTAATCAGAGAATATTAGAAATGCAGATGGCGAGGGTCTGCAAGAGGCAGAGATGTATCCTGCCCATCCATAAATCCCTCAAACTCTACAGGCAGATAATGGCCCAATTAACCTTTTCAAACTACCACTGTCAGCACAATTTGCCGTGGCTTTTTACGAAATGAACTTCTCTTGGCAGCAAACTGTGTGAGATTCAGTACACAGTGAGGGCCTGCTGCCCCTCGGCCGTCTCTTACCGACCCTCCAACCTCTTCTAGTCCCTCAGTGAGGTTTTTAGCTCTCCAGACCTCCATTTTACCTACTCGTGGCTCTTTCATGACCATTTCTGTAATCAGTGCAGTGAAGGACACCGGACTAGCACTAGCTTTCGAGTGGAAGGCTGCACAGGTAAGATTGCAGTCCAGATGAAGAGAGCGGAGGGGGTGGAGGTGGCAGCGAGGCTTAAATTGGCCCTCTTGCACCTGCACGCTTGTGACGCCAATGTCACTCGCTCTGTAGCAGGAAGAGGTCAAGAGGCTCATTGTTACATCCTCACCTCCTCAAACCAAGTGCTCACCTCAAAGTTCACCACCATTAGACAGAAAGGCACGTAGCCATTCTCACTTTAAAAGTGCGAAGCTAAAGAAGTTCTCATTAGTCCTTGTAAGACATAATTACACAAATGCACGCTGATTACACACCACAGAAAATCATTTCTGTACTTATTTAGCTCACAGACATATCATCTCGGGGTGTTAAATGTATGGAGTGTAAAAATAAAACGCATATTAAGACTATTAGTCCCACGCGCGCGGTGGCGTATCAGCGTGGCTCCGTTTAACTTAAACAGTTTATCCATTAGAAAATATTATGTTTGTTCATTTGCTTCGTGACATGAAACCACGTTTCAAAAAGGTGAGGTTAAATTAAAAAGCGCCACTTATACGACACTCATAATCTATGAAGAGACCCGTCTGGAAGAAAGTCGCAGCGGTTTTGTCATTGTCACCTCACATTAATCAAGCGGCCCGGTGCTTAAAACGTTAGGTGGGCGCAAGGACAGAGGAATAAAAATCTAAAGAAACAGTAGCATTGAAAAAGAAGAAAAAGAGGAGCCTGGGTGCAACTGCTGTCATTCAGGAAATATATCCGAGTCTATAAAGTGTTCCCTCAGGTCCTTGTTGTGTCTTTCACTGTCTGTAGGTGTGTACTCACTCCATCTCAGCGCTGTCACACAACACCAACAATCTATTTGGGTCTTGCATGTTAGCCAGTGTTTGTTTGTGTGTGTGTGTATGTGTGTGGAGCTGCATGTGACTGACACCCCGAGGCTACAAATACAGTTATACAAAACAAGGGTGGAAAGAGGCCGCCGTATGATATTTCTTGATTTTGACAAGCGACCTGCCAAGGTGAAATTGTTTCTGATGTGCTTTTGAGACGCTTCCCTCTTCCAAAAGCCGTGTACATGAAGTTAGTGTTGTTTTCTACCTCATCTCCTTTTCCAATGTGGCGGCAAGCTGGGGAAGAGAGGTGGCTTTTGCGCCTTCGTGTTTCGCGAAATTGGACTGCCTCTCCCCATTATTGTAAACATCATCCCCGCCGACATGGCTGGCAGTTGCTCTGGCGTCGGACCTGGCTGCCTTGGATACATCTGCTAAAACACATCCATTAAGGCCAAACTACTTTTGATTTACATGTTGAGACTTTTTAAAAGTGTCACATCCAGTGGCATTTGCCCAGACAGCTCGCCTGTGTCGCACAAGCCCGGCCGTCTCTCTCTCTCACGCGCACACCCAGCCTTTATTTGCTCTTTTCTTCTTCTTCTTTTTCTTCCTCTCCATTTTTCCCCCAAAGGAAGAATTCTGTTTCGTTCAGCGTTGGTCACATCACACCAGGCAACCCCTCATGGCTCGGTAAACAACGCTCTTCTACTAGCGCTCGCTCCTCTCCCTTTCTCCCTTCTGCCTCATTACTGCATAAGCACAACTTAATGACCTTATCGTCAATGCAGTTCCCTATCACCTGTCACACCAGCAATTAATTTGATTCCAGCTATAAATTATGGCAGATCTTTTCTTGCTTTTTTCCCTTTTGTGTCAGAATGTAATTTATAATGATTAGGGGAAAAAAATGTATGTGACATGGGTATCATGAGAAAGGACAACAAAATGCTCATTAAGGATGTAGAAATTGTCCGTGAGGCTTTTGTTGTCTAAGGTCTCACTGTAATTAAACTTGTATCAGCTAGTTCATAAAGAACAGACAATTAAAGCCACAAGAATGGCTAAACAATAGGCCATAGGTTTGAGATCGGAGCGCCGTAGAGCGCTAGCGATAAAAGTGATAATTAGCTACTTTTGTCACATTAGTTATGGAAGTTACAGAGTAACTTCTTCTTGTTCAGATTTCTCAAAACAATGTGCTGAAAGAGTGTCATCGAAAATTGGCCCTCGAGTTCTCATTAAAGTCAAATGGTGGCAATACACCCGTCTGGTACGCTTCAGATTTCCCTGATAGATGCTCGTCTCGGATCAAAGTTATGAAACGAGCCATCTCTGCATCAGCATGCATCATGTGTCGTGTTAAAAGTATCGTTACAGACAGCTTCTCTTTGATTCGTCTGACTGACAAGCTCACCACTTCCAATGCGCCGTTACGTGTGCCATGTATCAATTAGAGACCTCAATCTGATTATATCTAACTTACTAGACCTTGTATGCATTACATAGCCGCCTTTAGACACGCTGGAGGGCAATGCTTCATCTTCACTTGGCAAAGATTTTATGAATCCAAGCGATTTCATAAAAGTCCCATTATATCTGAATTTACTGCTGTTATGGCTTACGATACAAATATCTCAGCAAGGTGTGAATGTCGCCAGTGGCTATGCTTGTAAAGAATGAGGCGGTAATATGTAGCGTGTGTAGGGGAGAATATGTTCTGAATGATAATATGACTTCCTTTATATCCTATTCGCACAGTAGGACTATATAAAAGATACTCATGAATGTATTATGGGTAATGGATTAGTTGAGTGTTTTTATGGACGTTTTGATTCTCACATATGTTAGCGAGCAAATTACTTAGTTTTCACAAAAATGCTTGGGGCAGATCGTCACAACACGGCCCGAGTTCATGATTCATTTATTAAAAGGATTTGTCAATGTTACGTCAGCCCGAAAAGGAAAGGAAAAGAAAAGAAAACGAGAAATGTTTCTGGCAAAAGACCACCACGGAAACGCACAGGTCATGTATTTGAGTTAAAAAAGCCATTATTGGTACTGAAAGGGTTGTGAAGGTTATTCTTGGATTTACTAGCACAGAATTAATTTTTTTTTTTAATTTTGCTCGTTATTTTATCATTCTCATTTTGTCATTGTTCCGATAAAGGCTCTGTGAGGACCTCCATGGCTTTTCCTTTATTGGGTCATAAAAGCTTGTATGTTATGACCAGTTAAAAGGCGTCACCTTAGATTTGAGCCCCCACACATCAGATATGTTTCTAATGTTAAAGCTGAGCACCTTGACCCCATTATTAAGAGAAGTCTTTATGCACAGAGATAAAACCCAACTAAATGTGTGACGGATGCACTGACGATGCCTTTATGTGACTTCCTCAATCAATAGAATCTTAAATATTTTTCACAATAAAATGAGAATTATGCATCTTGAGCTGATTGAATTATACAGGTAATTGCACATCTCATCATGTTCCCCACCGCCTGTTCACTTGATCTATTAACATAGTTTCCTGATCGTTCTTCCAGCACACAGTATATCTGAGCATGGGCTTGAGGAGAGGGTCAAGGGCAGCTAAACTTTTCATCCTCTGGGCTGCTCAAAAATGTAATAAATAAATAAAATACCAATTAATAAGTAAATAAATTAATGTTGTGATTACAATTTTTATATTTAAGCGAAACACCAACTTTAATGCTGTAACTATAAGAGTGAACAATGTTTACCTTTTATTTCATATGTTGTAACAATACATATGCAGAATATTCCTCAAATGAAACCACCAACATATTTGTAAAAAGTATTCAGAAACATTTCTGCAACAAGTACCAGTTTGTTTGTTTTTTTTAAGAGGAAAAACTTAAATTATTCACATGGCATAAGGACAAACTATATATATATATATATACATATTAATAAAAATAATGCAAATCAGTGTTTCAGTATGGTGCTTTTGGTTTTGACTTTCCTCTATAATGAGACATCTTTGGTATCAAAGGAGGAATATGTCACAGTAGCAGCCAGGTTTCAAGGACAATTGAACTCTATTGGAGAGAAATTAGGTTTGGTCTTCAGCTTATGACAAACTATGGCGCCACTGCACCTAATGACCCTTGTGATGTTCTTCTGAATGGGTCAATGACTAATAAGCAAATATCACACTTAGTATGCCGTTGCTATCGTGTGTCACAATTAAGCTTTTTTCCCCTTTCTTTTCCCTTTGACTTGTTTTCCCCGAGAATTCTTGTAATAACTCAGATGAGTGTAGAATTAAGCTGTCTGCGTGCGGTGTTTCTGTAACTGTAAGGCATTATGAACATCCAGATATTTTTTGCATGTACTTAAAGTCACTTTCAAAATGAAATATTATTCATCAACTAATGCACTGACCGATTTGAAAACCAATCTGGGCACTATTTAGGAATGCAATTTGCAATTTGCTTATATTAGACAAGATCTAATATTAATAAGAAGAGAAATAATCACATATAGATTTTCACATGTGCTTATACGAACAATTATAGTCCCTCAAATGATCTATTATTCTCTTTCTTTGGCTAAATAAGTGTATATGATACCATTCATCAAGTGGGGATGAGGGGCTGACATGTCTTCCCTCTTCCATTCATCATGATTATAGGGTGATCTGTCTCATTTTGTGTCTAAAGCCGTGTGGCCAGTGTTTTTCACCTGCTTCCTCTGCTCACATAGTGATTGACGTTATTACATACATGAAAGCTTGCTCTTGGCTTCCGATTTATAAAAACAGACTTAATTTTTCTTTTTTTTTTTTCTTCAGTTTTGTGCCATGTGAAGAAAATGTGTACTGTTTACTCATTAAAAATCTTGAGAGCATACTCTGCGACTCAGCATGTATAAGAGTGATATACAGTATACACACCAGGCAACGTCAATATGTATGTATGTGGATACAAACATATAAACACACACAGGGGGAGGAGAAGTGAAATGAAGTGTGTAAAGTGTGTAGCAGGCCTGAGCTTATACTGTATGTATGCCTTGATGTATACATATAACATTGAATACAGCATAGCCTAATTAAAAAAATAAAATTAAAAAAAAAGGTCAATTGTGAAAGCTTAAAAATCTAAGGCAACATTCTCTCAACTATTGTCTTAATAATTGTATTTTGTTTTGATAGATTTATTTTGTCAAGACAACAACATAATTCTTGTTTAGAAAATCTTCAGTTAGTAACACAATCCGTGCATGTATTCAACACACACAAACAATTTATATATATATATATATATATATATATACACAAACACACACACATATATATATATATATATATATATATATATATACACATACGTACATATATATGCTTTGCACTTTTTACTTTTTAGCTATTTGACCTTAGGGTTCTAGTTTAGTGACAGCTTTGTACCTTTTTCTGAGGCAAAAACCTATCATGCCCAATATAAATTAATACATAAATGAATATTTCTATTGATATAGATATCACTGATATTGATATCACACATACAAGTCATAGATATGAAAACTTAGACTAGTCGGACAACATCTGGTGGATTTTCTATGCACTGTTGTTGTTTTAAGAAAAGTTGAGACTGCTTGAGTAGTTTTTTTAAAGGGAGAAATATGTAGCTACAGTTTTTTATATTTATTTATTTATGTATATATATGTATATATATATATATATAGTGCATTTTTACATACAAATTAAAACACATTGAGTTCTGGTTAAATTAAGATCAATAACTATATTTTGCTTTAAAATCAGTTGCTTTATAAAACAGTATAACCATATGTTTTGTTCAATTCAATAATCCAATTAGAAGTAAAACCGATGAACCTGCCTTCCCATTTAACTCTATGCTTTAAGTGTTTTAGTATTTCTGCAGAGGGAGACTGTGCACTCACATATAAACACACACACACACATCATATTTCTTCATTTCTGCCAAAGAAAATGCATTTTGCCGTTGTGCAAAACAATGCTTTACTCAATTAAACATTTGATAATCGAGTCCTAATATCATCAGCAGTTGATATAAGAGACAGAAATTAATTTCATAATCGCTCTCACGCCACAGAATATTTCAGACCGCAGCAGGCAAGAGAAAGAGGCCCTAATGTGGTCCACATCCACCGCAGTGGCAGAAACACATTTCCAAACGGCACAGACTCACACTCCGCTCAATCCATCGCCTGACAATCTGAGACACACGCAGAGATGGAACTCATCTCTCACTTCCTCCTCGCCTCCCTCTATCTGCAATGCAAAATTAACCTCACTTTAATCTGAGCGCGCAGGGGCAGGGTGGAGAGGTGGGGAACCGGGCCCCGATGAAGAGCCGCCAACGAGGCCTGAGTTCAAATCCGGTGCGTCGCTCAATTATATTTCCTTGTTTCGGCTGTCCTTGAGAGGAAACCCCTCTGCTCAGCCACATTATTCTAGGCCCATAACAAATGACATCGCAACACCCGGTGCACAGGCGCGTGTGTGTAAACGGAGAGCGTGTTTGGCAAAAATTACTTTCTTTTTGATGTAAAGGTGGCGCGCGTGTGGCTGCGGCGGAGGGAGGATGTGAAATTGTCTAATGCTGATTGTGATTGTCATGCGCAGGCCGGCCCAATTATATCACTGAATCTTTGTTAAGCAGGCCTTGAAAATGCCTGACAGTATAATTAATCTTGCCATATGAACAAAGAGACCCTGCTCAATAGTATTGAGGACGCTTATTAAAAATACTAAACACCCTCTGCACCCTTTCGAAAATGTGTGTGGGGGGGCGGCTTTTGAAATAGCAAGACGCAAGTCATTATCTTTTTGTTTAGCTTTTTTTTTTTTTAATTCGGAGGTGAAATTGATATCAAGGGGGAGGGAGCTGCGATTTTGCAGAATGATGAAAAATGATGCCTGTGAATACGAGATATCATTTGGAAATGATGCTGCTCTCTCGTGGAGCTGACGATATACTGCTTTAATTAGAGTTTCGCGATGATAAGATACCACATCACAGAGTTTGAGGTGTAATTCGCATTCCTTTAATTTATAAAATATAACAACATTACACTCACGCTAATTGCACTGTGTGTAAAAATGAATGATCTATTCCTGAGGAATGGCCAGTGTTACTAAAACAGAAATATGATGCCTGCTGGTATAGTGTTAATCTATGACTGTACTTATTCCCTTATGTTCTGCTGCGCTCATTTATATGACACCACAGAAGTCCTGTAAGGTCACAGCTCTTAGACAGATTAGCTAAATAACCTCTTTAAAGACATTCAAGATTTATACCTTCATCAATAAAGGGACAACAAAAAATGAACAATCGAGAATGAAGAATGATCTCATCAGCAGAGCAAAGCTTAGATGTTAGTGTGCACTTGACTTCAGTCAAAGTCCCTGTAAGGTAAGTCAGTGCATCAGAGCTGCAGGGGGAGTAGAGCTAACAAATTGTTAACAACTCTATTCTAAGTTGTGCTTTTTTAGCTGAAATAACTCATGCAGAAAATGTATAACGTCTATCTAATGTGCTATTGGGATATTGCTAAAAATAAAATAATAATAATAATAATAATAATTTGAAGTAGTTATGTTAATCAGTTGAAAACACAATTAGCCACAAGCAAAAAGTAGCTAGAACTATACTAAGATGACTGTACTTAATGGTGAAAAACAAGTTTGTTTTTCTTTTTTTTTTGGTTTGTTTGTTTATTTTTCAAAACATGCAATCATTAAAAAGTCTGGGGTCAGTAATATGTTTAAATGTTTTATAAATAATTATGTTCTCCACACCAAACCTGCATATATTTAATTAAAAAGCTTTAAAAACAGAAATATTGTAATACAATTTAGATATTGTAATTGAAAATATTTCCCTATTTAAATGTGTTTAAATAAATTAAATATACTTAAATATTATATGTTACTGTAATTTTCCACAGCTATCCCTTCTGTCTTCAATGTCACATAATCCTTCAGAAACCAATCTAATATGCTAATTTAAGTGCTTATAAACATGTCTTATTAGTATCCGCGTTGCACTGCTTAATATTTTTGTATAAATCATGATGCTTTTTTTTTCTTCAGGATTCTTTGACGAATATAAAATGTAAAAGAACAAAAAATTTTTTTAAACATAAATCTTCTATAACATTATAAATGTCTTTACTGTTAATTTTGATCAATTTATTGCATCATTGCGGAGTAAAAGTATGATTTTGCTCATAAAAAATAAATAATAAAGTAGAAAACCAACTAGTAAATAACTAATGCTAAACACTGAAAATGCAGTGAACAGGACTACACTAAAGTAAACAAACAGGCGAATGTGTCTGTGAAGTGGACTTGACTCATGTTAAGAATCGCGATGCCTCTAACAAAGACAAGAATGCCTTCTTAAACTGCGAACCGTGACTACAGTTGCTATATTTAGCATTTCTCCCATTCTTGTGTGTACCAGTGGACCATCTCCTCCCCTTATAACATCTCTGCTCCAGTGTAGCGTAGATTCCCCATGCCTCAGTTCTTCAGGATTACTTAAATCAGTGGAGAGTTCCTCCCCTCCACCTTCCTCCTCTTTTCATGGTTCACAAGTCAAAGCTGCCCCGGCCAACAGCCCTATCAGAACCTCCTCAGTACCGGCACTGGGCCGTCGCGAGCAGAGCGCGGGGTGAGATCGAGGGGGCACGCAAGGTGCCACAGAGGTGGAGATGCCTAATTTAGCAGAAACACCATCTCACAAGCTACAAGCCAGATCAGCCTTGCAACCGCAAAATCATTTTAATATATTCCCAGCGCTACTTGTGAATATTAATTTTAAAAATTAATTATTAATTTTGCCCCTGGCATGGCAAGATATACTCGTTTTAATTAGTGTACCGTACTCCCCTACAATTAAAATATAATTGATGTCCATATATATTGACAGCTGCTGTGATCGCTTTTCTTGCCGATGTCAACACAGTCAGGGCACGGATTCTGCCATCCTCTCCGGTCCATTTAGTCAATGCCGCTTTTCAGATCCATCCCACCATTTGTGACATAAAGAGACAAAATGTGGCCTTGATACCAGCAATTAGGAAGAGCGAAGACTTCCTTGCTTCTGTGGAACACAAAAGGTGAATTATTAAAGAATATTCTGGCTATTTTATGTAATATTGTGATAGTGAATCATAAATGGTGCAAACAAAAACCACAGCATTTATTGATAACTGCATCAAAAAGATTGACCAGTGCATTATTCAAAATGTCTCTTTTTGTGCTCCACTGAGAAGTCAGTCATACAGGTTTTATACAACGCAAAGATAAATAAATCATGACAGATTTTTCATTCGATTTGAGATCATTCAATTATTATTATTATAGTTGCACCAATGGAGGAGTAGGAGCAACATGTAGACGTTTGTGCTGTATAAGTGAAAATTTGTAGGATTTGTTGGACGTATGTGTGTGTGTTTCCCTTTCTCTCCATCCAACCTGCTTCCCCCTCTTTCCCTTCCTCTTCTTCTCTCTTTCTGCATGGGGAGGTGGCAGATGGATGTGTGAGAAGCAAGAAATCTGCTTCTGTCCGTGTCAGTTCTGCTCTACAGAGCACTGATAACTGAATAATAATCCCTCTCTCTCACTCTCGTTCCTCTGCACCTCCCTCTTTCTCTTTTTATTCTCATTCCCTTCTCTTCATCTGAACACCCCTCCGTTCTCTTTTACTGTTTATCACATCTCACTAGTTCATATTAAACTTTCTCCATCAGCTGTCACCTTCCTCTGTGTTAAAGAGATCCTGTCATCACTTCCTCTCACAGAGCCTCACGCTGACCAGCAAGAGCACATGCCACAGGAACCTCTGCAAATGAGCTGTACAAATAAACATATAGTTGCTATTTTCTCACTGGAGTTATCAATACTTTATCTAAGATTAGCAGTGATACCAATTATTTTTTTTAATATAATTGTTTCTCTCTTATTAAACTGTAACAGATGTGACACATGGAGCATCAAATCTTAAAGTACTGAGCACAAATAATGCAAAGTAAAAATGCAAACTCACTCTCATAATATGAATAGGCCTGATGCCTCTGATTGGCATGATGGGAAACAGTAGGATCATTTTTATTATGACATTCAATCCCTGCTGAAGAGTCAAACAAACAAGATGAGAGATTTTGACATATGCACATCAAAAATAGTGAAAGAAATAAAAAAAAAAAGAGAAATCTTCAGAAGCCTTTCTAATGGAGCAGGCGAAAGATTTTAGCATTTAATATTGCATGCGCACTGGGTTTTTGTGCAATTGACCAACATGACATTCCTAAGTGTATAAATGGGTAGCTTTATGATGATAAGATCACTGGCTAATAAGATATTTATGTGACATGCTCACTGACGGATCCATCTCCACACTGCCTTCTTCACGCTTCAGCAAGCCGGTGAGGATCAAGCGCAAATTCACCAAATGGGCTCGTTAAATGGAGAGGAAATTTAATAAATTAGGATTTCTGCTCTCCAAGTCATGAGGAGGAAATCAAACATTTTTGGATTGATAGAGCCTGAATTAGGATCCTGGAGATACTTTCATTGGTCCTTTTTTTTTACATTCATCCTAAAACATGTTTTGAGATCTGAAATCTGCCATGTCAGCTGCATTTATTATAGTAAAAGTGTGGACAGTGCGTGGTTTCTTCAGGAAGTTTATGGGGCACGCGGTTTTCGGGCTCACATGTTAGATGTGTTGTCTGAATTGTTTTATAGGTTTCTCTCGGTCGAGTCTCTCTGTTAATCAGCCCTGTCATGACTAATGCCACGGCTCCTTTCGACATGTTGTGTGTTTACACCGCTCATACGCTCGCTGTCATGGTGAGCATAACCCATGGTAATTAGCCTAATGGTACTAATGAGAGAGCTGACATGAAAAAGCCAGTGTTAGGACAGCTTCTGATTGACAGCATTACAGATTTACACACAACGACATGCTTATATTTACACACACAGCACGCACACACACACACACGCACTCACGCACATATACAGTATATACATACACAGCAAATACTTGCATCATAGAAAGAGAGCTGCCACATCAAAACAAAGAGTTTGAATTACAGAACGGTACATATAAAAACTACAACCTATATCTACAATTCAGCTAACCTGTCCAGTGGAAGTAAACAACTGTGAATTCAATTTATAATGTAGACCCTGTGTTTCATAATTGTTATTATTGATGAACTCCTTCAGGATGATTCAAAACCCCTTTACTACACATTAAA
The DNA here is from genome assembly GCA_032275025.1 of Enteromius treurensis. NCBI lineage: Eukaryota > Metazoa > Chordata > Actinopteri > Cypriniformes > Cyprinidae > Enteromius > Enteromius treurensis. The sequence continues at coordinate 20,792,102 of JAUCMU010000125.1, forward strand.
TCACAAAATCATGGTTTATTTTGGGATATATATATATATAGAGAGAGAGAGAGAGAGTCTTTAAATTAGCATTTTTATGCATCTCCTACTGTATATTTAGGTTTGGTAATTTCACTTTGATAGCAAATAAAAGGTTTTTAGCCAGTTATAGAATTATTAATATTATTATTATTATTATTATTATTAAATGCCCAGTGTTATTTTCATCGAAGAAAAAAAAAAAAAAACTTTTTCATCAAAAGCCTCCATACACACAGAATGTGTATTTGAAAATATATCTTAACACCATATAAACATTAATATTATTAATATTTTTTTGGCATTACAGGGTATACTGTATATATATATATATATATATATATATATACATACACATGTTTGTGTGTGTGAATTTATGTATTGAAAAAACGGCAACTATATAACCCTCTATTTACATATTTATTTATTTATTTATATTCAGAACAATATGTAACATTTTTTGTATTGAAAACAACCTTTACATATTGAAAACAACTCTATTTACATATTTTAATTATAATTATTTATATATCATTTGTTTGCTTGTTTATTTACTTACAAATACTATACTATTATATAGGAAATAAAATATAAATAAAAAATGATCTATAGATACACGGGCGGACGGATGTTCCATCGATCTATAAATTATATTGTATTCATATTTTATTATTTATTATATAATAGTATAGTATTTGTAAGTAAATAAATAAGCAAACAAACAAATGATAAATAAATAATATTTGACAGACAGACAGACAGACAGACAGACAGATAGAAAGATAGATAGATAGATAGATCACACAACATTAGCATGAAAGTCTGAGTGATGGATCAGTGTGTATGTGGAGTGTGTTTCTGCTTCAGAGTGTGGACTGTAGCACATATCCCAGTGCACTGTATGAGCACCATCTGTGTGCAGTGAGCTCTGTGTTCACAGTAGCATACGCACTCAAAGAGCGTGAAGGCACTGTGCACAATGAAAACCATAATGCAAAGAGTGTGTGTTTGAGTGGATGAGGACCCAGAGTGGCTCACACATGACACATGCCATACCCTCAAGTCCATCTGTCACCATGCATGGATATCACGCCAAACCTGCTTTGAAACCCCTCCCTCCCTTCCACTTTCCCTGTCTACTGTGCTCCCTCTCTCTTTCTTCATGTCTCTCTATCTATCTCTTTCTCCCTCTCACTATCTCACTCTCCCTCCACCTCTTGTTCCCTTTTCTAAATCTCAAAGGAGCCTGTGTGTACTCTATATTTATTATCCTGGGTGGCACAGATGATAGATGGGATACCTGCACAATTACAAGGGCACAACATTACCTTTTCCAAGCTGATAGGGTGAAAAACACACTCTCTATCCTCTCGCTCACTGTCTCGCTCTTCAGAAAGGGGGGTATTATATTATAAAGACATGTTCTGTTCAGGGCAGGAAGCACAATCCAGACCTATTAACAAAGAGTCTCTATAACTTAAAAAGTCCTCACAACATAAAACATAATGGCTTATCCATTTCAAATTTGAAATCCTTTTGTAGAGAGTACAGCACGGACCACCCGAGGTAAAGTATATAAGGTATGGAGAAAGAAAACAGGGAGTCACAAGTGACTGTTTTTGGTAACGTTCATAATGTTCCCCAATGCACAGGAAAGCAGCGATATGGCCACGGGTGTATAAGCCCGTCGCAGAGCATTGACACAGGCCTGGAGCATCATATTAAAGGTGTTTCTCTGTGGCACAATGTTAAGGCAGCCAAAGTCTGAGCATTTATCTTTATTCTGCTGAGATTTGTGAAAGGCGAGATTGAGAGGAGGCCGATAATGCAGGGTGTTCCGAGGCGGACATCTTGAAGCGTGATGTTGAGGTATGTTCCTGCTCGGGCAGGGGAGGCATCGACATATAAAATGGTTGTAAATTTGCATTAGGCTCAATCCATCATAGGTGAGAGGGAGAGAGAGTGGGGACAGCGAGCGAGGAGCTGTGTTGTACGCTGTGGAGCAGGCAGCCTCTGACAGATTCCTCTTTAAGTGACTGTGAATGCAACAATTCCACAAATAATTTGTCAAGCGCTGCTGCTGAACTAGCTCTGAACCCTCTTCCCCTCTCTCCCTCTATCTCTCTCTCTCAAGGCCATGGCTATAGAGTTGCAATCCTTTTATGGGACAACTCCTAATAAAGGAAGCGAAAATAATTACAGTTTGTTGGAAAAGCAGCCAAAGAGATAATTTATGCTGACAAAAAAAATTGTAAAAAGCTTTCATTTTTAATTCTTTATTATTATTTTGTTTTTTAATTATTATTTTGCTTGATTGTATGTATTAATTAATATTATAAATAGGCTACTAAAAAAAACATACACACACACACACACAAAAAGTCACTAACTGTGGTTTTAAGTGGTCAAACACTGTATTTAATTTTTTTTTTTTTCAGGTAATTAAATTACCTAATGTATAATAAAACGCAGAAACATTCCTTGCCTAATAAACATAAAAAAACCCTGCTAAACAGTAAGCAAGTTGCAGTCTCTTGGATGGAGATGCAGACATGGTGAGCTGTAACAAAAGCACATGGTTTGTAAACTACATAATGACAATCAGACCCAAATTAGGAGAGCAAATGAGCTGTTTGGGCTGATGGTCAGCAGAAACTTGGCAGCACTTGATTGCATTTTTGTATTTATGAGCTAATTTCACTGGGCACTTGTGTTTACTGTATACTAATACAGCATGTGCTGTCTTTCAGTCATGGTGGGGCTTTTATTTGAAGGCCTTTAAGGGTTTGGCTTGTTTACTTGTAATTGAACATGCAAGAGAGACAGACATCGTTTGACAAACCGAAGACCTTTTGTTCTCTTCTACACAGTTTTGTAGAAAAATAATTAAGAAGCCAAATCAAGCGAGATGACATGCATACAGTGCAGTCATTTGTATGACCATCAGAGGAGTCTCATAAAGTAACAATGCAAGACTGTATTAAGGGGTGTTTAAAAAAAAAAAAAAAAAAAAAAAAAAAAAACTCCCACCCCAAAGGGTCAGAATCAAATGGTTACATATGCATGTAACATATATTTACATTCAACGATTCTTTTTATCAATCAATTTATCTACTTTAACATTATTGCAGGCCACATTCACACAGGATACTGTTGCCATGAATATAATTTCTATATACCGTTCAGATATAAAATATGATGCCAACCATGAACTGACACCCTTAAATATTAGGACACATTTCCAGTTAGCTGTCTGGGTACTATCAAAATAGCAATTTTATTCAAGGCTTTCTTTCTGACAGTTAACAACTTACTAAGGGATATTACATTATTTACTGTACAATAACTGTGATATTTTAATAAATAAACAAATATTGATATTATGTTATTACTAAAATTCTAGATCAATTCTAGTTGATACTCCAACATAGTAGGTGGCGGTATTGCAGTTTAACACTGGTTTCCACCCGTAGAAAAATGGAAGAACATGACAATGCAATGTGTAGCTACTACTGCTGCAAAAAATCATGTCAGAGGACAGACAAAAGCGAAACAGTCTACCAGCACCTGAGAAAAGTTAGCTCACCAGAGTGGGAGTTCTTTTTGGATTCTGTACAAAAAGGAAGAGCCAAACAACAGTAAGCTCTTTATGAACACTTTCCCATAGTTATGATATCTTCCTCTCTATGCTCATATTTCAATGTGATTCAAAAAAGAGAAGGCAAAACAATTAAGTTAAAGATCAATTTAATTGATTGTAATTATTTTATTTTATTATTATTTTTTATTTCTATATAGCCTACAGTGCCCTCCACTAATATTGGCACCCTTGGTAAATCTGAGCAAAGGTGGCTGTGAAAAAAAATCTGCATTGTTTATCCTTTTTAAAGGATAAATTAAAAAATGTGCCAAATTCTAACCTACCATTAAAATAAAACAATTGGAAATGGGGAGAAAAACTAATGATGAAATAAATGTTTTTCTCCAACACTTGTTGGCCAGAATTATTGGCACCCAATTATTACTACGTGCTTTTCCCAAGATAGCAGCTCTGAGTTTTCTCCTGCGAGGCCTGAAGAGTTTGGGGAACACCTGATAAGAGAAAATAGACCATTCCTCCATCCAGAATCACTCCAGACCCTTTAGATTACCAGCTCCATGTTGGTTCTGCTGTTTAGTTCACTTCACTCAGGGTTAAGGTTTAGAGGACTGGGCCAGCCATGGCAAAAAAAAAAGCTTAATTTTATGTTCAGTGACTAATTCTTGTGTTTATTTTGATGTTTTTTTTGGATTCAAGTGTGCACGCTTCCTCATAATTTGGTAGTAGGATGAGATGTAAATAGATGTAAAAAAGGGTTTGCAAAAGCGAGATGAGGAATGAAAGGGAAACTGGGATTTTATAGTGCTTAGGAAGGGGTTTGATTGGGTAATTGTAACTGGGGGAAGGATTAGCTGATTGCTGACAGCTGCAGGCAATCGTACAGCGTTTCACCCGAACTATGTTATTATCAAAACATTTATTTATTGTCCTAATGGAAGACCCAACCATGGCCCATTATACGATTTCTAACAGAGTCAGTGAATTATTGATTTTTGTCTATAAGTATTTGATAGAATCCATGATGCCATGTGTCTAAACAAGATGTCCAGGACTTCCAGCAGAAATACAGACTAGTGGATGGATACCCGGCCCGAGCCTGACGGTAGCCGACGGTTCGGACAGATATTTAGAAAGGATGCTCGGATTCGGGTCGGGCTTAGTCACATCAGCGTGAATGTGCGCCTGTGTTATAAACAGTGCTTTTTGCCCTGTGTGCGCTGATGCTCTCATCTGTTGACATTTCCGAACGCCTTCCTACAGTTGCTTAATAAAAGCGGGCTTTCCACA
>JAUCMU010000125.1:20804566-20864370 GCA_032275025.1 Enteromius treurensis
GTCGCGCTGACGCCGGCAACGGCTCTTCAGCGAAAACCTGCAGGTGTACTGTGCGCGTGCTCTCTTATACTCACGCACTGATGAGCCGCACCTGAGCGCAATCAGTACACGCCAATAGTCATTGGCCTTTAGTAAAAGCTCAAAGGCAAAACGGTCTCTCTGGCGAGTTCCCATACATAACGTCGAAGTGATTCAACTGAAAGGGTAACTAATATTAACAAACATAACTTGTGATTTTAGTAATGAATTAATAAATGCTGAAATTAGCACTAACTAAGATTAAATGCTGTAGAAGTATTGTTCATTCCTAGTTCATGTTTATTAATGTTGTTAACTAATGAACTAACGAACCTTGTAAAATGTTACCAATAAAATTACTTTAACGTAAGTACTTGACACATAAAAAATGACTTTTAAATTACTACTACATACTAAAAACTACTTTAACATAAAAATATATATAAATAACATAGAAATGCATTGCTGAAACATGTTGCAAAGGCTGAGAACTATATAATACCTAATAGTGAAGTTATACTGTTAAAGTTTTTCCCCATTTTCGTGAGCAGGATTAATTGGGCGGGTCTAAATCGGAGCTCAGTGACGCAATGGAGCCACCTAGCACTGCTCCTCCTGTGAAACTATAAGAGCTGTGTTGGACTTGAAGCAGCACTTGAAGACTGCACAGACTGATCCCTGTGTGATATCATTACAGTCATTTTGCTTTGAATCACTCTCACGGTACTTTGATGTCAAACACTGATCGTTCTGCACAGTGCTGCATCAAGTCAAACACACACATAATATCTAGAGCGCATAAGCATCAGTGGTTCGGCCGTTCAATCATACGTAAGTTAGTGTCATTACTGTTAGATATGCCTTCGTCACATCACGTGGTTTGCAATAATTTACCAAACAACTAAGCTTGGTCTCTTTATTTAAGTCAAGCTGCTTTAGGAAGACAGTTGAGAGAGACGGCAGCTTTGCTGTGAACATTTGTTTTATATTTATATTTATATTTTATTCCCTGACTCATATGCTCACTGTGCAAATGTGTCTTAAAGACGCATTGTAAGAATTCTGAAGAATCATTGCCTGTAGTTCCTCACATATAGCCTGTTAGCCCTGTACAGCTCCACCTATCTCTACCAATACACCCTCAAGTCAAGTTAACCACTCATAAACCCTTTTTTTCTTTCCTAGTGGCTAGTAAACACAATTTATCTTAATCCCTGCAGTTTTAACAAAGGCTGTCTCCAAAATAATGAATGTTCAATGTAATTAATTAAAGTCACACTGCAGCACCCTAACCTCTCAAAACAGAAGAAGCTTTTATTGATATCACAATCGACAGCTGATATAATGCTCTGTAATTTGATTTCCACTGGAGCCCTTTTTTGTAATTACAGTGTTGTCTCTTATCTATTTTTATCACACCGTGTTAGCCATTTGTTGGCGGACACTGCATTTAATATCATTTAAATGAGCAACACTAGCCTTTAATTTCAAAAGACAAGGCCATCTTTTTCATGTTGGCCTTCATTTTTTTTTCCTCCGCTGCAAAATACAAAATAGACCTTGCTCGCTCTGGTTCTCTCTCTCTCTCCCTCTCCCTGCCTCAACTTGTCAGTCAAAACATGAAGCTGACACGCCGGCATAAATTGTTCAAAGTAGTTTTAGGTGAAGAGGGACGGAGACGGGAAGCCAATGTGGATATTTTTCCCCCTCTCTACAAAAGCCAACCTCAATTTGCGTCAAACAGGGTTAAAAGACCTTGGGATTAAAGCAATAAAGTGGCTGCTGTCAGCCCTGAAACCCCCTCCATCGCTTAAGTGCCAAACTAGAGTTGTTCAATATCATCTCACATTAGATCATGTCATCGCGAGGTGACGGGCATGCATCACAAGTCCCGACAGGTCCGATTTCTGCTGAAGAATTCATCCCTGTCTGGCACAATCAAACCCGACTCTCCTCCGCACCCATCTAAAATGGGAAATCCAATCTGATTGTGCCGGAGCAGCGTGAGAACACACAAGGAGGGGAAATGTGAAATTCCCGTCAGCTGATGAAAACAGAAAAAATTGGGAAATGGAATGTGATGGGGGCCCAACAGAAGTGCCGGCCCGCTCACCTGCGTCTTGACGCTCCCCCTTCGAGACAGTGCTAATGGAGCGCTCATACACAACGACTTGGGAGGAATAATACACTCGGACAGGGGGTAGGTGGGGTTGTTATCTCAAAATTGGAGTCTGAAAGGATGTTTATTTTTATCATTTTCCCACAAAGTGTCTGTTGTTCCTCCGGCGGTGCACAATTTTCATTCACGGAGCAAGCGCGGCTATTCAGACGGCAGGAGTCTACGGACTGCCCGACGGACAGACAAAACACCCCGGGAATAAATAAAGACCGCCACAGGCCGGCGGGAGAGTGACTGACAGCCGACAAGACCCCAGCCGGCTCACTGTCACCGGCAAATCCCCCCTGCACACACACCGGGTTCCTTCACTCAATGGTTTCGAGGCCTTATCACTCAAGGGTCTGCTAATTCACCAGCCAAGGTTGGCCCGATAAGGCTTGCCCCTCACCGTCTGTTTTACTCAGGAAGGGAGATGGACAGGTCCCCAGGATAAACGCCGCTCATGCCCCCCCTCCAACATGTGTCTGTCTCAATGACATGGCTGCCCGACGGGTTACAATGCACTGTGCCCTTTGAATTAAGGGACGTAAGCGATACACTGATAAACTGACACTCTCAGCACCAGAGGAGAAGAGGAGAGATGGCAGACGAGCAAAAAAAAATGGGCCTGTTTCAACCGCAAGCGGTGTACACACACACACACACACACAAATAAGGATGCACACAGGCCCACTTTTCAGCAGGAAGTGGATCATGCCCAAAATATCAAGTCTGTCAAATAACAAGTGCACGGTGGCATTTAGCAATGTCTGTAACTCTTTTCTGCTCTCATTGCCTGCTCTCTCTCTCGGCTCACACGCCAGCGCACGATGAAATCCACCATCTCCCTAATGAGACAAGATGTCGCGAGTGATGGGCTGCGTCGCAGTGAGAAGCGTTGCGGATCTCAGAGTGTGAATATCCAACTTGAAAGTAAATGGCAAAACACTTGCTGGATATATTCACCACTATATCAGTAAAAGACGACAGCTAAAGAGAGAGAGAGAGGGAGAGTGTGCACACACAATATCACCACATCAAGTTATTTTCAACAGACGCTGCATTTATTGTATATAATGGAAATATTCAACCATCCAAATGATTCAGGTACGCATGGAGATGGAGGAGTGCATTACGATTATGGTACAATAATGAGGAAGCGGATCTTCAAAGCAACACGCTAAAGCTAATCAAACACAGTGGTAATCCCGATGATATATGGGCAATTTAACTATGAGCGGAGCACTTTTTAATTGTCGATTCCTCTCTTTGAAATCCCTCTCAAATTGACATCCTCCATGTTTCACACCTAATGCTTTTATTCTGATCTCTCTTTCTTTCTTTTCCTCCGTGACATATTCTTTCATTTCACACTGAACCCAGGTCGCTCAGGGAGTCATTTGAACGGCTTTGTTAAACACCTAATAATATTCCTCCGCTCACAGATACTGGGTTGCCACTCAAATGACCTGCTGGTAATCTTAGAAAGAAGGAAGAGGAGATGGAAAGAGAAGATCAATAGCTACAATAGAAAGTTTTTCAGACGCTATGTGTTTGACAATAGCTCTGGGCAATAGCAGTGTATTGTTTAAACAGTGTTATCTGAAAAGGCTGCTACTGATGCTACAGTCAGGAGCAGAGATCGTCTTATCCTCTCTCTCTCTCTCTCTCCTGTTCCCTTATGTTTCCTTTTTATCATTTAGGGAGGGCAGAGATCTCTCTCAAGGTCTTCCTATTTCCACGCCTTTGTGATATGAATGAAAAAGAGTAGAACAAAACAAGAGTGGAAGATTACTTAAAAACGTCATGTGTTTTTTTTAGTTTTTTTTTTTAAAGTATTTTTATGTATTCGAAAGGTGTTAAAATTTAATTAAATTTGTATATATATATATATATATATATATATATATATATATATTTGTTTGTTTTAAGTGGTTGAAAACTATTTATTTGAGCTACATTTAAAATACGTATGTTGAAAGTTACCAAAATATATTTAAGCATTGCTAAAATAAATTGATTGCAACCACTTACCTTAAAAAAATTTGTCATTTAGATTTTTTTTTCCACAGTGTAATGTGTTTTATTCAGCAAGAATGCATTAAATCAATCAAAAGTGACAGTAAAGGCTTACATTATTACCAACATTTTTTGTAATAATATTTCAAAGCATCATTGTTTTTGTTTGTTTGTTTGTTCATTCATTTATTCATAAACACACAAACTTGGTGACCATAAGACGTCTTTCTTTCTTTCTTAGTAAACAAATAAAACAAATGTCTATAACATCAAACATGGAAAAATTTCAGTCCTAGAAGGCCATCGTCTTGCAGAATTTACGGTGTTTTATTAAAATATTCTATTCCTAGCAATGGCACATGAAGCAAACTGTGTGTCACCTGCCACAATAGCCTCGATGAGAGTGTGCGCTCTTGTCTATGCACAAGCAGTACCAAATTTCTGTTGAAAGGCTGCTTTACCTTGATGCAATCCTCCTTGTTTGCTTATTACACACCGGCCCTGAAATGACAAATGTGTGTGCTCTTATCACCAATGAATATAGATTCCTGCTGAGCAAAACAGAATATCTTGTAGTTGCACCCGGAGAGAAAGAATAGCGAGATAACATCTGCAGAGGTGTTGTTCAATTACTCCAAAGCAGCGTGCTGCAGTTCACTGCGATTTTAACATCCTTTTAATTCATCATTGATAATGAAAACCATTTTAGACATAAGCCTGTCTTGTTTTAAACATGCATCAGTAGTTTTCACCTGCATGTAGAGACAGAACCTGTACGTAGAAAGCGAGGCCTGACCTGACCTCAACATTTTGCCTACAATCTATCGATTGCACTAAGAGAGCAACTGTTGCAAATCCACCCATAATTCACAAATCTGCCATCTTCCATTCACATGCAAAGGTAACATTTGGTTTTAGAATGGATTCTTTTCTCCATTATTTTAGGTCCCCACTTCTCATCATGGAGATATATAGGTTAATGTCTTTGTGGCATTTCACCAAAAGGCCAGGCTGAATGGTCCCTCCTGCCATATGAATAATTGAAACCAAACTGAGCATTGTAAAAGTGAGCTGGTCACCGGGACAGAGGAGAAAGACGCAAGATGAAACGAGGTGGACGGCGCGCAGCAGAAATACGTGACAAAGGCAAGCTCGAATTCAGGAAGACATGTCAATAAAATGCGTCAAACCTTAAAAAAATAACTTATTTAGCTCTGATCTCATACTCTTCCACACTCCTTATCTTGTCTTACAGATGAAACCTGGCATCTTTGGCCTTTTAGTCAAGTAGACAGAAGGAAGACACAGAGTCGTCCAAACACGCAGATTCATTGTTGATTCTGGTTGACATGCTAAGAGGGAGGGATGAGCGCAACGCTAGTCCCCACATCCGATCACTGCATTAGCCTCTCTCGACGCATTAGCCGCTGGCGCTAACGCTACGCTAGCTCTACTTCCATGGTCATTCCCTTCTCATCTCGTCCGCAATGTCCCCCCTGCTCTTTCACACGCCCTGGCACACATGGTTCACGTTGCGTCCATCTTCTGTTGACGCTAATGTGACGCACTGACTCCTAATGATTGGTTCGTCTTGATGAATAATATATTCAGCACACCATAAACATGATAAATTATGTGCGGAGTCTGTGTGTGCTTCATTATACATGAGGCAGCACTTATAAAGGGCGATATAAATGACATTAAAGGCTTAATAAATGGGGTATTGATGAATAATTGACTGCTGCGGCATATCTTTTTGGAGGCCTGCGGTTTGCCTAGCGGGGGCATGTTTTTTGAAGATTAGGGCACATTACTGGAATGATGTGCTAATGTTATCAGCGGCACCGTGTTCGCCGGGCAAAGCAAGATAGAAGGACGTGTCTCTGCACTCCGGGATGACAGCCGTGTTTAGATGTGCTGTCCCCACACTGTTGACTGGCACTGCGCATCAGTCTCAAGTGTGCATGGGCTTCACATCACATTTGCAAGGCTGATATCATACACAGGGAGTCACAACGGAGATGCAGCAGTCTGCGTTTTTTGTGTGTGCACACTTTAGGGATATTTCACCCAAAAACGATCAGTCTGTCATCATTTACTCATCGCCATGTTGTTCCCAACCTGTGTGACTTTCAGTTCAATATAATAGCAATTGCAATAAAAGGAAAATTACGCTTTCAAAATTTAAAGAGGACAATAGATGCATGACAAGCCACGGTAAGCCAAGTCACTTTTACTCTTACATTAAGAATACATTGGATCTTTCTGATATCAGAAGTAGTTTTTAGACTGCAATGTCTCCTCCCTGTATAATAGTGCACTTACATGTATGCTTACATGATTGATTTACAAATTTTTCAAATCGATCAATTAATTTGATTTACATGGAAAATGTCTTTTGCATTACATGGAGCACTCTTAACTTAATGTGTAAATATTATAAGCTTTTGTACCTTTATTTTTGAGACTGAAGACTTGAGGTCTCGCTGATTCAGAATGAAATAAGCAAAATATTTTTTTAGTAGGTTGCGCTTTTTCATTCAGTAAATAATGATAAAAGTGTCCCTCCTACCAAAACACATAGAAATGCTGTTCTTTTGAACTCTACAACATAAATGAATGATAATAAGGCATTATAATAATAATATTTAACAAATAATATTTCTTGAGCACCAAATCAGAATAAAAGAATGATTTCTGAAGTAATGGCACATATACTGTCCACTTTCTCTCATTAAAGTAAAGTAGTGCTGCCCAGAACAGGAACAAGGGGGAGTTTCTCTCCTTCAATGTTTGACCGTTTTAACACCCTGCCACTCATTTCCAGTCACTCTCATAAATCTCTGGGCAAAATGAAGTAAAAGGAGCCCATTACATTCAGATCTGTGGGCATTTAATCAGGCCGATGTGCCACATAAACTTTCTCCTTCTAAACCTTCATCCTTTTTACTGAGATTGCTGAGCTGTGATGGTGTCGGGATGGGGTAAGGCGCATGGCGCTGCTGGGACAAAAAAGGGACAAGGAATTACAAAGGACACAAACATTCCCCGCTGTGTCTCTCCATGACACGGGTTGTGTTTTGTCAGTGATACGACTACATTGATTTAGAAGGAATTTTGCATGATTGCATTTATCACTCTCTGGATGTGGCGAGCTGATTGATGCATCGGGGGATCATAAATGCCAATCTCTCAGTTCAATGTTATGCACAGTAGGATTTCTGTCACGAGTTAATGATGCCAGATTGTGATTCTGACCCGTCGCACAAATACAGTTTGTCCAAGGTTTGGAGAGAAAAGGAGGAGAGGATAGCGAAGGAAAAAGAACCTTTCAGTTGTATCAAGTGTGAAGGCATTTGTCTGGTTCTGCTGCTTTCTCTCAGATGCTTGTCGGAGACATCAGTACAGACAGGAGGGTTTCAGAGCTGGCCATGAGCCTGCGGCGCTACAAACGATGACTCCATCCTCTACTCCCTCACCATAATATCTTTGCCCACATTTGCAAACACAAAAAGGAAAGAGAGAAAAAAAATAAAAATAAAAATAACAAAGTAAAGGAATTTTGACATCCATGGCCATTTTCTGTCACTTTCCTTCCCAGTCGTATTCTCATTAGGATAATGTGATGCTACAAAGTGGCAACAGAAAGTGCTTTCAGTGGAGAGAGTCACTGAACTTGCATGACCACGTCTTTGTCTCGGCAGCTCAGCTCACTCCAAGGAGAACGCATACGTGACTGATGTTTGGAACAAATCCAAGTGACCAGTGAAAATTCATGTCATTTGTAGAGTCATCAGAGACTGACGTGAGAAATCCTGACAATGGTCCTGGCCTCAAAAGAAACACACATACATACTCCCAAGGTATTTGAAAGACAGTTTCAGATGTAATAAGACCGAAAATGGATTTGGTGATGCATAACAAACCATGATGGCACAACTGAAAAAAAAGGCATCAGAGTATAACAGCATAACATCGTAATACCACCGTCAATGGTTTTATATCTGTTTATCCATTCTATCTATCTATGAATGTATGTTTTACAGCATCACAGCTTTCAAAAAAAAAATATATTAAGCAGCACAACTGTTTTCAACATTAATAATAAGAAATGTTTCTTGAGCAGCAAATCAGCCTATTAAAAATTATTTCTGACAGACCATGAAAACTCATTTTAAAACATGATAAATAAAAAAAACTTGTAAACAGATTATACAAGCTATACTAATTTTACTGTGTTGTTGACTACATAAATGCAGTCTTTGTAAAAGAGTTCTTTAATTTTTTTTTTATATAATTTGAATACTGCATATACTTGTTTTAAATATATAAACAAATAAATATACACTGTACATATTTACAGGATACATGTGCAATACTTGTATTGTTAGATTAAATATAAATAAAAAAGCACCAGGTATAAACAATCAAAATATTATCATAAACCATGAGTGGCATTTTACTATCGCATATATAATATACCATACAGTGTATCCTCTGAGCACGAACATCATATGCAAGCAACTTCAAACCATGTGCGGCCCAAGTGCAATGACTGCGAAAATGGAAACTGCTGGAAGCCTTGGACTCAAGTCGAATTACGTCGCCAAGATGAGCAATTTGTTTTAACTTTTAATGCACTGCTGCATTGTGCAACTGCGTCTTTAATTAGCAGGGACGTTCAGCAAATGAAGCGTGCTCGAAATTGTTTGCTTGCGTTGCCTTTAAAAGACTACATACTTTTTTATGGCCCTCTGTTTGAGTTAACAAACGCTGTCACAAAACTGATCTTTCTGTTACTTCCCCCTCCTCCTCCTTGTCCCATTTGCTGCGCACTGGTGGCAGCAGTGGGTCTGCGCTTGACTCTGTTAATCGGCAGACGACAGCTTAACAGCTTGCGCGAGCATAATTAACGCCGCTCGAAATAAACGTGAAGGGGAGGGGGGAAATAAATAAATAATTCAAGCAAATGTGGCAGTCTGCTGACTGTTGTCTCAGGTACGGCTTTACCTGACCGGGCATCTCCACGCTAAACAGGGCCGGAGCAGCGGGCACGCACAATGACAACCTTAAATTATTCACTGCTTCAAAGCACAATGTGACTATTTAAAAGCCATTATTATGTTTAATAGTAATGCCTCTTTCAGGTTTTGCAGAAGAGTGAATAGACTGATTGTCAGAAATCACTTTTGCACCTCGGCTTGTGGAGGATTGAGTGATGGGAGCACAATTGTGAGGTTACGTAAAGATCTGCTGAAAGAGCTCACAAAATTAAAACAAGGAAAGAAAGGTATTTACAATCAAATCTATTTCTTTCTAAAAGGAAGTGAAAATTATTAAAGAACGATTTTCCCACAAAGTCTAACACTTCAGTCACTTTCAGTTCACACTTATAATGATGTATGCTACAAAGTAAATTACTTGCTTAAAAATGGAAATATTTTAATTAGGTTAGCTGATAGTTTTGTAGATAAGTTTGTTTGTCTCTCGTGTGAAAAATGTCAGCTTCAGTAATAGTCTCTGTCTGAATTACCCTCAAGGTTAATGTCTCCACCCCAGCCTCTCATTTCTGCTGTCACCAGCCATGTTTACATGCTTCTCCGCTGTTCACGTATGCAACGTTAAGCTCCTCGAACCAACCCAGGGTGAAATTATTGCTTTTGTAGGTGAGCGCGAGTGAGCATGAGAGGCGGTATCCAAAAATCCCTTAGCATATAAATAAACCAATTCATCACATGCTTTTTTTTTTGACAAGAATAAACACTAATTTTCCTGACGCTGACCCTGACAAATGGAGCGTCGTGTGAAACGTCCCCAGCTCTGCTATGGTCACCTCGTCAACAATGCCAGCAGGCTAGCGGGGGCTACATTGGCTTTAGCAGCGCGAAGCGCCTAATAAACGGCTAGTGTCAAAAGCGTTGTCAGTCCATTCTTTGCTTGTTTGGGTTCAACTGGGTTGGAGAGAGAGGCCAGCGAGTGTTCGGCCGTGCTCAGTGGCACCTACGCTCTCACTGGCCTCACCCCGAACAGACGCTATTGATTTCTGGCCGCGCTGCTCTTTGTCAAAAAATCAGATACAGCGAGGCCCTCTGGACCTCTTCACCTTTTAAAACACATACGCCGTGTCTCTTATGCGGTGGGCGGAGAGGCGTACGTACGTGTGTCTGTCTGCTTCTTATGAGTTCTTATGGGAAGGAAAGGTGTTCTTTGTTTGATGAGGTTGTAGCTGGGCTGTGAAAACGGATCTGTGTTCATGGGATGCTACTGTGATATTTACTCTTACTGTGTGTGATTGCATTGTTACACATTTCGCCTCGCTTTGAAAATAACTTTCTGGAGAAGCAAGTCTGTTAAGTTGATAAAAATAAAGAAATAAATCTCATAATTTATTCACTCCTTGTGTACCAATCTTGTATGAGTTTCTGTATTTTGTGAAACACAAATGAATGAATGAATAAATAAAATACAATAAAATAAATGAAACTATGAAAAATGTTAAACCTGCTTTTGCTCACATTAAGAAGCCCTTCAACAGAAAGTAAGTCATACAGGCTTGGAATGACATGAGGGTGAGTAAATGGTGATTACAGGGATCATGTCGTGACAAATCAAATTGTCCTTGATATTCTAATGGATACTATAAAAACATACTGTAATTTGAATCTTCAGAATATTCCTATTCCTCACAAAAAGAGGACGTTTTTGTTTCCAATCTGCCAGTGCTGCTATTCTTAACTAAAACTAAGAAACTAATAAATGCATGGGCGCCAAGAATGTGCCAGGCATATGGGCCCAGGGTGCTGTAAGTTGCCTTAAATCACAGCTTTTGGATTTTTGTTTTCTTTTAAATACACTAACATGTGAACTATTGGAGAGAGAAAAAAAAGTTTCAGAATTATATTATTTAATTTGCAATTGCAAGTTATAACATCTGTATAGCAGGAAATAAACTTGCAATTATAAGAAATAATGTCTAATAAATGTGAAATAATTTTTTAGCAAATGCGTGTTTGGCTTGCAATTCTGACATTTTCAGTTTACAGATACAGTTTATGTATCTGCCTTTTTATCTCAATTCTGAGACATAAAATTTAAGGGGAAAAAAGACTGATGTGTTCTCAGAACTGAGAACTGAGTTTTTTATCTTGACTTTTTGCTGAGTTCTGAGATAGCCTAGCTTTTTTCCCCCTCAAATTTTATAATTTTTTCAGAACTGTGAGTTTTGACTTCATAACTCAGAATTAAAAGATTGTATCATTCAATTTGAAAAAAAAAACATAATTATGAGATGTAAACTTTTGCGGGAAAAAAAAAAAGGCAGTTTAAAATTAGCTATTATATTTCTTCATACTTGTATTTTACTTTTCTTTTCTATGCTTCCATACTGGTGCATTAAAAAATGAATTCGTTCATAACAAATCTGAATAAACAAAATATTGGAGATGATTGTAGTAACAAACAGGGAGAGGATAGAGATGCTAATGGTTACAGCCTCAGTGCAAACATTAGCGACAACAGGACAGCAGATTAGCAATAATCTAAAGAGATGAAACAGTATGAAACGACAATATTCAAGTGTTATATAAAATAATATTCAGATAGATATAATATTCAAGCACCAGCACCAGCAATGACAACTTTTAAAGAGACAAGACTACAAGTTAAATAAAATCAAAACTAAAACCTTAAAACCTTTGTATCTTAAAAAATAAAAAATAAAAATATATATGTATATATATCTGTAAATATGTGTATATATCTGTAAATATGTGTATATATCTGTAAATATGTGTATATATCTGTATATATAGATACACACACACACACACACACACACACGTATATTAAAACTTCAAAGAAAAAAATGGAATTATTTAATACAAAATATGACTGAGTTCTCATTTGAATATCCTTGTCTGCACAAGTTACATAATAGTGACTGTGAACTGATAAAGAGAGAGCGGCTGAGTTAATCTAACACTCAAAGTGTTCATATATGTATTGCTTTTAACCAACAAAAGGATTTAAAAGTTGAATAAGGTGCCTAGACATTGCTGGATTACAATAATTAAAAATAAAATGCATTACACAATCCCTTTAATGGGATAAAAATGAGCACTTTATATCCACAGAAGGCTGAAAATCTTAGGTTTTGTATGACAAAATGAAATTAAAAATAGCAGTGATGTTTCTTTATGAAAGTGTGTTGCTGTGAATTATATGTGCCTAATAAGTTCATAAAGCATCAAAGCAGGTATTGTGTGAGATTTCGAAACCACTTTAACTGCTCACTTTCGATCTAAATAGCAAAGATGGGAAATTATGTTAAGCGGAAGTCAGTGCAGACCTAAAGCGTGTTTACACTGACATTCAAATGCGCATGCAAGTCAGTGGTCTCTTACGTACATACGCTCTCATGTTACAGGAGGTCTGTGTGCTGAGAGACACAACAAAGCTAGAGAGAGAGAGGAAGAGACATAGAGGAGGTGAGAAAGAGAGAGTTTAAGAGGAGGGGTCCACTGTCCAAAGCTTCAGCACCTCTCTCTCTCTCCTGACACAGAGAAAATATTATGCAGCCACTCGAGTCCATTGAATCCTTGTGATTCATTGCCCAATTTGAAACTGCCAAGCTGCTAAATTGCATCAGGTCTGCCAAAATTCATTCCAGGACTGTGGAGGAGATATGAAAAATTAAATGTCATCTCAGTACAGTGGAAAACTTTTACCTCTCAGCGTGCACAGCGCGGAATATGCTACATTTGTAATGATCGATGACGACTCGAGACTACACTTAACCTACTTAGTGATGTCATGTAGGCCGCGGGGGTGTTTACTTTTGAATGTGGCAGGAAGACATAAACTTTATTGGGTACCTGACATGGACACATTCTTCTCCCCTCGCCCCTCAGAAAGAAGTGACTTTCTGTGTTGATTCACAGATACAAAATTCTTCTTCTTTTCATCTTCCTTTCATCAGATGGAAGTGGGTGGTAGAGGAAGTGAATGATTTAAGAAAGAATAGTTGATGTAGGAGAACACAGAGGTCCACGGATACCTCCATTTCTAAAGTAAAGCATGTGAACCACAGAGTGATTGCTGGATGATATTACCAAAGAGCCCTAATATATTTGATTTTTTTTTTCCTTTTACATTCAACAAAGGTGCATCAAGTTCAGTCGCAAATGAAAACATATTTGGCCTAAAAGTGAAGATGTATTTTCACGGTGCATCTCATACAGTATTTGCAGCTTTATTTAGCCAACTCTATTTAACATTTTAGTTTCACATTTATTTCTTACAACTGTGACTTTGCGTCTCGTAATGTGATTTTATTTCATATTTTATTTCAATTTTGCACTGGGGCAAAAACTGGCTTTCAATTCTGCATTATTATTTAGTTTAAAAATGTCATTTAATGTGTTATTAAAAATGTATCCAGGTGGGTTAAAAGGGTTTGTTTTTTTGTTTGTTTTGGGGGTTTTTTGGGGTACCACCAAGGGTACCAATTTAGTTTGGCCCTTCAAAAAACAATCCCTGTGTGCGAGAATGCAAGTGTGGAGCCAATGTTCCTCTCCGATAAAAAATATCTCTGAGTATTAAACAATTCCTCCTATCATCTTACTGCTGCATCTTACTACTGAAAGGGGGAAAGAAGAAGGGATGGTAGGAGAACAGAGAGAGCAGAAAAGGAGAAGAAGAGGCATACTCTGCATAAGTATGGCGTCCGACTCAGTAATTTTTCTCTGGGGCTTTGTGTTGTACTGACAGCTTCATTTGTTTAAAGGCCCCTGCTCCCACTGTTCCTCGCCTTCTCCGATTATGATAGCTCTCTTCTGTGCATTATTATGGCCCAGCAAGGAGAAAAATACATATTAAAGGGGTTGATATTTGGAAATAAGTGGTTCGAGTACGTCTGTGAGACGATGTTCACATGGGGTTTCTGTCTAGTCTCTACTCTCTGTACTATTCAGTCACACGTGCACACACACACACACACACACACACACACACACACTAGCCAAAGAGATGCATATGCTGGCTTTTATGCAGCAATCTTTTCCCAGAAATCATCATCTACGGTATTATTACATATAGAAATTGTTCTTTGGAAAGTTTAA
This sequence comes from Enteromius treurensis, assembly GCA_032275025.1. NCBI lineage: Eukaryota > Metazoa > Chordata > Actinopteri > Cypriniformes > Cyprinidae > Enteromius > Enteromius treurensis. The sequence goes on from JAUCMU010000125.1 coordinate 20,818,880, forward strand.
TAGTTGAATAACATGTATTAAACAACAAAATTAACTAATGCATTTTTTAAATATTTCCCTTAGTCATCTATTAACTTGCTTGAACAATATGTGCATGAGGCTCATGTGAATATTGCTGAGAGAGTGAGAAAATCTGTGATAAGAATTTGAGATCATAGCTACACATAAGCATATGCAATTTTGACCAGTTTTTTACAAACGACACTCACACAAACAGTCGCACACTGAGATGCGTACGGCCACATGGATTTGCAGTCTCTCTTTATCCCTCGCTCCCCTTATTTCTCTCTCAATCTCTCCCTCTCTCTCTGCCTGCTCGCTGCGAGGCAGCAATATTTATTATTAGGAATATCATTTGTATTAATCATAAGGATAAATGACTGGTTTGGCTATCTGAATGCCTCATTTAGAGAAACTTCGCTCCTGTGTCATCGTTATAAATGACTGGCAAGGCTTTGTTTCACCTGAGGCTGCTCATCCATGCCTCTTTGCATATGCATATACATGTTTTTGTTTTAAAATGTTTTCATATATAAACAGTATATATAAGTACTCTTTAGGTGTCACACTTACACTATCAGCAAAAAAAAAAAAAAAGCATTAATTAAAATGTCCTTTTAGGACTATTCTGTGTCATTGATGTAACCCCTCGTGGCAAGAGAGCAAAGAGGGAAACAAACTAATGGGTTACAAACATAAGTACATAAGTAGCAAACGCCCCCCACTGAACAGCTAAAGATTTGAGATTGAAATTTTCGAATGTGAATTCCCCACCCCCTCTCTTTCTTCCTCTCTCCTCCATATCTCTGCGTGATTAAATTATTCAGTGCTACAAACTACAATCATGCTTTATTAAAAATTATTAAAAAATTCTCACTGGGGTGTGCAGATGTGAAAGAATTTATTGCCTGCTTGTTTTTCTCATTTGCATCATTGATTTTGTGGGAGTTTAGAGAGGGATGCTACTGCTCTTTTTTGCGCCCCTTTTTTCGTGAAGGGGGAAATCTTGACATCTTGTCCCATTTGATTAATGACGCATACAGGCTGATTTTATTTACGTGCGTTTATGACTTTTATCGGCCGCAGAAAGTGTGCGTCCCTGTAAAATTAGGAGCGCAGAGCTTCCTGTACTTCTTATTAAACGAGGCGCTCTCATAATGACACGCGCACACATAGAGCATCTCATTCACTCTGGTATTTGTCACTTTGTCCATCACAATAACACATTACTCAACTTTTTTGCGCTTAGTCCCTAAGATAATCAAGCTTTGCCAAGTTTTAGTCCTCTGGCTTTTTTTCTGTTTCCCCGTCAAATAAATAAAGATGGGAGCGTAGATCACAAAATGAGCAAATGAGAAAAACTAAAGTGTGTCTGAACACAAGCAGGCTGTTTGCATAGAAAGGCAACATAAACTGTAGCAAATCTTCATCTTGAGTATTAATTAAAATCTTTTTTTTTTATTTCCATATATTAAAAATACATGCGAAATTTACACTTCAAAGTTTCGCCCATTACGAGAGCCATTACTTATACTTGTTATACCAGATCCCTATGGCCGCACTATGAATGATTTAACAGCAAGTTACAGTAAACTAAATTCAATTTTCGTTCAAAGCAGCCATCTACAGTGCACTTTGAAGGGAGAGGGAGAGAAAGGCAGCATGCTCACTGTTGAATCCTGAGCAATGACTGGCTACTTTAGCAATTAAAATCCGGGGCAAAGACACAGCGGCTTCGTTTGGCCCAGAGACTGCACCATTCATCATCCCAGCTGCCATAAAATAGCACTAGATGGATTCTTTGATTTTAGCTTTGGAAGAACATAAATCAAAATCTAAACCATGGGCTGTCAGGGCCATCACCAGAATTATCCATTTGAGAGAGAGAGAGAGAGAGAGAGAGAGAGAGAAGCAGGGAGGGTGAGGAGAGACAGACTTATAGTTCAGACTAAGAGTTTCTCATTGTTTCTCATTTTGTGCTCTCCTTCTGTCCTTCAATCTCATGCACATGGATGCAAAACATAAGAGCTCTTGCATTGGCACTATCAGTGGAATGTGTGTGTGTGTGAGAAAGAGAGCCGTACGATAAGTGACTTATAAAAACACCAACAATGGTGCACTAGTGAGTCTGATAAGAGCTAGGAAACTCTCTCTCTTTATAGTAACACTCTCTTGAGAGCACGTTCTAGACCAGAGCAATTCCTCTCTCACAGGGCAGTGCCACCTTATACCGGAGAGACCACAGGAAGCTGGATTAAGCTCTATGCACACTTTAGCCCTCCTTTTACTCTTAAACGCCTGCCAAGGTGAGGTGGATTCCCTCCAGCACACACACACACACACACCCATGCTCCCTGTATTGTTGCTCCCATGAGGCCTTCCTTGGAGGACCGGCAGCCTGGCTAACAGAAGACCTAATTTTAGTGTGGAGACGATGATAAGGAAAGAGAGAACAGGAACAGGAGAATGACTTAAAGAAAGAAAGAGAAAAGAAAGGAAGAGGATGAGGGTGTCTCCAGGGCCTTTAACTTCCTCCTCTCCTTGAGTGGGAAAAGACACTCAACTCCTACCAGTTATCAGTCATTATGTTTCCTCTCCTGTCCTTTCTCTGCCTTAAAGGGATAGATCAGATGAAAATTTAAATACTGCTATTATTTACTCTCTTTTTTCTGCTGTTTCAAACCAGTCAAAATAAACATTTTCCTTAGCTCAGAAAAAAAGAGAAAAAAACATCACACAGGCATAAAAAAGTAGTTCATATAAACGGTGCACTGTGTTGCATGTCTTCTGAAGCCATGTGAAAGAAGACTTAAAAAAGATCAAAGCTTTCTAACAGAGAAAAAGTAGTCTGTTACATTACTTCATCAATAAAAATGTACCATTACGAAAAAGAAAAATAACAATGCTACCATGTTACTGCTGCCAATTCTATTTAATCTAGCTTTGCTCCTTTTAGTGATATTACTGCACGTTCGTCCAGTGAAATTTTTCTGAAAATATCCAGACGTTTAAAAATATATTAGAATAATCAGAAAAGTAATACATGGCCAAAAAAGTTTGTGTTTAAGCCATAAGAATTTGCACAACAGAAAGTTGATTGGTTTGGATTCTGTGTGAGCTGTGCCTCAGAGAGTGCTACATTAATGGCAATAATTACCCAAATTGTTGCTTGTGTGTATCTATTTGTTTGTACTTTTCCATTCCAATAAGTCACCAGCTCTGGTGAGCACCCGAAATGAGGAAAGTCTCCAGGTGCTGGACTATCTCCTCATTAATCAACTAAACTTGGTTAAACTGAACAAAAATGTTGCAATAGTTCTAATTTCCTCATGATCGTAGTGATTGAATGGCTTAGTGATTAATAATCTGACGCAGGCGCTTGCAAAGGTTTGTTGTGTGTTTGTGTGCAGGGCAGTATGGAGGGCAGCTGTCAATGCGAGGACATTTGTCTCTGTCATTGGTTCTCCCCTCCTCTCAGTCTTTCCCTCTCTCTCATCTCATGTGACGGAGGAGCAGTGCCACACATACCGCCTAAAACTGATAATACTACTGTCGAGGCCAATTAGGAGCTGATTCAATCAAAAATAAAGCAAAGCATAAAACGACCTATTTTAATTCCCCCGGCTCTCCGGCAACATTCAATTACATCTTCCCATGGTACGTTTTTCATGTGCTCCAATTAAAGTCTTATTTAATGTTTAAAGCATATTACTTTTCTTTATTACGCCAGCGAGTAACAAAGTCAGCAAAGGTACAAAAGCCTCTTCCTTTTGTTTTGGATTTTATTGCCAGAGTTCCTGAAATGAATTACAGAGAAAATGTGCGAAAGAGAGAGAGAGACTGCTGAAAGCCTTGAAAGTAAGGATGGAAAAAGGAAAGAAAGAAATCCATGGACGGGAGGGAAAGAGAGAGAGAGAGAGAGAAAGCCATGTATCATAACAATTGGAAAAGAAAAGAAAAGAAAGCAAAAACAAAACAACGATATCAGACACTTTTGTTATTAGATTTATATGCTGCATTAAGGCAAATCCACACTCTCACTTTGCAGATGCTTCATCTACTGTAATATTTGCGTGTTATAAAAATTCCTTGACTCCCCCCCCACCCCTTCTATTGTTCTGCTGTACTTTGCTGTAATCAGGGAAAACCATCCAACAAGGCTCATATTTCTTGAAGGTGTATCTGCTTCTCTCAGGGATATTAAAGATTTTTAAGCCATAGAAGTGCAAATGATCTGTGTTGGGACAGTAAAGAAGCTGTTGTACTTTAATACTGTTCAGTTAATGGTGAACCCATTGAAAAGAAGAGCGATGAAGATAAACCTTTTGTAAACAGCCGTTGGTTCTTTCTTAGTAAAGTATGTTGTCCTCTGTTTCGCTTTGTTTTTCTCTCTCTCTGTACAAAGGGCTCAGAGAGCATAGAGTGGGCTTTTACTATAGACACTCAATGAACACAAGAGAGTCAGTTCATCCCATCTATGAAATGGGTTGTTCATTAGCCCATTGATCAAGTGGTCCCATCCTGTCACCAACATACAGCTGGCCAGCGGTCTGACTCACACACACACACACATGCCCGTTGACACACACACGGCACACCTTCCGTCCCACACTGTGGCGGTGAGGACTCTGGTAAGTGGGGTCAAAGGTCGTGTGTAGTAATCCATCTAAGCAGCGTGACAGCAGCAGCTAATAAATCACTCATTCATGGTTTAATCCATCGTCTGTCCTCAGCACAGACTGGCAAACAATACACCGGTAACACTGTCTGTCTCTTACCAAACCCAGACACTCTGTAACTTATAACTTATTTCTTTTGCTTTTCCCATTGGGAGCTCTTTGTAAGAGACAATGCTTGTTTAGGCTAAAATAACATCTTGAACATACTTAAACTTCATCTTTAACCTCAATATTTATTCTATGTGCATTTTGCTTCATTAAACTAATCACTTTATTTGAAAAATACAAAATGTATCCCCGCGGCATTCAGGTAGGCATTTCCAGCAGATTCGAGCGGCAACACAATCGATCGGTACATTTATAGCTGCAGATTTTAATGCGGGTTTTGAGAAAATGCTAAGTATTATTGAGTCCTCCTAGCACTCCTAGCAAAGAACGGAAAGATTGTGACCTTTTTTAGCTGAAGCACAACAGCGGCCCGTGTGTTGAAGACACGATCTTTCTGAACTGAAAAAAAAAAAAAAAATTAAATTACAAATTCATTGAAATGGAGTTCCGTTTAAAAATAAAATTGTTCTTTTCTTTCTATTAGTATATAAGTACTAAGGAGGTTTTGACACCACTGTGTCTTATCGAACCGAACCGTGATTTTTGTGATTTATATATATATATATATATAACTGTAATGGCATTTCATAATATTACTGTTTTTACTGTTTTATTTTTGTATATTTTATAAATATAACCTTAGTGAGCATTAAAGACTTCTTTGCAAAGCATAAATCTTACCAACCCCAAACTTTTAAATGGTAGTATACATCTTTACCCAATATTTGAATAACTTCCTGGTTGGTGAAAAGAATAACATTAAGAGATTTTCCACTATTCCAGGCCCCAGTCTCTCTGCACTGTTAGCTAACCATTTCCACTTCTGGTGGAAAAGGTTTGAACCTGTAGGCCTGGTAATAGAAAAGAGTCTCTTGTGTTCCATTGAACACAGGTAATAAAGAAGTGCCCTGTTTTTCATTTTAAACGTATTTGTAATAATTGTTTAATTTTTTTAATATTTTATTATAATTAAAATATTTTAATTATGTATCATATTTTAATACATCATTAAAATGTTTTAATTCTAAATATTTTCTTAGTGATGACTAAAGCTTTTTTTTTTTTTCTTTTTTTTTTTTCTGGATTTTTAGCCATGACAACATTAAGATGTCTTCATACAAAAATGTGTCTGTAAAATCAGTAACATACTGGGCAGTGACACAAAAATACAGCTGCCTTAGCTTTCACACACAGCCTGAGACACAAGAGAGGACACTAGCTTAATCCCATACAATGTAAAATATGCAGTATTTATGCTGCTTTGGCCCCAGAAGAGCTGGCTATTAGCTATAAAGGAGACTTCTGAGTCTTCCTAACCTTTATTTGTTCCCTCTCTATCTGTCATTCTCTCCGTTTCCTGAAAACCACTTGTCTTCTGATGCATAGCGCCTCACCTGACAAAGAAGAGGAGAATGATAGAGGGATAGAGCAGAAAGAGAAAGAGAGGAAGAGAAGAGAAGGGCCAGCGGTTGATCTTACAGTTTAATTACCTGCCTGCCTTGTAAGTGCTCTAGCAAGGAACTACATCCCTGGCTACAAAAGACAGCTCTGCTATTCCAAATAATTAAATACTGACCCATTAAAGTGAGAACATGAGGACAGGCTTCCTCTCGCTCTCTTTCTTTCAGCACATCATCCTCCTCCTCCTTGTGTCCTCACTTCATTGCCTCCATTCCTCTGTCTATTTTCTCCCTCCCCAATCATCCCGTCACTCCCGCCTCTAGGCCAACTTTGTTTAGCATGGACGGCGCCACCGCTATATTTGTTTGTTGTGATCGTCCCGCTCAGATTGAAAGTCCCGGGGTTAAAACCCCTCAGCGAGAGGGGCTCAAAGTAATAAAACTAGCGATTAGCTATTCCCATCGAAGTGTTCGGAGGGGAAGGGGGAGAAGGAAAGGTAGTGGCACCTCATTACGGCACTGCACTTGGCTGCTTTTATCGGTAATTGGACTATATAGGCCTTCATTATAATTTACTTTCTTGGTCCTCCTCCTCCCCTCTACAAGCACCCAAACTGATAATGCAGACAAGCAGAACAGAGTGGGCCTGTTAGTAGCTGTAGAAACTGACACCATTTAATGGCTAATTATAACAACTAAATTAAAGAAGAGGCCCGCAGAGGTAGCAGGATAATACCAGCACTTCACTTAAGCGCATCACCATCATCAGCCGAGGGTGTGTTCACCGATAAGATAAGAGGAACAAATTAAAGTATGTCCGGAACATAAAGCTGGACAGACTCTGAACAACGGGGCTTATTTTTCAAGCTAACGCTGGTACTGGGTTGTACGCTAACAGCAGGGAAGGTAAAAGTACTGTGATGCGGAAGCAAAGGGTTTATTTCATTTAATTTTTTCTTCTTGTACTATCATCCGCTCACACTAGGATGCATCTTTAGTCTGTCTCGTTGCACAATACAAAAGTCGTTGCCAATGATTGAAGTAGAGCTCAAGCAAATACAGCTAATTGCATTTGATACCCAGCGTGGTGCCCTCTGTAAGCAACGACTGCATTAAGCAGGAGGCTGAACTTGTTGGGAGCATTTTCAAATCAAGTCTCTGAAGAAAAATCTCAATGTCATCGCTGTTATTTCGGTCTAGCTGAAGGCAAACAAGAGTCACCCCGCAAACATGAAAGCGTTTTGACAAAAGGAGAAAAAAACTGACCTAAATTTTAACCAAATCTGAACAAATTTGACATTTCTTTTTCTACAAAATACTCAGTAACACTCAGTTCTCACGATGCTCCACATGCATGCACTGTTCTGTCTAGAAACTGCACCTTGTTAGGTTTGAAGGAAGTGAAGTCTGCTAACACATCCTGGCTTACTCTTAGTCACCCACCCCCAGAAGTGCTCTCCGTCGGACGCCTCTGTCCCATCGATAAGTGCCACCTCGCCTCCTGCCGTGGACTGGCACAGGGCTGGCAGTTCAATAGGCTAAGCTGGCGGGATGAGGGACGTTACACCCACCCCCACTGTCAATGCAGCCTGCCAGGCCTGACGGAGGGCCATGGAGCTGCCTGCTTAACGTCACTCTCTCGGCTCCCCCTGCCACTCACAGAGACTAAGCGCTCACCTGATTGACAGACATGGTGGAGCCTTTGATGCTGATGATGATGGTGGTGGTGATGCTGCTGGAAGTGCTGGTGATGATGGGGGATTTCTGAGGCTGCAGTCTGACTGTGATTATGTTCTGGGAGGAAGCAGCGAGAGCGCGCAAACGACACGGCTGATCCGGCTTAGCTCCTTCAGGAACGGATACAGGCGTCAATGTGCCACCGGCGGCCATGTCACAGTGGTAGGGTAAGAGGACCTGGGGAGGGGGTGACGCAAAGCCCTGGATTTACAGAAAGGAGCTAAACATCACACATGCTCCTAGTCCTATAGGGACACTGCTGCCCGGAGAGAGAGACAGAGAGAGAGAGAGAGAGCTTTGATGATGCTCCGGACGAGACGCTAATCACTAGCGGCATGAAGCAGAGCAACTTTAGAGGGTGATATTGGAGTTTCAGTGTCATGGGCAGCTTTTGATCACTAGCATCCAAGCCTGCACTTCTAATCCCAAACACTAACAGCTCATGTGTGTCTCCAGACTTTGTAAACAGCGAAAAGGAGTGGCAGGTGGCTAAATTACCAACCCGAGTGAAGCCCAGAACTCTTGATGAAGACTTACAGAGGATGAAGGGACTGTGGGAGTGTGTGTACTGTATGCGTTTGAGACAGAGTTCTGTGACGTTTGGAATCGAATTGAGAATTCAAATTAAAAGTTCCCGAGTTAGATTCGAGGTAGCAAACAGAATTCATAATTGTAATTTGATTTGATTGTAAGAACGTAGAATTTCAAACTCAAAGATATTGATAAGATAAGTAGTTTGTCAAGAACAGCTTTGAATGCTGGCTTGAAAAGTTTGAAGGTTTAAATGCTACCCTGAAGAGGATGAGAAGCATTTCCTTTCCTGGCATGCAAAAAAAAAAGGCATATGAAAATAGCTGTTTGCCCTAATGGAGGGACATAATATACTGTAGTATGTGATAATACATGTACTGTATAGTACTGTACGTCTGGATTACATTCATACTATATAACATTCATTTTGTGTGGATTACCTATTCAAAAGAAGTACCTATATAGAGAATATGCTGTTTTCTTCTTTCTGTCATTACAGTTCAAAGTCCTGTGGGTTGAGGGTAATCTAACTCAAAAATAAAAATTTAGCCTTTTCTCCAGCTCTGATTTTTGCTTGGTCAAGGGCCTTGTAAATGGGATTCATCTCCTATCTCCACAGGCCTAATTTTACTGTTGAATTAGACAGAGCTTAATGAACAGGCACTGCTAAAACATTTAACCCCCCCCCCCCTCTTTTTTTTTCTCGCCAATAACCTCTCTACCCTGAGGGAATGAACACCTTGAGCTTATTCAGCAAAAGTCAAATGCCAGCATCTCAGTCTCTCTCGCAGAGCTCACTCTTCTGCATCTATGAACATGCACTCACATTTACGCCTGGAATGGGACTGTCTGCAAATCCCTCCCTCCAATCCAGAGATGGGTAATTGATGAAAAGGATAACGAAAAAAAAAGTTGCTCATCTTTCATTTCTACGATTTTTTATACAGGGAAGGTATGTATATGTTTGGTAAATGTTCTGTGGTTATAATGTGGAAATGAAAGTGGAGTGGCCCAGGGGTTGGTCCCTGCTTAACCATATTTGATTTACATCAATTAGGTCTCTCACATAAGATGGCCTAGCAAGGAGCGAGGTAATAACCCAGAAATAACCTCATTAAAAAAGACAGCATATCGGTCTGCGCACAATGAACTCATAACTGAAAAATTAGTGACCTGGAAAGTGGCAGGAGGAGTCAATGACGCTACGCTGGAGAGTGCCATATCTTTCCCGCTGCCACAAAGAAGAGGTAGACACGGTCAAAAAATGGACCATGTATTCTTCATTATCCCTCCTTTCTTCTTTTCTTTCATAACAAGGTCTGAAGCCATGCTATTGTTTGCGGGTCTAATTAGAGTTGGGGGGTTGGGGCAAAACTCTTGCTAGTTGGTAATGGTTCAACATCTCAGTTACTATACCACCGCGTCCTTTGTTTAGGTGTTAATACTGTGCATTCTTATCTGTTAATACATCAGCTTGGCGACAAAGATATTTTTACTGCTGTCAAACGATTAATGGTGATTATTTGCATAAAAAAATAACTTTTTGTTTACATAATATATGAGTGTGCACTGTAAATAAAACCCTATGCATGTACATATTTAGGGAAAATATGTTCTGTTTATATTATATTTATATATTTTTTTTTCTTGAAATATATACTTAATGTGTGTGCATTTATAAATGCATAATAAAAACAAAACATGTTACAATTATGTAAACAAAAACATATTTTGGATGTGATTAATCGCAATGAATCATTTGACTGCACTGATATGTTTCCATTAAGTCGTATGATTGTGCAATTACTAACAAAACCTTAAAGACTGGATGATGCATTCACTAATAAGCATGTTCTAAACAACCCAGTGCCTTCGTTCAGCTGTGTCAAATAATGAGTTTACCGAGACTTACGGCTGAAATCAATATACATTTTTTTTTTCCTTCAGTATCTACGTCCCTAAGATGAGAACTCCCTGTCGTCCTCCAGTCACTCTCCCCACAAATCTTTCGGACATGCAGTGCAATTAAGAGCTAAAGCCCACCGATGTAAGGGAGTAATCACTGCTTTGATTTCTCACATCAATACAAGCTTGGCCACTTTGATATGCAGGGCTGCCTTGATGAGTCTTATAAATATATTAAAATAAGTTTAATTACCAATTCAAATTCCGGCGAGCCCCAACTATAAAAGCATATACAATAAAAGCACACAACGGCAGGAAGTGAGGGACAAATTAAAGGGCTGCGAGGAACAAAAAAAAAAAGACAGCACTCCTGACAAGGCACGTGTTTTAGCCTTGTGTCTACGCTTCACCTTTCATCTCATTTTAAGGCCAGGGAAATCAAATGTGCCCCTCGCCGTTTTGATTTCTTCATTTCTCAGAGAGAAAATATTCTGTTTAATTATTCCTTCCTCATGCAATTTTAATGGGCCCCGATTCCTCTTTGAAAGTGCGGTGGGGCCATGAAGTACATGTGTCAGTATTTGCTCTTAACTTTGAAAAGTTGCATAGATGAAATGGCTTTGCCGAATGCCACTGATGTGCGCTTTACCATATTTGCTTCACTTAACTCAGTTGATTTAACTCTGAAGCCTTGCTGCGATTCATCAGGGACATCATCTGAGAGAACGGGAAAAACAAATAAACTTTAATACTTTGCTTGTTTTTCCTTTTTCTGTCTGTATTACTGCTATTATTATTTTTCTCTGTCATGTTGCTACAGCATCGTACCTTGATAATAACTCAGCTCGTGACCAATGGTGAAGAGGTTAAAAGCCACGTCAATGATTGCACTCAATGTGCGAAAATCTGTTCAATTGATATCTGGGAGAAAACATCAATGTTTGAAGCCGCATGAAACAAGGAAAATCTTTTAATCAAATTAATCCGTTATTTTCAGTCTGTTGTGTGGAGTCTTGTTATTTCAGGAAATGATTTGGGGTCATTAATGGCTGTCACAAGAGTAACATATCAAGCTGGAGGACGTCTCTGACATGGACCGTGGCACAGTGACAAGAGAAGCAACCTTTTCAAAGCTAAAGCTACCCGTTGACTCATTAAAATCCCAATAATTACATACATCCAACCCTATCTTCACACCTTTAATTGCCTATTACAAATCGCCACTCTCATTTGCGGCGCTCATACTCCTCTGTTGTCAGCAGATTGTAGCTTTGCAGTGTGTGTGTGTGTGTGTGTGTGTGTGTGTTCGTATGCAAGCTAAGAAAAAATACTGCTAGCAATGCGTTGAGTTTATTATTTCTTTAGGCTGCCACAGTATCAATTTAGATATTTGTGACTGTGACAGCCTGACTGTTCATACAGTACATGTATTTACACACGCACACACTCACACAGAATGGCTACTGTACATAGATTCATCTATAATGGTAATTGAAGCTGTAGGGTAAAATAGATGGTGTCTTTCCTGTCTGAGTGTGGCACTGCCATCTCTGCCAGACTGGGTCAAAGATCAAAGAGGTTAATGCTGGCAGCATGTGAGGTGTAGACAGGTGTGACATTGTTAGTCATTGGGGATAGACAGAAAAAGCCATGGAATACATTTAATAAATAGAGATTTTTCAAATTATTTAAATGCAAAACGTGTATGCAGTTATTTAAAGTAATAAGCTTTTTGCCTATGAAAAGGTTATTTAAATTGAAAGAATATTACTTTTTACAAATATGTATAAAAACATAGGTGTAAGCGCTACCACTTCAAAATGTCTTCAATAAATCTTCAATTAATTTGCAAAAAACAGATAAAAAAATTACAATTAAATAAAAAAAAAATTATTTAAAAAAAACAACAGAAAAATCTGAAACTTAAAAAAATGGAATTATCAAATATTGAATCACCAAAAAAGTCCAATATATACATTTATCATTTAATAGCAAGCTTCTAAAAATAAAGAAATTCTAAATTATGAATAATTAGCAATATTATCATGATAATTTTACATTAAAAGTTGAAATCAACCAAAATCTAAACATCTATACAATCTAATATCTAAACTCATATCAGTGTCACATTTGATCCAGGAGCTAAACTATGCTGGTGAAAAACCAATATATTAGATGGTTGTACTTGTGTAAATGTGGCATTGTTTGTCTGTTGTTGCAGGCCATTACTTTGAAGCGACACTGTGAAGGATGACACGTGTGTTGGCTGTTTTTGGCGCCGATACTCAAAGATTCTCTGAGTGCCCTTCAATGCTTTCTACAGCCTCGGGGTGCAAACACACGAATGCACGCACACACGCTCACACCCCGACTAAGACACTCACACAGACACCGGGAACAACAACGGACTACAGCCACGGTCAGCGGTGACACTGTCGCCCTGCCAGCACTGAGTTATTATCTAATCTGAGGCTCTGCCCAGGGTTACATTTGTCAATCTGTTCTGGATGGTCCTGAGAGGCTTCTGCTTTCTGGCAAAATGTAGAAAAAAAGAGATTATGACCAAAAAAAAAACAACATATTCGTCCCATAATGCCTAAAGGCTACCTGTTGTCCCCTATCTCCTCGTCTGGATGCATGACATGAGTGATTTGTGTGTGTGACAGAAAACCTGACCCTTCAAACTTACAATAGAGGAGGGCAAAGCAGCACACAGTGTCCTTGAGGCTTCAGCATCATACACAATGTTGGCTCAATATCCTTTTGCCTATAACGATTAATTATGAAGACTTGGACAAGACAAGAACCTCATTATATATTTTTTTTTTCATTTCCTGAAAAACTCACTCGCCATCGAGGCAAAATTGTTTAGCAATCCAATAACATGAAGCATTGATTTTTATAGCTGTCTAATTGCATCCTCTAATCAAGATGGAATACCATAAGTGATTACGCCCCAGGCTGTTAATAAACCCATAATGACAGTGCAATGAGGTGGCTTAAGGAACACCTCGTAGACTCGCTGTGAGACGCGAAAACTCTCTGAATATGATGTGTTTGATCTGCCGGTGACAGTAACAGACTAGTGGAGCCCTTTTACTCTATGTGCCGGTGGAGAGTAATTGATTTAGGCTGCAAAGGGAAAGATAGATGGCTGTCAGAGTCTGTTGTGACACCTGCAGGATGTCTCTGGCGAGATGTAGCAAGGGAAACCGGCCAATTAGAGAAGCACAATCAAATATTCAAGAGCAGACGGACACAGTCGTTATTTATCCATGCTAACACGTGAATATTAAAGAAGTTAAACGGGTGTGGTGCTCAATCATTCACGTTCACAGGATGCTTTAGAGTGAGATGGTTATAGCTACGATTGCCTGAAAAAGTATGCAAACCCTTTGGCTTGACCTGGATTTCTACATAAATTGTTAATATAATTTGATTGCATCTAAATCGCAACAATAAACAAACGCAGTTAGAAATGACAGACAAACAGTGTGTTTTCATATTTCATTACGAAGCATGCAGTCGTAAATGTTGAGTTTGCTGTTCACAAGAAGCATTATCTGTTCTGAGAGTTTATCAGGATATTTTGTATAAGAATGTAAGACCGTTTATCCACCAAGTAAACTTCAATAGAAAATGGGCAACACAATATGACAATGACCCAAAGCACAGGACTAAAACAACAGTTGAATGACTTCAACAGAAGAAAATATACCTTTTGGAGTGATCCACTCTGAGCCCTGACCTCAACCCGACTAAGATTCTCTGACATGAACTCAGAAACTCAAAAATATGACTTGAAATTGTTTGTAAAGTGGAATGCATGATTCAAAACTCTCTCTGTGTGAATTTGGTCAGCAGTTACAGTAAACAGTGCTAATTCTGCCAAAGATTGCCATCTTCTTAGCAAATAATGAATCTAACAGTTAATGTTCCTACTGCATCCGTAACTCACTTTAATAAGAAAACATCCACGTTTTCTGCTCTTAGATGTTCTAAAAAAGAAAGTACGGATGCAAAGAAAAGTCTCATGTAAGGGAGGCAATATAGACGTGAACAGGAATTTGCTGGAATTAGAATGTGTTTTCAATAAAATCATGTTTTTAAAGAAAACAAATGATGAAAACAATATGTACAGTGCTGTACACAGGTAGCTGCTTCTGCTTCATTCCCCTTTAGCGCGCGCAAACACACACACGTAGAGCTTTTTCCTCCTCGCGTTTTATTGATGAGTCTGTCCTGAGGTGCATCTTCATAATTGTGCATCAGAAAAGTATAGCTCTGTGATGGATATTTGTACATAATAAACACAGATAAATAAGAGACACAGCCATTTTTCAACCGTTTTATGCCATTAACACTATCTCCCTCAGCAACTGTCAGCTCCATAAAAACCTTCAGATATATTGTGTTTTAATGCCCCTTTATAAAGGCAACATAAAAACGCAATATCCGAGAGCCTGTCACTTAGATAAACAAAGCAGAATATTGATTTCCCCCTAAATTGAAGTGGAGAAAAAACAATAATGCTATATTTGTAGTAACATGGAATTACAAGTGGTAACCGTGTTAAATTCTACCTTGCCTTGTCAGTTTCACACCTCTCCGTAGTTATTCCTCCAGACTCATTTCTTAACTGAAAACTCTGCATCTCCTTATTGGATCAGGATGCAGCCTGAGATCTGCTCTCGCAGCTTATGCTATCCCTGCGTGACACCTATGGACCCTATTACCCAGGATGCATCGCCAGACCTGTGATTAACCTTACCTGAGTGCGCATACAGTCGATAAAGCATAGGATAAATAGACTGGCTTTCGCTCGCAGATCGAGCGCGCCGTAGGTCTGTCACTCGGTACGGCTGAAGCGAGACTGTATCCAAGCAATATCTTTAACACAATTCCTCAAGAAGGATGAAAAAAGCTTTAACAAGCTGAATACCTAGAGAGTTAGCGCTCCACGTCTTTTACAAATAGTCTTACAACGCTTCAAATCGGCGCTCTGTGAACACTCTGTGAAGTTTCCCACTCGCTCCTGCTCTCTCCCTATATTAAATCGACCAATCAAAGCATGTCAGTCATGCAGTCTGCCCAGCGTCTGACAGCTTGGCAGCTCCAATGCGAGAGTGCCTCATTCATTCTTATGACACGCATCCGATATCTTAGTGTCTGACTCTCGCAAGGTCCATCAGACCGAACAAAATTGCAACCAGAAGCTATCTGATACAGCTCTGGGTGGTATTAGCAGCCTGTCTGACGCCTGAACTGTAATAGGAAAAAGAAAACCACAATGCTGTTTATTACCTTGATGCTAATCAAGTGCTAACAAATTCCATTATGGAAAAAATTGCCTTTGTATTGACTTTTGGTGAGCCAATGGGCATCCTAAAAAGCAGCAGAGAAAACATTCTTGTTTGTTGGAGTGTATGCTGGATACGGGCCACAAGGCACTCTAGATCGAAGTTTCTAAAGGTGTGTGTGTGTATGTTTAGTAGTGAAACTCGGGGGTATATTGATATTGCCAGAAGGGCTCTGTTTGAAACTGTGAGAGGATTGCTTAATTGCATGTGAATATAACTAGAGGCACTCCCACGGGCCCAAAGCCAGTCAGAGTTGATCAAAAAATAGAGAGCTGCCCCTCATTGTGATGACTTCAATAGAAAGATGTGACTTGAACCGGAGTTTCTACTGCCTTCTGGCCAATCAATTGGCGTAAGGACTGCACTCTCATCTGGGAGTTAGTTAGTAGGCCATTTTAATATTCCACCTGTTTAACGAATACATTTGAAGACATTAAATACATTGAATAGAGATTCTGTCGTAATTTAATCACCCTCATGTGCTTCTAAAATGAGAAATTTAAAGCCAGATGTAAAAGCTGCTCTCTTCAATACAATGAATCTGACCATGGCTTTTTCAAAAGATTTTCAAAACAGCATTTTCAGTGAACTTCATATTGCTCCTCAAAACCATAATGTGCTTCAGAAGGGTTGCACACCAGACACAGGTATCAGTACACACCAGAAGCATACAGTTCATTTTCAAGCCATAGTCAAAAGCAGTTCATCTAATTACCAAACGTTTACTTTAAGAAGTGGTGTCAATAAGTTTGAAGTTCAGTTTTTGAAAAAGACAGCAAACTGAAAGAGAAATAATTCATATCATTACAGGTCCCTATGTGAAGCACATACCGTAAAAACTTCATTTA
Organism: Enteromius treurensis; assembly: GCA_032275025.1. Classification (NCBI taxonomy): domain Eukaryota; kingdom Metazoa; phylum Chordata; class Actinopteri; order Cypriniformes; family Cyprinidae; genus Enteromius; species Enteromius treurensis. Next base: position 20,835,448 of record JAUCMU010000125.1, read on the forward strand.
AGCCACAAAAAGACAAACATTTTGATGAAAAATATACAATACAAAATCTTTAAAAAAAAAGTTATTATCCTACATGAACAACTATTTGAGACAAACAGAATGTCGTTTAATGGGAAAACTAGGCCTACGTGTGACACATCAGGATTTTGAACTGCCATCTGAGTCATAGCCAGGTGCTGCAATTGTGAATAAAGTCTTAGAAAACAATGTGTTTAAATTTTAAAGACATACTGTATGGCACAATGCTACACTATTTTGTGCTAAGTACTTTGCAACCGGGGCATTACTTGACACTTTTTACTGGAGCACGAGCACTGTGAAATGGCCGTTGTGCTGCAGAAAACAATATTACTGATGAATACCTGTGACGTATCCCGACCTGAGAATAATTTTCTCTGATAATATTTCATATTCGTCTAGTCATTCTAGTCTTCTATCCACTGTTTAGAGCCTGAATTGGTAAATATGTGCATGGATCATCTAAACAGTCAAATAGGTCTGAAACTGTTCGCAATTCAGTTTGAGTCACTCGATCAGTTTACTCGTGCAGAGCGCTGGATGAGGTGGATCGATGCAGCTCTTCATTGCACATGCATGTACCGAAGACTGATGCATGGCAACAGTTAGGACATTAACAGGGGCTTGGGCCAAAAATTCCCCAGCACAAATCCATTAAGGCTGTTACAAACAGAAAAAAAAAATAATAATAATACATTTTTACAGCATTTTGAATTGTAACCAATCACACAAGATTCTGCTGAGCATATGAATATAATGGCCAATGAGAGGTGTTCAGAGTACAGTAGTTATTTCTGAATTCTGCACTCTCTTGAATTCTCTGATCATAAACAACAAATTGCAGATGTAAGTGCAAAAAGTTACTCGTTTTCTAATTAGTAACTTACTTTTATTATTGTTTTATATTTTATTATTAATAATTTTGATCATGTTAATATATTATGGCACCATTAGGCAACTTATCCATAATCTGGAGTTGATTCACAATCCGTCAATACTAAAGGTGATTTATTTACAGTTATTTTCAAAGCAGGATTAAAAAGGACTTTCAAAAAATGAGGATGGTATTATTATTATTATTATTATTATTATTGTGGGCCAGTGCCCCAGTACCAATGAAAGGTTACAAACCCCTATTTGAGTGAAGGGTGTTGTGCGTAGTATGGAAGTGTGGAGTATAAAAGCAATCCAGGAATGCTATTCTGTTTGCACACTGCTTTTTAACTACTACAGTATATAGTATTGAACTATGCCTTTTTGAATGCGTAGCAAAAATGCTGAGAACAAGTCATATGGACAATTTGAAATAATTTTTTTACGCTTGGCAGCTCCTGGTACCCGTATACTGAATAAGTGAGAGCATAACAATCATAAATAATTATCTCTTTTTTTGTCTCAAGGAAGATATGAAGTCATGCTTGTTTTGAAAGACACGCCACCACATTTTTTAAATGTTATGGTCTGTAGATCTAAACTGAGACAGAAACCTATGCAATATGTGCTAGCAAGTTTGCATTTTTAACAACCTCTACATACTATTATAATTGGTACATTTGTTTAATTTTTAAGTTTCTTTTACCAGTGCATAGTGTTTGAAATGTGGCATTTTGTTAGCTTTTTCTGCTATGTATAACATACAGTTTTCTGCCTTGTTGTCTAATGAGAGACCTGTCCCAAGAAAGGCTGGCTGCACTGGCTAAAAGTAATAATTAAGTGCCAATTAAACCCCACTGCCCATGAGCAAAAGCAAGGTCAGTGTTTGTCAGACTGTGCTGAGAAAAGAAAAAGACACCACTTTCCTCTTATTGTTCTGTTTATTTGGTCTAAGTAATTAAAGCTCAGTTGAAATGAAAAATCATTTTGCACTTATTTTTATTCTAACCTAGACCTAACCAAATAAGTGCTTAAAGTATTGTGTCAACACATTTGATTTTTATATATATTTTTTTATATTCATGTTGTTTTCTAACTGGACAACATGATTCAGAGTTGTGAACGAATTCTATTTTTAACACATTAGTCAAACAAGGCCTACAAAAACGTGCTTCCACTCCATCTAAGTAGAACACATCTGTGACATAATGACAGCTGACAGAGTGTGTGATGATTTCTTTGCCTCTCATTAGCATGCAGCTACAGCAGCCAGACATTACCTGTTGATGGCAGAGCAGAGGCGCATGCTGATGGACAGATGGATGGGGCGGCTGATGAATTCCTGGCAGGTGCTTTGTCAGAGGAGAAGCAATTTAAACCTCAGGGGAGAGGAGCCATTTGGAGTTCACACCGCAGCTTTAATGTAGAAAACAGTCAAATCCTTCCTCTCCCTTTCATAATTAAACCACCGCACAGCGGCGTCTCCTAACAAAGGGCCGGACACGAGCCATAGCGTGTTAGCCATCAGGAATCCTCTTACCTGATGCCGAGCGTCAGGCTGACTGTGATATAGAAAAATGTCCGCCGAGGGGTCAATCTTCCTTTCATAGGTTGTGACTGATAGATCCAATACCTTTGGAATCAGATAAAACTTTGACGAATGGCTTGGCAGTCGGCTGGTGGGAATCACTTTGCCCTATGCCCGTACTGGCCTGTCCCTCTCCCATCACGGACCCTGCTGGCTTTGATCAATGGTTCCCACCTGCCGCTGCATAGGGCAGCATGCTGTCACATGATTAAAAGAGCTGGAGGATATTGCCTTCTCTCTGTTTGCTCGGCGAGAGAGAAAACTTCATAAAACTAAGGCGACAGCACTTTCTCTGCTCAGCCCTCTCACTCTCCCCTGTCTGCCACTTGGGTGATCTGGATTGATTTGAGAGCTTTGGCTGATTGGAGAACAGAGGAGAGCGGATGAGCCGGGAGAATGAGAAACATCTGTTTCAGCATGTATCTTCCTGAAAGGGAAGCGCGCTGACGATGACGGCACCCGTCATAAAGAAACCAAATATGCATTCTATAGGAAGCCAGGTTGGGTTTCATTTCGGGGAGAACCGGGAGACTTTTTATCATGCGCGTGACCTCATCAGATGACACAGGACGTACGCAAAAACCACAAATCAGGCAGATAAGCTAAAACATCATGACACTTACTGTAGAACCAAGAGACGTGTAACGAAAAGATGGGGATTTTAAGACGACGGCCGTGATTGACGAGAGAGATGGAGGACCGGGTGTCCCAGCACGGATGCAGACCGTCGGAGGCCTCTGAAGTGTTTTGTGCGCTCACCGTCACTCCTCACCCCCCATCCTGGGGACTCTCCACGTAAGCCCCATAAATCAGCGCCATCGCTCCCCTCAACCGGTGATAAATCGACCCGGCGATTAGTGTGATGTATTGTGCAAAATGTAAATAATAACAAGTGCTGCTAATTGGTGCACTACCTGGCAACAAATCAGTAATGCTGGATACTGTATGCCGTTCTGCATCCCACTCATTATGGAAAGGTGCCATCTCATCCCCCCACCCCAGTGTTCGCTCTTCCTTAACAGCTCTGTGCCATTTCTGAGTTTATTTGTCATTGGGGACTTCTCTCGCAGCTATTTTTGGAGTTAGGTCAGGTTTAAGACCCGAAACATTACATTTTTTCAGTCTCGCTTTACATTCAAATTATGCGCCGGGAAATGGGTGATTTCAATATTTGGACTATTGCTCACAACTGTTGATGTATAGATTTCTCACCATAGCAAGCAAACACACCCATGAGAAAACTGTTCATTTCAGATGCAGACTTCACAACTAAATGCTTTGTATTTGGTACTGAAACGGCAACGTGAAATTGTGGAGCCGTATACAATAAATGTAGACTTCGGTGATTGTGGCGCGTGTTGTCATACTGGTTTTTAGGGGCTGTGTGGTTTTTCAACAAGCCTCTTCCTGATGTAGCGGACACTCAAACAGAACAGAAGGCATTCAGGAATGATCTACACAACAGCTCGGCCACCATTACCTGCTCCTCTTATCCAACTCATCAGCGCCCTACGTGAGGGGTTCCAGATGCCCATGCCTCTGATTTACACTCGGTGGAGAGCAAGAGGAAACACCATTTGACAGAAGCAAGGAGAGAGGGTGTAATTAGTGCAGGATGTATGGAAGCAGTTAAGACCTGGAAATATCATTGATCAGGACGAGCTATTGACAGAAACACATAGAAGCAGCTGACAGAAACATAGCCGCTCGTTTCTCACTCAGGCTCCCCTCGGAAAGGTGCTGCTCTTGATGGCATGCTAACATTTTTTCAAGTGTAAGACACCACTCCATTTGGGCAGCCTGTGGAACCTGCTGCACATTATGTGTTCTTTGGATAATTTGCAACAGCTTGTCACTGGGGCACTACCATCAAATATAAATATTTGTACCTCACGTCCAATGGATTTTAGCAAATGAAGAGTACATATTTGTATATTAAGGTATCTTTTAGAGTAAAAAGAACAAAAGAGAAATGTGAAATGTGAAATATATATTGTAATATCAAAACAGCATAACCGAGCATTTCAGTGCAGCTAAAATAGCTGCAAGCCAATGACACACATTTTTAAGTTTATGCAAATTAATGGCCTGTTCTTCTGTTAAGAAATCAAAAAGAAAAAAAAGAAAAGAAAACAACTGCACAGAAATCCATTCAGTCTGGCTAGTGTACTGTACTCATGATTATACAACATGTTCAAGATGTGGCTAGTTGCACTTTCAAAATCTTTAAGGTGGAACTTCAAGCTTTAATTGCTCTGATAACAGGAAACTTCATTAGTGGGAGCATGATTAATTGCGTTAATTTTTTATCGGATTATTTCCTTATAATTAATTGCTTCAAATTAACATGTTAAACTGACAGCTCCAATGAATACATTATACTGCTCTTATGGATTTTTAGCTTTACACACAGCGGCACTGGATATTCTCTTACAATTCCTCAGACCGAGCGGTCTCATCACTCTCCTTTTACACTCTCACCTGGTCCTATAACATCCTGTGGCATGTAAAAGTCCCCTTTACTTTTTTTACAAAGCCCTGCTAGCATGATGGCGATGTGCTTTGACCACTGTATGCAAAGCGTGGTATTAGTCACAGGCCGGCTGGCCATGACAGGCCTGCAGTGTGAGGGAGATTAATGCCGGCCAGAGCCACTTTATTATCCGTAGACTCCTCTTTCTTGCTCTCTGACTCCGTCTCGCCATTGCACCTTGCCATTAATTGTCTGTGCCCTCCCTCATCCCCTCCCACCCGCTCTAGAGTGATGGCAAAAGCACCTGTCCCTAGCTTTGACAATCCTCACCGTGCCACACTAGTATGGGCACACTCACACACACCTGCCCTACTGCCGTCGGCTGCACAGAAAATAACATTTGTGGTCAATCTCTTCTCTAAGGCACTGCATGCCAGGAGACGTACAGGAAGTAAATGCAGCTGTCCTCATTTCCTCTGTACTAGATGTGGTCTCTGGCCTCATTTTATACTGCATGGTGAAATCAAATAACTTCCACAGCTTCTTTAATGCCCTTGTGTGAAGAGAACAGTGTTATTATTTAATGACTTATTTTATGAGAACAGCTAAACAATAAACAAACAAATATATTGTTATTGTGCTTAGAATTCTGACTGTGCATAGATTTCTTCATGAAAATCAGTCATTCCTCCTGAAATTGTTGTGTATGTGTGTCGAAGACTGACACAGAAAAGAAAAATCATGTAACATTAATTATTTTAACAATGTCCTCAGTATATTTCTACCAAATGTTCATCGTTTTTTCCATAAAAGTTTTTAACAAAACACGACACAACACTCTATCACAGACTGCAAAACGAGTCCTCCAAGAGGTCCTTCTACGAGTTTATATCAACTTCCCAGCTGACAGCGCACCGCCATTAACAATTAATTATCCAAGACAGGCACTAACAGGCTGGGTATACACAAGCCCTCTGGGAGAGAGAGACAACCCAGATGTCACAACGGACCGCCATGTATAATCCAGCGCCTCACTGTATTCACTCACCCACTCCCAGTGGACACCCACAAAGTGCCAACCAAAACACTTGTGCAGGTAAGGTTTGATCCAAAAGGCAGAGTCCACTTTAAGAGCGAGACTTTATGAAAATGAGAAAAAGAGAGAGAGAGAAAGGGAGGGTTTGGGGGTATAAAGATCAGGCAGTGTAACATCCTTCAAAAGCTGACATTAAGTATTCAGATGCTACAAAAAAGTAAAGTGTTGGCAATTAAAATAATCAATCTTCCTGGCGACGGTGTACCCAACATCTGTTCAATAAGTCCCCCGCTCTCGGTCTACCGGGAACAGAGAGGGTAAAAGGGAGGAGAGAAGGTCCACTTTTAGCTGTCCTTCAGTGATGAAAACCCCTCCACCTCTAACACACACATACACACGCGGCGTGGCCGGTCCGTGCGGGCCTGATGTCAGATGGTTCTGCTGTGTTGTTTCCTTTGTTATAAATAACAACAGGCCACCTGGACTTCCTCAGTGCACCGGTTTACCGACAATCCGATATAGGAGGGGAGACGGGAGGGGGGCACTAATGATCCCGCAGGCTATGGGCCTCACCGGCGCCCCACCCGCCACCCCGCTCCCTCTCTCTCCTCATCCCGGGCTAATGGGACGGAGGGGATTCAGGGTAGGAGTGATGGATGACAGAGACGGATGGCTCGGGACAAAGCATGTGCTGACAAGCAGTGAATACGGGGCAACGTTGCAGAAAGGTCAACGCCAGGGAGAGAGAGGAAAAGGGAAAAAGTGAGCCTCGCGTGACTTTCAAAGTTTTCTCTATCGGCTCTCATTCGGGAAAAAAACACGTGTGTATCTGTCTGTTTGTGTGTGTGTGCGCAAGGGTCTGTTTGAGCACAGGATGAAAGCGGGACAGAACCCAGTAGTCTGTCCGCTGACCTGGTCCACTTCAACCCGCATGCTGAGAATGACTTTACATTCTGTTTGTTTGGAATCCCAGAGAGTCCAATGCCAAAAGTGCAAAAATACAAATGAAATAATAATTCTGAAATCATTTTCTACTTGAATTTCCATTTAATTTCATGCTAAACTATATTAGAACAAAATTGGTAAAAATATGATTAGATAGATAGAGAGATAGATAGATCAACATAAGTGTATGTGATATTAAGCATCAATCTCATTAGTTAATGTTCAGTAGATTAAAAATGCCCAAACAGACTATAGTGGTTAATGTACAGGCAGGCCTGGGTCAAAACACAATGGCATTTGGAAATCAATAGGCAAGCATTGTGGGATTCATTATTTTTTCAGCATATTGCACTCACTGTGGATTGATACATGCACATGGGTATCGCTTGGCCTCAAAACAAACCCTTGGCACAATAGCTTTGATCCACTTTTGAACCAGTGCCAGAGGCCTATTTTTTGGGGTGCATGTATGAGCATGTTCTGATAGTTCCAGGTTAAAGGAGGCACTCAGAGAAAAAGAGAAAGAGAGCGAGAGAAGCTCCCTCAGCTGCAGTGCCCACAAAAGGAGGATCGGTGACTGCTGCTGCTCAAAGCACAAAGAAAGCGTTCAATTATGATGTGTCTGCATCTGCTAGAACATCCAAGCGTGAGCGTCTAGCTGCCGTCCCACAGGATCAAACCTGGCAGATCTGCCCAGAGCCAGGCGCAGCTAGCCAGAGCTGATTTAGCCGCTTGTGTGTTGTGTACATAGGTGTGCTGTGTTCGTGCACATCACACCAGGGACGCTTGTACGCTGCCACGCTCTCTTCCACTGCCAGTGACCCCCATGCACAGCTCCCCATGGCTCCCCTTTTCAGCACGCTGTTTCTAATCCAAAACAAATGATCTCAGGAAAGAACAGGACGACGTGGAGGGGGGAGGGGGGAGAAGGGGAGAGACAAATAAAGGAAAAAAAAAAAAAAACGAGAGCATTATCACCTTGGCCAAGCATCAGGAGCTTAAAAAAAGAGAGAGAGGAAGAAAAGAAGGTCTATGGGCAAATTCATCTTCTCCCCTGCTACAATCAATCTCTGGCCAAAAGAAATACACAATAACTAGGCAGGAAGAGGCCAAGATTTATGGGCCTGAGACATCTCCACTGACCAGCAACCACCTCACCCCATTCTGCTCCTCTCGCTCTCTCTCTCTTTCACTCCCCAGCCTTTCCTCTCTTCTCCTTCCCTCCATCCACCCCCCCAACACTTACAATGATGTACTGTCTCCGCCGACTGTTTTACAAGTACATTAGCTTTATTTAATGAGATCAGCAAGTCATTTAACAGATGCATATGGAGCACAAGGCGAGAGACGCCCACTTACTCAAGCGCTCTTTTATGTTGTAAAGTACATTTTGGATCAGATGTTCTGATGCATGAAAATGTGAACGTGACCCTTCTGCGAAGGGTAGAGGAGAAAAGAGGATGTTTTGTATATGAATGTGCTGCAGGAAGGAGATTTATGGTATGTTTGGCCTGATATGTGCTCAGCAGAGCCCCTCACATGGAGGACGTGTAACTCTCCGCTCTGAAAGCAAGACATATTAGAAGGGATCAGGTTTGAACACGGATCTGGGGCCTTTATCTTTCGGCATGCATCAGAAATCATATGCGATATTCCTAGTTGACAAATCTACAGTAGTATAGATCTCCGGTTTTCACATTTCTGTCACTATATTAGCAAATTAGGACCAGCTTCTTTGTCAGGTACTCTTGTTGCATATGCTTTCCATTAAAATATCAATTGATTATGTGAAATTGAATTATAACTTTAATTAAATCCTCCTGACACAGACAGAGGCTGATAATTATGCCATTTAAATAAATGAAAATGACAAAAAGAATGATATGACTTTACATAAGATTAATTAGAATTTTTCTAGTTTATAGAATATGTGTCATTCACATACTATGTCTCTGTACGCTGGTAAAATGTAACGACAAAGTTGTATTCGTCATAGGGCTGTCAATTTAAAATGTAATGTGATTCTCTATGAACAAGATCATTTGTTAAAAGTGAACACAATTAATCATGCCCACTAATGCATACATAAATTTAGGTTAGAAAAAAAGTACACTTCCATAATGTACTTGAAGTGCTCTATTTTTGGCACACTTAATGTACATATAATGATTCTTTAGTACTTTTTAAGATAAACTTAAGATCAGCTGTGTGTTATCAGCTTGAATATGAACTAAATTGTGCTTTTAACATATCTCTGTATTTAAAAATGTCTTTAGTCACCACTTGTAGTACAATTGAGTGTACTGTAGTTTATGAAATATGGATTTAAATGTACTACAAACACTAACTAAATATGTTTATTTTATATATATATATATATTTTTTTTTTTTTTTTTTTTTTTAAGGAAATAATTTAAAGTGCATTGTAGGTTATATACATGGTTTCCCAACATAGCACTAAAGAATGTATATATATATATATATATATATATATATATATATTGTTTGTTTGGTTACTTATTGTTTTTAACTCAAAAGTTTAATTCTTTCATGCTCATTTTTGTCTCATGCTTAACAAGGCAAAATTTAAAAATACAGTACAATCTGTAATACTGTGAAAACAAGTTACTACAATTTAAAATGACTGTAGTGTATTTTAATATATTTTTAAATGCTGTATATTATGTTGGTGGTAAAACTGAAACTTTTTTTATTTACAAAATATAAAAAAACGACATTAGTTTGAAAAACAAAATGTGTCTTTAAGGTCATTTAAAAATAAAAAACTTTTGAAACATTGTATAAATGTATCTAAATGTACATATTGCAGTAGGATTGATCCACATTTTAGTAGGAAAACATCCTTTTATGTCACATTCAAAATGTATATCCATCTTTAATAATGACTTGCTCAGTTATCCTAATTATTTTTTTTACCAGTATCTGACTCTGAAATTTCCCTGCTGCTTTTTTTTACAGCTGATACTATATGGAGCCCTTTAAAGACCTATTGAGTCATCTTGACAGCAAATAAAAACATAAAGCAGACTAATACAAACAACAGGATAAGCCAAAGCCCTCATTGGCTATGTGTGTGTGAGTAAGTGTGTATATTTCCTAAAGCCCCAGAGATCAGGAGAGAACAGCTCCTGCACACAGAGGTAAAAATTCATTTCTTGAGAGCTATATATCAAGCGGTATTTGTTTAATGAGTGCTCCTGTGGAAAGATGTATAGAACATGTCAGAAGTCCACTTGCAGTGCGTTCTGGGATACAGATAACATCACAGAATGTGACTGCTCACCCTGTCTCAACGTCCCATCCGCTTTATCTCCCTCTTCCCCGGTCCATTATAAATGAGAGTCTATGGGAGAACAAGGAACAAAAATAATGGAGGAGGGGAAAAAAGCCTCACCAGCACTCTGCAACCACCAAAACAAACAAACAAAAGAATCATCAGCGCCGGACCAAGATGGACATTTCGCTAAAGCACTTCAGCGGTGCCACCGCAACGTGCTGCAAGACATGTCGTGACGTGTAAACTTGGTGAAAAATGAGCCCTGTTTGTGGTCATCCTTTATCAATTGAGTCTGTTGGACTCGTGTTGTGGTGAACCTGCTGTTTGGCATATTTAACTAACCTGTGGTCTCCTCTGGCAGGTCTTGGCTCCTTTTAAGTTATGGAAATGAGATGCAAGAGGCGGACGTGGGGGTAATTAATTGTAACTCGAAGGATAATGTTGGCCTGTCAGGGATGTCTGCGCGTTGTGTAACATTTTTAAGGGGAATGTGCTCAAACTGGGAGGATCTTCTGGCTTTCTGTCTTAATTGCAGTGCGTTCGGAATGTTAAAACACTTCCTGCTTTTCTCTTCTAATGCCGCCTTTCCTTTCTGTCAAAGTATTTATTGTGTTTGTAAACATTCACACACTGGGATTATCAGTGGGCAAAGTATTGACTGGGATACCCCAGCATAATTCATATTTTTGGTAATTAGACAAATACTGTGCTTTAAATGTATATATATATTTTGTAATGTTTCATGCGCCACAATCATATCAGAGTGTTTTTTTTTGTTTTCCGCATTTAAGCAGTTTTTTACAGTATATTTTTACATTTACTGTAAACAATTATAGAAAGCAGCAATTACAGAATTAAAGGGCTCATATGATGCAATTTTAAATGATCCTCTTTGGAATGTTACAAGCTGTTGCATTGATAAGATCCCTAAAACTGCAAAGATTAAAGTTTCAAAACCAACTATTATTCGAACTTTAGAGTTATTGTGAAACTAATTTGTTCTTCCAAAATAGGACATAACTAGAAATCAGTGGTTAAGTTGTGTTTACAACACTGTTCCAGAACAGTTCAACTCAAATATTCAAGTGTGTTCAGCACATTAACGGAGAACTGATTCCTAAAACATGCAGAGCACAGAGACTATAAAATTAAACTCTGCAAGGAAGGTATGGCCCTTGTGACTCACAACCTTTAAGTAACTTACATTTTATTATTAAAAGAATCTGCTACTTCCTATTCAAACCAATAGCGGCGTAGCACCAGGATGCGGCATCACGTTATAGTAAGTGACGTTTCATTTCCTCTAAAAGCTTGCAGTATTTGACCAATCACAATGCACTGGATAGCTGGCCAATCAGAGCACACCTCGCTTTTTTTAGAACGACAAACTTTGTAAAAATGTACCCGTGTCAGGGTCTTTCCGATGTTTAGAAGAGAAACAATAATGTACAGTATGTGGGAAATAATGCGGTTTTTTTTTCATGTTTTGCTTATGCCACATATTTGGGAAAAGTCTTTTGAGGTATTTTTATTCATTTATTTTACATTGATTTTAAGATGCCTTATTATTGCATTCTTGTTGCTCAAACAGTATCAGTGCCAAGTTCACTGGTTTAATTTACAGGGAAAGCAAGTACCTTGAATGCAATGTTAGTTGCTTTCGATAAAAGCATAAGTCTACTGGATTTACAAATGTAAGGAAAAGGATGTTTTAATTATTGTAATTGCAGCATTAGTTTATGTTTAATCATTTATTAAAATAAATAAATAAATAAATACAACTCTGATTGATTAATCTTGTTTTCAAACTGCTGAAGTTTTTTATTTAAGTATTTTATTTATTATTTATTATCTATAACATATAATGACGATTTCTGCCACTTTTATAATCAATAAATGCCACAATTCAAGACTGCAAAAACCTTAATGGAAAGTTCAATCTTGATTTGATTTAATTTAATTTAATTAAAGATAGCTCTTAAAGAAAGTTTAATAATAACATGAAAAGTGTGCAGGTTAATTCGCTACAGTCCAAAAACAGTTACCGTTTTTAAAAAACGTGATCTATATGGCGGGAACTCAAGTCTACTCATACTACTCATAATATTCCAACTACTCTTAATTAGCTTAGCTGAGTTGGAAAGAAAAGAGAATAATGACGGTGGTGTTGATGGAAGCTGCCTCATGGGAGACCAGATCACGAACCCCCTCTGTGACACATCATGCCAAGAACGTGTTCGCACCAGCGACACCTCGTCCCCCTAAACCAGGGTGTGAAAATCCATCTGGATATGTAAATAAAGGAGGTGTGCGAGCGAGGACATGACAGCGCCACCGCACCTGCACAGTGCTGTACACGGGAGCTTAAAAGCTTATTCAGGTCTCTGGTCCAACTCAATCTCCTCAAATCAACTGCAGAGCTCTGAAAAGGCTCCCTGTGCTGACACACGACATGTTTGTGACCTGTGTGGGGAGGGGAGAGAGGGGTAAATGAGAAGGAAGAAAAAAAAAATTTAACTGGGGGGGGAAATCACTTCCATGACAACCCCCATAAAAGGTGGGAAAATTTCCGGTAGCACTGCAATCAGCCTGTGAGCCTTGTGACTGGCTTTGGAGAGTTGAGCAATGCTTTCACAGTGGAAACGCCTAAGAGTGAGAATCTACTACAGGAGATTATGGCTATTATTTGTCTTAATTTACTCTCGGCTCTTAAATGTTGGGCCCTGTACTCCCTGCAGGATAAAGACGTCCCCTGTAGGTTGGACCTCCTACATGTGCAATGGGTTTTTATTGACTGTGAGAGAGAGTTGATCCGTGTGGGCCGTGGAAGGGAGGGGTAGCCCCTGGGTCTCGCCGATCCAAACGGATGTCACACAGCAAGAGAAGACTCTAATAACGGCTCTCTCGGGACCCTTCTGGGCCTGGTGGACCGACACATGTGTGCACACATACATAGGCCACCTCATATTCTTGCTCTAATGTCTCCCTGCCCGCTAGCCATAAACAGTCACTGTCCTAACCTTCTGAAAAGCCCCCAAAATACCTCGCTTCTCTCCCGGAAATGTCTAGCTGTGACAGATTCCAGTGGTTATAATGGCCCTACGGAGACCAACCTTAGCTTAATTAAAATAATGTAGCTTCTTCATCCTATTATCCTCAAGACTTTCTCTCCTCCTGCTTTATTCTTCTGTCAAAAAGAGCTCAATTGTCCACCAGGATCCTAAGTGACTCAACAGGGTCCAAAACACCATTGCTCTGAGACATCAGACTCAAAAGTACACCTCTCAGCGTGAGGCCTGGCGCCCAGAAGGCGACGTTTAGACCATCTGTCAGTCAAGCCGCTAAGTCTCTCTCTCGCGCGTCTCTCTCTGTCTTCATGGACGAGCTGTACGACCTCTCCTTCCTGTCAGAGTGCCAGGGCTCATTGAGTCATCTTCACCCTGCGCCATGTCAACAGGACCCTTTTGTTCCACGTCTCTCTTTTGACTTGGGCTAATGCAAACAAGTGGAAGAGCCAAGTGACGTGACGCAAGGTGACGGAGTAGAGAAGAGCCACAGCTACGGCTAACACAGGGGTTGAGCAGAGTTAGAGGTGTTGCAGGATGAGTTGTCTTGTAAACAGGGCACCTGTGGGCACTTTCAGGGAAATGTAAAAAGACTAGGATCTCTAGTGGAAACCAGTATGAGAAAAAAAACAAAGAGAGGAAGAATCAACAACTGTGGCTGATGGGATCACGTGGGACCACTTGATCAAAGTTTGTTTTTTGACTAGTCAACCTTCACATTGCACATGAAGGACAGCAATTTATTAACCCCATACTTTGTTTATATTACTAATAAACACCTCAAAACAAATGATCCTCCAAGGGTCGGGAAAAAATATTGATTTTCTAATTAATCTTTAGATGATAGCAAGAAGACATGCTTTTATATTGAGCAGTAATACAGAGCATACTGTGCACTGATTCATGAATGAGGTGATCATTTTAATGAATCATTCAAATTCAGTTACTGCTGAGTTAGTTACTGTTTGAATCTTTAAGAGAATGAACTCACTGAATCCATGAGAATGATTACTGACATCAGGTCACATTAGTTTCAGTGATGGAATATTTTTATAAAAAGCATTAGATAGATTAATACATAACAGAGCACATAATTCAGCTAAACATTTTACAATGTTTTGATTTATACGTATACATACTGTACGCTATTTTACTTGAAATAAATGTCTCTCCGAGGGCAGGGATACAATGTAGATATTCTAATTAATCACAATCTTTAAATAATAGCAAGAAACACATTTTTCCATTGAGCTGTACTGCAGTGCAAACAGTTCAACCAATGAAGTATGATTCATGAAAACATGATTCTGATCATTATTAGATGATTATTTTAAATATTTATTCAAAAATGAGTTGCTGTACTTAAACTTTTAACGAATGAACTTAAATCTATTAGTGATTATTGAATCATATCAAGTCACAGTTCATTCAGTGACAGGATTTTTTAAACAGTTTTGATTTACACAATGTAGGCAAATAAATAAATAAAATTTTAAGGTGAAAACTAGCAGATGGTTGCCAGAAATTAACAGTAAAAAAATACTGTGAAAATGTTTCCGGTACTGCAAGATGACTTATTAGTGTCTATATGTTTTACAACCATTTGATTTCATTAAGTCATATAATGTTAATACACCAATCTACTTGAACTAAAATGTACTGATCGCCAGGTGGTACAATGGAAAGCCACTTATGATGAACTGATCCATCATGTGGCTCGTCCATAAAATATGAGCAACACTCGTATGTACATGCCGCGCAGGGTCATACACACAAACACAAAACACCATCAGGGCAACACACATTATACTGAAATAATGCCATAAACATTCAGAATCATCACAATATAGTCTGGATTTCTCCCAGCAATTGAAATCCCTGCTTTAAACCAATAAAACCATTCATGCACCTCTCCTCAAATCCAAACAGTGCCATCATGTCTTCCTCATAGGCTGTGAAACAGAACAGGGACATGTTAAAATTCACATTAAACACTGCAGAAACCAAGAGCAGCTCATATCTCAGCTCTTTTACGATTGTCATATAATGACAGTCACACCCGACTAGTGTCGTGGAAGTACAGGAGCACAGGACCGGCCCCTGTGGCCATATAAATCTCAGGGGGAAACGAACAGTGGCACGGTTCTACCGGCATTACTTACACGTGTCATAGCTGTCCACACATGGCCCACATGTCATACCCTGACAAGAGAGGGGGAGGGGATAGAGGACTCCAGAACGTTCTACAGCAACTCCACATTTACCATATCACACGACTGCAAATATCTCTTGAACGCCGAGTCTCTGGGGCACAATTATTTGTAAGGGAATACAGTTCAGACTTGCTCCGTTCCCTTTGGATTTTATGATAACACAGCCATAAATGTGCTCCAGATAGCACGGCGCACAGTAAGGTAAAGTCCTTATACAGCAAAAGAGTCGTGTTTTGAAAATAGCCTCAAAGAACAGCATTGCATTTATTTTATAGCATTTTCATTAAATTTAATGGTTCGTGAAAAAAAATGAGTTATGATCATTTGGCCGTTTATGGCTGGCTGAAATCCAGACGCACAGCGGAGGGTCACGGAAAGGTCAAGGGGTCGCGTTCTCTACAGAATGACAATAATCAGTATGACCTGACAAATTGATTTTGCATCCTGCGCAGCAGCGAAATGTGCATTAGCGAGCCCGCTAGCTTTTGTGCTGTGAGTAAATGGACAATAAAGCATAAAACAACACGCAATAGCTCTCCGGCATAATTAGCAGCTACAGTACGAGCATTGGAGAGGTGCTGGGGCTGGGGTGGAGGGGGCCGGCAGCACTTAACACCGGGGCTGTGAGGGTGTTATGCCGCGTTCGTTCCCTCGTTACAGCGCCACGGCCAGCAGTGGGCAGCCGCTGCGGTCTGCGTGCCAGCGGTCACACATCAGCGCGTTATCTCATCTCATCTAACACAGAGAGATGATGGCCGTCGCCTCAGTAACTAACCCCCCACCTCCACCAACACACATCCGCACGGGCGAGTGCTGCCTAGTAACAACAGTGGGCCCAGTCCAGGCTTGTTTCAACAGCCGGGGCTAGACTAATAGATTTCCTCCTGTATTTATACCCAACATCACTCTTGCTCCCCGGGCCCTCAGCACAGGTAGCTGTTTTATATGAAATGAACAATCTTTATAGACGTGCCCGAGCCATAACAAGGCTGATTTTCAGCACCGGCTCCAGTGTATAAGTCCTGCGGAATTGTCAGGCTTCGTGCTCGACAAATCAAGCCTAACTTATGATGTTTTCTGTGTAATTTTTATTCCCGTTTGACTGGCCAACTACCCGGTGGTAATAGAATGTTGGGAAAAGGCCAGTGGGGGAATGTTTGCGCTCCGGGTGATTGATCGACGGCCACCTAGCTTTTCATTTATATCTCTCTCGCCCCTTCCATTGCGAATCGGTTAAGTTTAGGAAAAATGAATCCGAAAAAAGCACAGCGGAAGAGAAATGGCCCCAGATTACAGCGAGGCACAATCGTAGATCTAAGCCGGGCTCTGGTGTCGGGGTGCGTGGATTGTTTGCGAGCATTAAGTTATCTAAATGAAAATCAATACTTTGTGTGCCAGCGTTTTACAACGGAGAAGTGCCCCGAGTCCATGCGGAGGGGTGGGGAGAGAAAGGGGAGGATGAATCGAGGAAAAGAGGAAGGATGCTCTTGGGTCCTGTGGGTTTCGGACTGGAGTCAAGGCCTAATTGGCCTCCTGACCATATAACACACATATGTCTTCTTATTGTTTTTCTGCGGTATTGATCTCAATGTATATTCACACCATTCAGTTTGCGTACACTGTATTATTAAAATATAAGTATTATTTCACCTAAAAATTTTAATTTGCTGAAAATGTACTCACCCTCAGGCCATCCAAGATGTAGATGTGTTTGTTGCTTCATTATAACAGATTGGATGAACTTTCGCATTACATCACTTGCTCACAAATGGAATAGATGAAGAAACATAATTATCTTGGATGGTCTGAGGGTGATTAAATATTTTGCCTTTTTGTTTTGCGAATTGCAAATGTGCATAGAAAGTCGAATGCCCTTTACAAAATAAGATAAAACAACGATGTCAGATGATTTTTGAAGTTCAAGCCCACCCTGCCTCTATTAACCAAAGTACTAAGACAAAGAACAAACAGCAGAACTTTTCCGACGTAACTTTGTAATGCATGAAGTCATGAATATGCATAACTGAGGAGCATTTGTTGTTAAAAAGTGTATAATTTGCTTTTTTAAATGATTTCATTCATTACACAAGACCCTTACTCTTCAGCTGTATCACGTAGAGGCCAGTATATGGAGAACAATAATAGTTAATTCCTTTTTGACTGAAGAAAGATTTTGGATGACATGGTAAATTACGAGGGAATGTTTTGGAAGTGAACAAATCTTTTAAACTTAGTAAATATTTGAAAACGTTTTCTGGAATTGAAAGGTTTCATGGATGTTAATGGTTCTTCATAGCTTCTTTATTGGCATCTGTGGTCCTATGTGTGAGAGTCAACAGTATGTGTGTGATTGTAAGGGGACACTGATCGGCCCCAGGAGAAATCTCTCTCTGATCACAACACAACTGTTTCTCACCTGTCAGCAAGCATGGGATCATTCTATCTCTGGCAATTATGCAGAGCCGTCCACAGAAGTCTGATGAAGTCGTAACCGTGCTGGCTATACACCATGCCTGTTACTGAGCCACAGACATCCATTAGCAGACGTTTCCGCAATGCTGCAGCTATGTTGCAGAAATGTCAACAGCTGCTGGGCAGAAGCAAGGCCGTGTTAAAGGGTGAAAACAAGTGTGCAGAGCGGAAACCATCTCCAAATTGCAGATTACAGTACTGTTTGGTGTGCAATACATCGGATTATAATACTAGAACGGTCGTATTACTGGAAAACAGGAGGCCTTGGTCTGTGTTTGTTGTGGAAACACTCATTGGTCGCATATGTATTCATTTTCTTGAGCTTATAATGGAATGATAAGGGCAGGCACTTGCCACAAGACATGCCATCATATATAATAATGACAGTCATTAACCACACACACATTTTCCATGTAATTCATTTCATTGTGGGTGGGAGATCTCACCCCGTTTCCACTTGCAGGTGGCAGATCTGTGAGGCTTTAAATAGGTCCCCTGCTCTCGGAAGTGGATCGGACCATCCATTCGTTAATGATTATTATCCTGCTGCTTTTATGACACCCTCAATGATTTTTTAATGTCAATGTGCGGAGAAGCTACCAATAACTGGATTAATATCTGAGGTAATCTAGATTTGCTGGTCCTGTGCATTTTGATTATATGCCAGGGGCCTCTCATTGGAAAATAGCTAATATGCTCAGGCACTTGTCTCTCAATTATATGAGCTGCATTAACTCTTAGCTGTCCATACCTGCCAAGTTTAACCCTTTTCCACATGCAAAGAAATGTCACCAACCTTTCAAACATGTGCTCTAACAATATATGCTATTGATCTGAATGGAAATACAACACCATGGAACTCGTGTGTAAACACAATTGACAATCAAAGGTTCTTTAAAAAAATCTGCATTTAAACTATTAGTAGTAGTAATAAGTATTTTTATTTTAAAGTACATTTAACTGAAAATGCAATTACCCTGATACTTATTTTCAAGGCCTAGATAACAAAACAATCTTTAATCTTTTTTGTATTATTGTTTTTATTTAAACATTTATATTTATGTACATTATGTAAAAGTGCTATATTTGCTTATAAGTGTTCTTTCTCAAGTCATATTGCCTATTTCTTCTAATTTCTTAAATTTATATATATATTTTTTTTTTAATTCTCTGACATCTGGGAGGGGGCAATCCGTTGAAAATCAATCTGTGAGGATGGAACTGTGTATTAGAAAGTCAACCCACGATGTAGCTCTATTCTTCCAGTTTGCTGTTTTAAAAAAAGAGGAAATTTTTCCATTGCAGATGCACTCAGGCAGAGGACAGGAGCTCAGGCCATGCTAATAAATCAGCCCCTGAGCCTCTGGTGGCAACTGATCACTTGGGAATACTGAAGAGGAAGAGAGAGAGATCATGGACGTGAGGCCTAAGAGAGAAATGATACTCTCTTAAATAGCCCTGTACTACTGGACACACATAGAAATGCACACACACACAACACAGGGAAGCAAATATGTGTAACATATCACTGATATCTCCACCTCTACGCCCTCACATTTTCCCAGACAAATTAAAGGAACCCTCGACAGTTACCACTGGAAAAACAAAGTCTGATTTTCCAAACGTGTGAACGGCCTATTATTTGGCACACAGAGAGGCTATTTGGGAAAGGGCCTAAGGACACGAGTGTGAGTCAGAGAGAGAAATAACCTAAAAAACGGACTCCATCCTCAGTCAAAGCAATGACTATCTACCCTGGGGAAAATATCCTATTAAAAACCCCAAATATAAAAGAGCACAAATGAAATTATATTCAAAAGAAAAATGGTCATTGCTTCATTTGTCCACTTTTCTTTTGTACTCAAAGACATATTTTCCAGGAGCTAAACATAAACAGTCATTTAAAATACAGAATTTTAAGCTGTGTAGATCTAGCTTATAAAAGCTGCAAATGCTAGTTAAATCCTATGTTTGTTTTTGTTTTTTTGTTTTTATAAATAAAAATCTGGAGTCTGAGAAGTCCCAAAAATTCTAAATATTGATCACCATAAACGTTGTCAAAATGGGTTAGAAAAAAGATTAAGTGACCAAATACAGATCATCATCTGTTATACTGTGTGCGACATTCCATACAAAAAAAAAAGAAAGAAAAATAACAACCACCACAACAACATGTATTTATTGTATCACACTGTAAATAGACACTTAAAAACAACGCTTTTTGTAAAAGTATGAGGACGAGTTTTAACATGGAGCTCATGTGGGTCTGGTGGTCCACAAAATAAATAATCCGAATCATAAATATACAGTTGCCTACAAAGTTCCTTATGAAATAACAACCACGACAAAACAAAACAAATATCACACATGATTGTCACTTCAGCTGTAAGACCTTGTGCTAAACATCATATCGGCTGACATGCTGAATATTTATTTTGAATACATTGTAAAGCTCAGCATTTACTGTCATTCTTCATCAGCTAGTTACTTCCTCAAACGCGTTCTCATTGCATCAGTTTGGTTTGTGTTTTATACGCACACTTAAGTCAGCTGGTGTGTTTCAGCTTTATTCAATCAGGTCCATTCATTGTGTACAGATCTATTTCTCAAAACTCGCTTCTGTTGTGCAGGAGGTTTATTTCTATTTCTCTTCCCTTTCTCTTCCTCTCACGTGCCATTGCTGCGTTTCATCTTAAGTGAGTTTATTCAAGTGTAGTCAATGTTTTTTTTTCCCCCTGAAAGAGTAGCAGAGGCGAGAGGCGGAGAAAGAGGGACAGGAACAGCAGTTTCTATGGCCACACAACCAGTCTAGCTCTGGTAGCCCAGAGGACACGTTCAGTAATCCCACCAATGATGTCTGCCGCCCCACTGAAGGCGAGCAGCCCTACAAATACCCCCACCATCCATTTTTATTGTATTCAGGCTGCAGTGCTGTATTTCCTGGCTCCTCTTAGCACCACACACACAGGGCACTCCAAAACAAAAATCCATACTATCGATCGGCCAGTGTCACCACAATTATTCTTTTGAAACAGCCATTGAAAACAAATTACATCTGCACTGCGTTTTCATCCGATTGCTCTGGGTGAGCAATGCTCACTCCCCTTTTCCCGCTGCCCCCACCCCAACAAACACCCGCCCCTTCCTCGCGCTCTTTCGCCCACAGCGCCGTACGGCTAACGATGGTGCCCGAGTGCGTCCGGAGGGGGGGTTCACGCCACATGACGGCGGTTAAGGAGAAAGCTACTTAAGAAAAACAAAAGCCTAAATTAGCACCACACCAGAGAGAAGACCTGTGCAGCTGAACTACAGTATAACATTAATATTTTTTCCCCCTTCGCAGGGGGGGCTGTGATTAGGAAAGGCTCTATTCTGTGTGTATAGGGTGAGTTTCGATGTACGTCTGTGTGACTAGGTACTACGGCAGTAATTACCTGGCTGGTTTCCTCTTTCTCCTATTAGAAAATATATCAGTGCATGGTGTATCAAACAGCCTGGGAGCCCTAATGGAATTATCCCTGTGCACCGATTCCTCTTATGTTTTTGTTTCCTTTGTATAATAGAGAATCAAGTACACTTACAGAGAGGGAGAACGAGTATCTGTGTGACTGTGCGCAAATGCATTTAATCAGGCCTGTTTGTTAAATCTAACACTAATGCGTGATTTGATTCACTTTTTTGAATATATCATGTCAATTAAATATCTCAGTTTACATTCAGCCCAAACTGAAGGTGCACCTGTAATCTGAGTGTGTAAATGATAATGGCTTTAAATAAAGCACTTGCTTTTAATTTTTCTATGTGGAATGAGTTAGGAATGAAAAACACTGCATATTGCAAAATAATTGTCTGTGCGTCTCAGTAACACTGAAGTCAGAGTAAGAGATATAATTGTGGGTATTAAATGGGCATGATTTAGCTAACTAACTTTCAAATTCCACAAGAGTGACACATTCACTGAGAGGTGCGTATATAAGAGACGGCATTATTACGTGAAACTGACTAGTTGAACATGAGTCTGACTCATTTTTGGTGTCATTTATATTCCATCTTGTGAGGATGGTGTATGATTGAAATATTAACTTTTGTTGTTATTACATTATTGCTATGGATTTTGTGTGTGCAATAACTCAATGTTAAATCAGATTAGTGTTGCTTGTAAGGTGTTAAGTAAGGCACATTTTAGTACAATGCAAATTGACAACCTGTGATATTATGCAGTTGCTCAGTTGTTGGCTTTATTCACTCATTTTCAGAAGTTTAGGGTCGCTACAGTAAGTTTTTCAAGATAATTTATGAACTGAAAGTTCAAAAGAACAGCATATAGAAACTGAGACTAAACATTAGTGTAATATTGGAACCTAAATATTCTAATTATTTATTTCTGAAACATTGCAATGTTTAATGCTTGCAATAAATTGATGTGCCATGAGTAAATGTATTACCTGCTTGACTTGGGAGCCCTCTGGAACTTTGTAAGTGCTATCTCCTACTAAACTTTCTCAATGATTTTATGCAACAAAAATTCTTATTGCTTTCCCTTTTCTCTTTCTCCCACCAAATCCACATCTATAGCTTTGTGTTTTAAACAAAGAACAAATGTTCACACTCTACGCTCAAACTTTGACAAAATCCAAATCATCCACGAACTGCTGGAATGTGGCAATGAGGTTGAGCTCTCCCTAGAAACCTGAAACCTCTGATCAGCTTTTAAAAACACCAACACATGGTACAGTTAACGAAACAGGCCCTTCAGAGGTGCTGTCAGTCTTGGACCTGCTCATCTGCTGTTCCAGCAGCGCTGCAAACACAAACATACAGGACTGAAACTAATGGGTATGTGCCATGCTGTAGAATTAATTCTGCCTTGCCCCGGCCAGACGCAGCATTTGAGTGTTGGAGGCAGAATCCCTTTGTTAAGCTTTGACCACACAAGTCACAGCATCGGCCCTCCTGCAGCAAGGGAAACGCCAACTTTGGAGTATTAAGAAAACCAATAGCCTTGTTGACATGAACATGGGAGCCTAACCCCCGCAGTCTCCTCATATGAGGCATTGATTTTTCTGTCTGGGCGCAGTGCTAAAGCCATTCATTCTCTATGGGCAGCAAGACTCGCCGGGCCCGGCCGAATTTTCCACCTCCCGCCCTTCTTACCTAAGGGCTAGAGGTTGAGATTTAAGCTCATATACACACATACGTTCTCTCACACACACACCTGCAAGACATGATTGGTGCTGGGCTTGTTTCACATGGACGAGAGGTGAGGGATGGCCTAACATCTCAGAGTCTTTGAAATAGCTTGACCTCTCTGACCACATGGGTCAAGGGCTCCTTATTCCCACCACAGAAGACTCTGTGGGTTGCACTTTAGCCAAAATTGGTTGCGCTCACTTAACAAAATAAATTCAATAATTCCCTTAAATGCTTTATCATCCATCTAGGAGCTTACTCTGATTCTCCATCCCTCGCTTACTCATATTCAGTTCTTCCTTAGCGATTTAAAGGAATACGATTGGTTTAGTACAAGCTGAGCTTTATTAACAGCATTCATGGGAAAATACCGATTAGGGAAAAGAGTCACTTACATTTCAGATGAATTCACGCATCTGTACAAGTCGAATTAATTACTACTAATAATAATAATATAGACACAAGATGTAAACAATACCTTGTACGTAAATTTTAAAGTATACGATTTCACCTCGCTAATCACACTAAAACCACTGAAAAAATGCAGATTAAAAAAAAAGGTCAAATAATTTGAACCTTTAACACAAAGATGAATGCAAGTGTTTTAATAAAGTTAAAGCTTCACATTTCTGCTCCAAAAACTGGTCCTATTTACTTCCATTGTTAGTGCCTCACCATAACATATATTATTTATTTTTTTAGAAAAAGAGGGACGAGTCAAAATTAAAAGCATCTGTTGCATAAATTTCAATAAATATTAATTAAGCACACAACCCAGGATATCCAGCTGTATCCAGATGTTATTTGACACACACTGGGGGTATTTTAGTTAACTAAAACTCTCAAAAAAAAATTGAATCCTGCTATATATTATAATACATGCACCCACCCCTGCCTCAAACTTTAACTGCACTCTAAAAGTACTCAAAAAATTAATTAACAATTTCAGCTGACTAGCGAAACTGATCCTGCTTAAAACACAGCAACAAGATCAGAGCGAACTGGTAAAACATGCACAACGTTTGCAGTTTTTTCTAAAGCGCCGAGCAGGGAAGGCTGTTGAATTCAATTGCGAGAATTGTTAACATTCGTCTTCGCTATTCAAGGCCAAACCCTCTTGTTTTAATAACAGAGCTGAAGTAGTTAATATCTCTCAATAAATAATGCATGGATCGGCTGTAACAGCCTCCCTCGGTTTCCCTCACCAGTCCAAAACAACGCATGGCATATGGCGGAGCCGGGTTCGCTGGCATTAAAGAGATTTGGAGTGAGAGGCGCACATCAAGGCCTTAGGCCACCTATTTGAATACTAAGCTCCTTTCAATCACATCAAATGCTTCCAATTCATTTATTCAAATAAAAGGCCCATAAACTCACACTTATAAGGCCTGAAAATATTGCTTGTCTCTCCCTTTTCTCCGGCACTCGTTTCAATTTTCGATGGAGTTCTACAAACAGACACGCACTCGTTCTGTACAGCGACGGAGAAGATGGGCAGCATTAACAACACGGCCACGGAGCTTTGTATTCTAGATTTTGCTGTGAATACATTTAGTTTGATTGCACCAGGAGCCTCTGACTAGAGCTTAATGTATTCGTTTTTCTTATTAGGTTTGAAAATGAGAGGTGAAATCTGGCATGAGGGACTTGAGAGTGAACAGACAGAATTTATATAAACAGTGCAATCATTCATTCAAGGCTTGATTAACCAAGCTCACAAAGAGAATTTAAGGAAATGTGTATAATTATTTGGACTGTCATCCACAAGCGATTGTAATTGACAAGATTTGTATGAGATATGATGCAATAAGAGAATATATTAAATAGAATACCTCAATAAATAAATAAATAAATCCCAGCTTGATTACCGGGAGAACATTAGGGGGAGGCGTGATATTAGAACAACACAATTATCGTGCTTTTCCTCAGGACACGCTGCTAGCGTTTCTGATGCATTAGCAAGCCTTGGCTAACGAAGAAAAAAAATTAGGTGCAGCAGATTTTCAAAGCAGCACTTGTACCCAGCATCATAAAAAATTTATTCAACTTCTCCCTCCACATGACAAGTGTTTGGTCACAGAGAAGATGCATTGTGAACTCAGGAAAAAAAATAAAATAAAAGTCGTTTCTTTTTCAGTTTTATTTCTTTGTTGTTGTGTTGTTGTTTTTTTCCTTTCTTTACTGTAACTCCCTCCCACTTTCTCTGTCTCTGTTTGTGTCTGTTTCTCTGTCTCTCCATCTCCACCTCTTCCTCTCGGTTTCTCTCCCCTCCTGTTCTTTTGCCATCAGCTCTGCAGCTGAAAGATGTACCCATTACAGAGTGACAGTTTGACACACAATGACCTGTCAGCGCATTCATCGCTCAATGTTTTATTTTAGCGGAGAGCCAAAACTGAGACGAAAATAAGCAAGTTGTTTCAAGGCCCTGGAATTAGATAAAAAAAAAAACCTGGCACTCGCAGTCACAGGCCTTCTGATTTACTCTCAATCTGTCAAAGCGGTGAGTAAACTAGCCGTGTACTTAAAAACCTATAGATATACTGTGCTAGCACCAAAACATCAATGTAATATGCCAGTGTAATATTTCAGCTATCGCAGCACAAATGTGTGTACTGTATGTGTGTGCTATGAGTGCTTAAGGAAGAACACGTTTTCAAGGGAGTTTTGAGAGAAGTCCACCTGCACCTTTATCTATAAGAGAAAGGCAATGAGATTGCTGAGAAGTTATCTACTTCCGAGCATTATTAGATTAAAGGAAAGCACTTCAATTTATCAGGTGGGTCATTGCTTTATGCAGTTCATTTTCATGTCCCCCAATCATATATATCTTAATATACTAGATAAAATATTAAACTCATAATTGTTAAAGTAAATCATATTATTAGTTTATTTTATTACATTCATAATTAAGTAAGCATGGGCTAGTAGAGAAACATTTCACTTCTTTGTTTAAATGGATGCTATTTCAGTCTTTTTCCATAGAAAATTATATTTCTTAATTAAGAAATGTCAATTATTAAATGCATATATAACATCAACATATTAAAGTATTGAGGTGATACATTTTAAGAAGAATGTAATATTTAATGTCATTGGTTGTTTTGTTGTTTTCATTCATTTCAAAAAAATAATCAAAACTAACCCAAAGGCTCAATGGAAAAACATGCCTCTACCATTTATGCAAAACCGCTGAAATTAATTACTTTTCAACCAAATTATCATCACAGGCACAAATTGCTGATTAATGAATACTTAGCTTTGCAGGGTTTCTTGCACAGTACTATGTAAACGCTGTTACTGTAGTGCATGATCTGTAAACAAATACATTTTTAGATTTTATTTACATAATCAGATGTATAAGGTTTTTCTTGCATAGTAAACTTGCTCAGCAGCCCACCCGGTACGGAATTGTGGTGCGTTGCAAAGCTTAATGATGAGTATAATAAAATGGCTCAATGAATGCAAAGGAAATGTGTGTTTTAGGTAAAATTATTGGTTAGGTTTAAGGTAGTTATTGTATGTGCTAAGTTATTTTCAAATGCAATATCACATGAACCTAAGCACCAATCACTGAACTGAACTCATTTGGACCGAATTGCGTACGTACGTACAACAACCAACATAATAAAACATGGCCACACCTGCATTCATCTTTTTTTTCCCAAATCCCAAAGGGTCCCACATAACAGGAATGACCTAAGCAGTCTAAAATTGAATAATCCATTTTTTCCTTTCACATTAAAGTGCTAATTTACATATTACGCAAACTGCAAAAGGTTAAAGCACATATTCAGATGAACACACTCAGACCCTAAAGTATCTAAACTGCACCAGCGATTACTCGATTCCCCAGCAGTGTTAACCTCGTGTGCTCCAATAGCAGAGCTGCTCTAAGAGCAAAGGTCGTCACCCCCAAAGTGATGAACATGTGTTGGAAGTGTATTATTTATGTGATAAGGGCTTTCGTTCTGCTAGTGTTCTCAAACGCACATACACAAACGCACAAATTGGCACGGGTTCAGGTGGCCTATGCCCCCAAGTCCTCATGCAGTTTATTGAGTCCCATGGTGAGTTGATACTCTGCTAGTGTTTGGTCATCAGTCACCGCCCACATTGTGTCCACCAAGCGTCTGTGTCTCATCTCTAACTGGACACACACCGCCTCCACCCACAGACCATGTGTTTTTGTGAACGTGTGCGTCTTTGTATGTCCACACACTGCAAAAAAGCAGATTAATCTATGGTACACTGTTTGTTTGTACCATCGAAAACAAAGCGTTGTGCAAGCAACCATTTGGTTTGTCATATTGTTAAGTGTAAAATCAGTTGAGACCCATAATAATAAGTCTCGTTTTTCCCTTAAGCCAACAGTGATTGCAATTTACCCCAGTGTTTCAAAGCCAAAGGAAAGTGGTGCTGCATATCTTTGTGTTCTCAAGGATGAATATCCCAAGGCTGGGCCTATCTGAAATGTGCAGTGGCCAGCATGTTTGAAAAAATAAATGCAGGCGCAGAGCTCAGTTGCAAGTCTCTGTTCCTCCAAATCAACATATGTATCACGTTGCCTTGCGCATTCATGTACAAAAAAAGAAAGAAAGAAAAAAAAAAAAAAGAAAGGGAAAAAAAGTTAAAAAGTAAAGGAGCAAAACTGAGCTGTGGCTCAAACCGCTGATAAAAGTGCACCGTGTGCTAATCCACGACCCACAGAAACAGATACACTACAGGGCATTGTATGCTAATGCAGCCTCACAATGCAAATGAAACTAAACTGAGTGTATACATGTACATGCTCAATAGGGATTATTCACTGTTCGTGGTGATAATGGGCATTTGAATAATAATCACTGAAGGTTCATATATCACATTGTTATATATCACTTCCTCTACGCCAGAAGTCCAATGAGAACGTGTCCCCTAAGGTTTTGTTGGCATACATTAGCAGTTAGCCTCGGTTTCATTTCGATAAAGGACATTTTTAGGTATGTGTGTTTCTGTGAGATGGAATAAATGATATGAATGCGGTATTAGTACAGAGCACACTGTAGGTTGCTGTCTGTGATCCCTGAGCCTGTGTTTCCCATCAGGCCTACAGGAGAGAAACATACAAGCTGTGATTGAAAGCCCCTGTCAGTCAAGCCATTCCCTGGCACCCTGGAGTTGTGTGTGAGAAATGCCGATTGCATGACTGAAACGAGCACAAGGATTTTATCTGGCCAGCTGGGGAAAAACTGAGACTAATTCATCTGAGCGCTGTGGTCTGCTTCCCAATGTGGTCCTTCTGCTGGAATTCTGCATTAAAACCAATGGACCGCCATCGCTGCTCTCAGATAAGGGAGAGTTCAAAGAGTTTGGAGATAAAAGATAAGGATAACTCATTTACTGCAGGTCATTTAAGTTTGTTTTTCTATATGAATATTAAGAGGCTTTTTGTGCAGTACAGTACAATACATATATTACTGGTTTAAAAGTTTGTGTTGTTTGTGTCTTTCAAACCCATACCGATCCAAACTTTTGACGGGTAGCATATGTTCTGTCATGTACTAAAAGCCTTTTTGCCCGTGCATTCCTCTATAAGCTATACTGTGATGTCTAAACTAGGCAAAATGTAATATTTAACAAAATCGTTCTAATACGATGTTCATCAAAACATATATATATATAAATGGTAATACTTTATACATACATATATATATATATATATATATATATATATATATATGTGTGTGTGTGTGTGTGTGTGTGTGTGTGTGTG
>JAUCMU010000125.1:20884048-20926581 GCA_032275025.1 Enteromius treurensis
TTGAGCCGTATATACTACACACAGCCGTTGTTCACTGACGAGCTGCGCAAAACCATGTTCATTATCAGCGTGGATTTGAACAACGGATGTGTGTAGTATATACGGCGCAATGTGAAATCACACACCTGATGGCATTTACCGCTGATTGCATTACCAGCTTTACTGACAAAACGCGCAAACATATCAGCCGATCTGGATCGGTGCATCCCTACTTTCAAATACATTCAGAACATTAGAAACGCTAGTTGGTGCTCCAGTATAATCGGTCCGCCGAAACTCATGCCATTAGAAACATTCCGCAGTGCAAAAATAAGTGTTATTTTTGTGTAATTAATTAATCCAAATTAACGCGTTAAAGTCCCAGCCCTAGATTTTATATTATATAATAACATAACATGCTGAATGTTAAAAATCATAAAGACATTGACTGAATGGTTGCACATTATTTTACAGTATGCACACTTATACAGAATGTACTTACAGTGTAACTACATAAGAAAGTACTGGTAAACTACATGGGGTAGGGTTAGACTTAGGGGTAGGTTCAGGGTTAGTATTGTAATTACTATAATAAGTAAAAAATATGAGTAATAAGACTGCAAAATAAAGTGCTACTTAATGTTTTAATGCTTTTTGAGAGAACTGTATAAAATTGAGTTATGCTAAGAGGAAGAAAAAAATGCACTAACACTAATGCTAAAATGAGTTAACAGATCTGTACATCAATTAATGTGTCAACACATCATCTCTCTGTGATATTTTTTGCATCATGGATTGGCATTCAACTGTGAGTTATTGCAGCAGCTGTGTTTATTCTGACAAAATTGGGGACTGTGTTCCAGGCTTTATGCCCCTGTCAGCCAGCTCAATCCCATAAACAACATATGCACACATATGTGTGTGTGCTTTGTATAAACGTACATGTGTGTTCATGTTCTTGCTTTTACGTGCTCATTACAGTGGTGGGGATATCATACATAAATAATCACTCCTGACAGTCTTCAACAGTGGGGCAGTCCCATAAGTCCAGAGATATTACATCTACTGGCCTCATTTATCTTCCTGCAGCCCTTACAGTTCCTCTGTGTCCACTTCAATGCCAGCCCTTCACACGCTTAATTACGAGCACATCATAAACAGCGGTGACACACCCGGGGGCTTGGAAGAGCTCTGCCCTCACCCCGCCCAGGCCCTAAACGACGCCCTGGCTCTCTCGCATACTGAGGATCCCAGAGACAAGATCTGCAATCTATAGACAATAAGAGACAATAAAACCCTAAACACAATGCATCCATATTTTGAATGATTGCTTGCTTTGTTTTCATTTCGCCAGCGCAGCTTTAAATAAAAGCTTTAAACTGTAGGTGTCAAATTGTGTGTACACACCATGAGAAAATAATAAGGGGTGACTAGCATCTTTTGAATAATGGGATTTCAGATTTTTTTCTGTACTCCAATTTAGCAGGGATAGAAATTGCAGTTAGCCACCGTGGTCATTTTAAAATGAATATCAAGTATTTCAAACCTATTCCGCTATGACTCCAGCAGTAATCACAAACTTCCTGCTGATAGTTTTCAGTTTTCTAAAGGTTTCAATAGCCTTTTGAACTGACAGCAGATCAGGTTTCCCTCATTTAGCAATGCTGATAGAGTAATCTGACACCTGTAGGAAAATCTAGCCAGTTGGATACAAATACTATAGTCTCATGTTGGGAGGGACTGTAGGTTTATATCAGTTTGAAGTCACTTATGTGACGTAATTTCAAACAGTTCTACACTGTGTCTTGGTATGTGTACATGCATAAAAGACACATAATCAACCTATGCTCACTGAAAAAAAACATGCCAGTTCTGAGCTCTGTGATTCAGTTTCTATGTGAAATGAACATTAGTGGTAGTAAAACACCAACAACTTTTATGCCTTTCCAAATAAATTATGATTAAGGGGCATATTGATTAATAAAGACTTTATGATGTGATGACCTTAAAACACTTTTTCCATAGTGCATGATAGAAAACAGCAACATATCTGTAACTTTATTGACACTGTAAACTTGCTTGATGGCTCACCTGGTACAGAACTGAACTGGAGCACTTGGAGCTCGTTAATGTGGGGCACATGGTATATATTAGTCCTGAGATATGGGACCTATGACAGTCAATAAGACAAGTCAAAGACTTGTAGAAGCTAGCTAAAATGGCACAGATGCAGAAAATTATTTTTTTCTTTTTTCTTTTTTTTAACAGTATTGGTTAAAACCGCACATTTTATTTCCTAAATGCAATGATATGTACAATGTACAACTTTACCTCCATCTTGAGACAAACAGATGGACACCTACACGCATGAAAATACATCCATACCACCTGCATTTTCTGACCTTCAAAACTTCATTGCATTTCACTCAGCGGCTCACCAAGGTGAACTGGAATTACCCAGAGCACCTTGGCCGAAACCTTGGACTGACATTGATGCCCTCAGTTGCCTCCATAAGCACGAGTGTATATGTGGGTGTCCTTTAAATGTAATAGCGCATTGGTAAAAATCTGCTATACAAAGCACATTCTAAAACTATGGCTTGTCCATTAAGTATAGACTCACCCATGCACCCACAGGTCAGGGAATCTTTTTAAAATACATCAGCCCACTGCTTCTTTCTCTTTTGTCTGGGAGAGAGAGAGGCTGAGATGGAGAGGGGCATCTGAAGGTTGACCTGGTCGCTTCTCAGGTTTTCGCTAGTGCTAAAGAATAAATGCAGCGCTGAGCATTATGGGTATTTGAAACCGACACTGTGACATTGGGGGTGAGATGAATAAGTGTAGCAAGAATTAAAGGCAAAATAAGATGAATCAGCTCTTATTTGCCTTTCTTTTATCCAGTGTATGTATAAGAAGCACAAGACAGGTCCTTCTGTGGTACATTTAAACAGGTAAGCTGTATTTCTCATTCAATTTCTTATTGACAAATCAGCTGCTGGTACAAATGGCAGCGCAGTCGTTATCTCCTAGCATGGCCCACTCCTCTGTGCAACAGAGAGGTTCGTCTCAAAAGGGTTTCTCTCTCTTTGTTCTTCTCACTTCTGAGAGAACACAAGAAATGAAGCTTGACTGTTTCTCTCTCTCTCGCTCTCTTTTAGTTTCTCTCTCTCTCATTCGCCCCTCTCCTTTTTGGTTGTGCAAGGCACAGAAGACCTAAGCAATGTTTGTTATGTCTCTCCCCTCCCTTTTCATTGTCAACAACTTTGTTGTTTGTGTTTTGATGTTGCCTCATCTCTTTTCATCTTCTAAAACCATGCATCAGGTAACAAAAGAGGAACTATCAAAGACAAGGAGGCGTTAACATGTTGGGGGAGATGTTTGCATGATGCGTCTGAAAGTCATCGGCGCTGTGTCTCCACATTTTTCAGCAAGGAAGACTAAAAACTGCCTCTAAAACACTTATTATTTCATAATACCCCCAACACGTTCAGCAACAGTTAGCCTCACCAAAATATTTCACATCACGTATATAGCACTGCCAACAAAAACTATGTAACATATTTTACCTCAATAAGGAATATATATATATATATATATATATATATATATATATATATAACTTAGTTTTACCTGGAGTTTGATCATCATCTTAGTGTCTCAAAGGCCTGTGCTGCAGTGCAAGCCCTCCTCCGGTGCATGTGCATCGGGCCTGTGAGCTTAGGAGACCATAGAGAGATGGTGTGGTTCCGGCATCAAGGAGAGTAGAAAGAGAGTAGAAAAGAAGGTGTTTCTGGTGTGAAGGCTTTTTGTAACCTGTTGAGGTCACACCAATGGTCTGACGGTGCCTTGGAAGTAAGTTTTTATGACTCTTTGTTCTCAACATGCAAAGTTGCCATCACCATAAAAATTAGACCATATTCTTAAAACACTGAACATTGCAGAGATATCAACTTATGACATACACTTTCAGTTAGATCATCTGAAGACGAGTCCTTGGATACCAAGCATGACATGTGTGATCTGGCGAGGTGGTGTTTAGATATGAATCTATCAGAAACATGTATAAAAGAAGTGTACCATAAGCAAATCAATATACCAGGACAATAACAATATAAACTGTGATGAGTGTTCTATGATATGATAAGTGTTCACTCAAAGGAAATTTACCTGTGAATTAATTTAGGGAAAAATCCATTGTCTTTGAAAAAGGAGAACTAGTTGAGTTGAGTTCACAATTCCTTTGAGCAATAAAACAAATCTTTATCAGTCGGTTGTCATGGCAATCAAAGGTATGGCTTGCCTTATCAGCAGCCCATAGGGGGGAGGTTACACAGACACTCGTATTTGCAATTCAAGTTACCTCTTAGGTTGATGAAAGCGCCACCAAAGATTGTTAACACTTGTTAAATCTAACAAATAGTTTGTGCCCGATTGGACCAAACTATTACAATGAGGACGCGAGGCGTGCGAGTTCATGTGCAAACAGTATATTTTAAGAAAGGCTCAGAGTCAGGGCAGAAGACCTCCCTTTGGGCGGAGCGGGCGGTGGAGAAGCCCACCGGGGTGGAGCAGGCGGCGGAGACGTCCACCAGGGCAGAGCAGGCGGTGGAGACGCCCACCAGGGCGGAGCAGATGCCCACCAGGGCGAAGCAGACGGTGGAGACGTCCACCAGGGTGGAGCAGATGCCCACCAGGGTGGACCAGATGGCGGAGACACCCACTTGAGTGAACCAGGAAACCAGGCTGCACAAAAGAGCACGGACAGGTTAGTAGTTTGACCGGTCCGACACGGAGTCCGTGCTGCCATCAGCGGAACCCCTGGGAAATCCATGACGGCGGTCAACATCACTGGAACGGATGACAGCTCCTTGAGCTGTGAAACCTGGACCAACTGGGCTTGGGACAGTACCCCTGGCTGTATAACTGGAACAGACAGGACTGGAAACAGACACTTTGGCTGAGGAACCGGGACCAACAGTGCTTTATATGGCTTAAATGGGTTGGCATACTGTGACACCGGGCTGGAGATCGCCATTTTGCACTGTGTTTCTTGAGCGACCGCCATTTTGTGCGAGGGCGGCGTTACAGGAACAGACGGGGAAACAGTCTCAGAAACAGCCTGTGCCGGAATCCTGGTAGTGTCCACAGCTGTCACAGTCTTGAAGAGGTGGCTTGCCATATTCCTCACTCGCAACACTCATGACGCGATCGGCCGCCATCTTGCGCTTTTTCTCCAGGGGCGAACGGGCGGCTTGGCTTGAAGGTCTCACCTGACTCCGTACTGTCATCAGGCAGAGAAAGACTCCCGATTTCCATGCCAGCGCGGTAATGTCTGGCAGTTCTACGAAATTTGGAATGCACTAATATTAGGCAGACTTTAAAATATGATACAGTTTTGAAAACGAAAAAACAAAAATCAATCATTTAATGCTACAAGTGAATTTAGGCATCCTATTACATTATGGGAAAAAAATTGACAGTTGTTAAATTAGAGTTATTTAATATTATGTTTGGGAGATGATAACAAGATAAATAACGCTGTTGCACATCAGGTGACTTGAGCTCAAATCCTGGCTAGCGCTCCTTTCCAAACCCATCCTCTTTCTCTCCCTCTTTGCTTTCTGTCAACTCTATACTGCACTATACTGCACTAGCAGAAGCCAATGAATTAAATCAATGTTCATTTTTTACAATTAATGAATGTGTCCTATAGGTGTTACAGAAGAAACAAAAAAAAAAAAAAAACTCGAACATTGAAGATAAACCTTTCTCATGTTATTGGTAGCTCTAAAAATGAAGATACAATTACAACTTGTTTTTCAACTACCCATATAATGTAATAGTCAATACATTACTTTACAGTGGTACCATTACAGTACACCTTTTTAGGGGAGTGTACAATCAAAATATTTTATATACTGTAACTCAACTTATGGTTCATATTCACAATGCTTTTGGTTGTTTGTTATTTTGCGATAGTGCAATCAGGATTCCACTGCTTTAGGAAAACATCAGTGTCACACTAAGGATAGAGTGTCCTTCTAAATGCAGGAATAGCATATTTCAGCCCTCTTTTCCCCTGAAGACCAAGGGACGGCAAAGACAAAACATACAATAATTAAAGGGCCAAGCACAAAGCTTGGGATGCAGGCGCAGGGGGAAGACGATGAGCAACTCCGCATCACATTGGCAGATAAATTCCACACACAATTATTCATCCACTGCCCATGACATGTAGATTAATGAGTCTGATAACCCAGGGCATTCCAGAGAAGTATACTCAATTCTGTTGTGTCTCGGTCTCTCCGACGCCCTCTCCTATATCCCTTTATGACTTACAAAACAAATCCCATGCTTTGGAACACCATGAAAAAAGGTTGAATCGATCGGGTTTTTGCTAACGTCGGTCTACAACGGTGTCAGGGTCGTTCCATCTCTCTGAGATGCCGGCATCTGGTAGGTGAAGACGTATGAGCGAGAATCTGTAAAAAAAATAAAAGAATCTAGTGTTATTTTGTGTCCCATGGACCCATACAAACAATGGGGAGAGGGAACAAGACAAGGAGAAGCAGCCCCAAAAAAACCATGCGTCCCTGGACAGTTGTAATGAATGGAGGGAGATGCTTCACAGATGGTCTTCAGAGGAGAGGATGACCTGCAGAAAAGCCTGCAAGACTGCCACAGGGGAAAGACTGGGTCAGGGGTGGTCAAAACACTTCTGTCACAGAGGTGGTCTTCCTTTAAAAATACAGTTATTTAAGCATTAGTCATTTGGTGTGTTCCTTTCATGTCAGTTCAAAGGTAAAAGCTTACCCAGGGTTGCTTCAGGTGATACTTTTTTCAGCGCAAGAGTGGGTCCACTCCATTCCATTACTGTTTTAATAGCTTCCGAGACTGCCAAGTCAAAGTCAGCTACTTAGTTTGGTATGGATTTGAGTGACCTGCATAATTGGCCTAAGGGATTTGCTACATGATTATGTGCACTTTGGTATCACTCACATTGTGTCAGATTGAAACCAAATGAAAGGTTTTCAGTCAAATAAAAATTTCAATGCTGACGAGCACCACACCATGAATAGAATCCCCATGTGCCGTAAGAGTTGAGGCTACCAATCAAAAATTATAGATTTTGTCCTATGACAAAAAAATCGCTCACAATCCCCAACATCTTTTACAATTCCCAACATTGCAGGCAATCAAACAATGTCATCCTGGTTTTACTTACAGCAGACACTGCACGTTTAATGAGAAAATATCCCACTGCATGATTTTGTTTCCCAAACCCCACCTCACAGATGATTAAGACTTAATTTCTCACGTCAGTCACAGTGATGATTCCTTACACATCGCTGAAACAAATACTACCCTTACCCCAGTGGCATGTTGCATGAAGCCAATTCATCAAACTCTGGTTTTGATCAAAAACTGTTTTTGTCAACTCTTAATCTACTCTTAAACTCAAGCAAATCCAACCATGTTTAGATTTGGTTCAGCGGGTGCAAAACATTCTCTATCAACTCAAGGTTTGATTAAGACTTCATGATTATCTTTGGAGTACATGCACCTGAAAGCAGTTTACAGCCAATCACACAAAACATGGAGAGTACAATTTGTTTTTGTAAAACCGCCTTTGTAAAATTTCTGCAATTGGAGAGCCGATGACCTGCAGAGTTTAGCTCTAACGTAGGCCTGGAGGACACACTAGATGATTTTCAAATCTCAACTGATTTTAAAACCATGGGAAACCACAGACATGGAGACAGTTTCAACTGTTTTTTTGGCCTTATAATCCTCTGAACCCGCACTTGATGATTCGACCAACCTGCGAGACCACACACTGCATGATTGTGGAACGATTTCACAGTAACACAAGATCTCAAGGAGGCTCATTAGTTCAAATGTGACTAGAGAAGTAAAAAATGTTCTTGGCATGTTTGTGGTTGACAGGTCTGAGCTATAGAAGCACGCAAAATCTGGTAAGTGACGCTTGCTCATTTTTATTGCTATCACCGGTATCACGTCAGAGGCAGCCCAATCACACTTTGTCCCAACACACTTAAACTATCTAGTGATCCTGAAGACCTTGATTAGCTGGTTCAGGTGTGTTTATAGGACTAAAATCTCTCCGAGACAGTTGCCCTCCAAGAGTAGAATTAGACAACCCTGGCCTAAAATCAGGGGCGAACTTATCCATTTGGCAAAGGTAGGCGACTGCCTTCTGCGACCATCTGCGTGGCCAAGTTGAACGTGCTTCTTGTGTATCCTGCTTGTAGCAAACGAAAATATTATGCATCTGATACTGACTGCTGCAGGAGCGCAAGCTCTGCTTTGTTCAGCAAACAGCTGAAAGGAGCTGTGCTTTCAGTTAAAAGATGTGTTGCTTATCTGAGGACCCGTTTACACTCGGGTGTAAAAAAATGCTGTTTTAAAACGAAAACGCACTAGTGTAAACAGGGCTTAATTTTGCAAGCGAGCACAGCTATTGTGATAATCTTATGTGTAGCCTGTTTGATTTTATCAGATGACGATTTGATTATAAATCTGAATTTTTGCTTGGATTGGAAGGTAGAGCTGGTTATGTAGTTTTAATAAGTCACTATTTCATGTTCACCCCGTTTT
Source organism: Enteromius treurensis (assembly GCA_032275025.1). NCBI lineage: Eukaryota > Metazoa > Chordata > Actinopteri > Cypriniformes > Cyprinidae > Enteromius > Enteromius treurensis. The sequence continues at coordinate 20,892,647 of JAUCMU010000125.1, forward strand.
ATGACAACAGAAACAGTATCAATGAAAACAGATTTATTAAGAATTTAGCTGCATCAAAATACAGTATGTGCACGCAGAGAGGCGAAAATGTAGCCTAAGCAGGGTTGTGTTATTAAATATAATAAGAAATAATAATTTTATTCTTCTGTTCTTGCGTTTCAACTGTAAACCAATTGCTATTTTGTGTTCTGCAACATGAAAGAATAAAATTGTGTGCTAAATGAATAAATGTTAATGTTAATGAAAGAATCCCATAATAATATGTACATGAAAAATGTACAGAAGAAACACTGGACATAATATATGTGGCACCATTGTGCAGCAGCAAATAACCGTAAATGTGTGCAAATATAGAGTCACATTCCTATATTTGTCCCCAAATTCACTAAACCCGCCCCTGCCTACAATAAACCTTTGACTTAGTACAGTATATGATTGAATTACGGAAAGCATTACTATGGGTCAAAATTGGAACTCGTTCTTGACAGGTGACTGAGTTAACCAATGTAAAAGCAAAAAGTCACAACAGTAAATATAGAACAAAACTGCATTGTATAGCAAAGTCATCAGTTGACTTGTTCATTAAACAGCAGAATGAACAGACCATTCATGAAGAGATCCAAAAAAAAAAACACCATGTTTACGGCTGTGAATTAAAAATGTGTCTGTGATTGGTGCCCCCTGGTGGTGGAGTTGTTTGTTGCCTCATGCAGACATTCCATGTGGTCACATCTGTCTCCTAAAAGTTACTACCACTCTGAGATGGAGAGGTGGAGAGAGTGTAAACAAGCAGTACCCTCCCTCCACTGGGAGACGATGAGGAAAAAAGAGAGAACCTGCAAGAGAGAGAGAGAGAAAGGTCACTGTGACCTTAACACCATCTCCACAGGAAGAGGGGTTCCTTACAAGGCTTTGGCTCCATATGAACTGGGTGTTCTCAGATGCTGTGCATAATCTTTGTCAACAAAGACTTTATATACTGCTGTATATAAAGGTTCAAGAGCTTGCTCTAACTTCTTTTAAACACCATCTGTGTTTGAATGCTTAAAAAGAAAACAAATTGATTTTTTTGCTGGCAAAATCTACAGAAATCACAATTTTTTCAATACTAGAATTCATTATTTTGAACTGAATAGGTTGGTTTTTTTGTAAATAATCTGACTACTGTATCAAATTCTGATTGTAATGTTACTGAACTTTGAAATTGAATTACACACATCAATACTAAAATCGTACAAAGCACAAATTTAATGTACATAATTTTCAGCTTTGCATCACAACACAATAAGAAACTAGAATCAAGAATAAGAAACCAAATCTTTTTTCTGTTTTATTTTTCCTCTGTGCAGTCATGGAAAGCTGGACAGGCGGAATTATCCTTAAATTGCAAGGTGTAAATACAATTTGTACTGCCAAAAAAAAAGTGTTAGAAAAAAAAGATCTTAAGCTCAAGAGTCAACATTTAAATCTTAACTTCCTATTAAGTATTTTAATTTTTTTTTATGTTGACTTGCCCCCTACTCCTCTATAGGATTTGTAATGGCCGAATAGATTTGTGAAGTCCACTTTGCAGAGCACTAACAAGTGATTGGAAAGCAGAGTTATTTTCACCTCTCCGCAGTGCTTCACTGGCCCATTGCACATCTCACTGCTCTCTTGATACCAAAGTCAATGTATCTTAAGCCTCAGATCATCCCTAATCTCTTTGTTTCACGGCTAAGGCCTGTAAGTAGTTTTGATCTATATAGTGTTCCTTTTTCAAAGTATTGGCCGTGTCCGATTTTGCACAAAATTGTATACCACACATGATGACATTTCCTCCCTCTCCTAACCTCTCGCGCAAACACACCCTCACACACAAACACCATTTAAAACAGCAGACTGTCCTATCACTGTGAAAGGCCAACATAAAAAGGCCTGAATAAAATGGAGTGGCATTAATATTTATGCCCGTAAAGTGCCCACATAATCAGACAGAGAGATGTTAGATGGCATTTTTTGTGGGATGGAGAGCGTGAGTGATGTATGTGCACTTACGGAGACCCACACACACACACATCACCTTACACAAGCACCCATCTATTTCCTTTCTAGCTTTTTTTTTTCATGGAGACACCTTTGACATTTTTACCTACACACTCTCCCATCTTCCCACGTCCTCTTAGTCTCTTTCTCACTCACACACAGTCAGAAACACGCTGACCCTGAGGGATTGAGCTAGGCTCATGTCCCAGGTTGAGAGCAGCAAATATTGCAATGGAGAGAGCCAGGTGGGAGGCAGGGAGGATAAATAAAGCTCAACTGTGTTTTAGAAAGTGCTCCTGCAAAAATATGATGCTTCAAAGTGTGTCTGTCCATAAAAGAGTGGAATAAGAGGGAAAAGTTACAAGTATGATTCGAGCAAACACAGATGATCTAAAAGAAGGTGTAAAACTCTTCAAGTTTACTCTAGTGTCCTGCTTTAAATCCTACCCTGAATGCAAACCAATTAGGAAAACATTAATGTCAGATGACCAAATCAAACTGAACTTCCTGGAAGCTTTGTAAAATTGATACATATTGAAGCAAACAGCTCTGATCGTTTAGCTGATGTGTCATGACACTAGAAAGTCCACTAGGTATTTGTCTGCAGAAGACATTTAATACTGAACATAAATCAAGAGGAGCTGTGCAAGACTTCAGATTGCAGCCAGGATAAAAACAAATACAACAACAAAACAGTCAATGGTTTAAACAGATGCAATAATACTCTTTTCTTTCTATTATTATAGAAAGAAAAAAACTTTAGAAAAAAAAAAGTAATGTGGTATGTGATTTGGTACATAGAGATTTTTGTTGTTATTTTATGCTAATTCTGGCCCAAAACCCAGCAACAATTTAGCATTTTAGCACTTAAAGGGATAGCTCACCCACAAATGAAATATCTGTCATTAACGACTCACCATCCCACAAGATCTTCCTTCATCCTTGAAACACAAATTAAGATATTTTAATGAGATCTAAGAGCTTTCTAACACATTAATGAAATAATTTTTATTTGTTGGTAAACTGTCCCTTTAAGGTTTCGATGTTCTAAATTCAGAGGGTTTTTTTTTTCGATGGGCTTTTTGGTAATCTGTGATTAACAGGATATTTTCACATTTTATTCTACAACATAAAATACATAAATAATAATCGATTGTTTTATTATTTTTAAAGCTAACATGTTACATGTCACAGTTACTAACAAGTGGCTAAATGAGACTACAAAGGACTTCCTCATGCACTTAATGAAACTGATTGAGTCTGTTTACTTGTTCATATGACAACATGTAATTACATATAGACAACAGAGGTTAGTTTTAATAAATAGTATATAATCATATATTTATATATTTTTTTATATTTTACTAAAAAAAAAAGTTATTTCTTAGCATAATATGGTCTGGATTATAAGGTTAAACATAACTAAACCAAATTGTCATGATCTATATACTAAAATGTCATTACAACAATACAGATTGTAAAATATGTATGCGCTCAACTAAAATTCCTCTAAACTCTTCATTCAGTGATTTCCCAACTAAAATGTTAAACGTCACAGTCATTTTAGAGCAATTGTGATAAAGTGAACATTACAACTAAACTCTGTTCCCTTTATCTCTCTTTTACACACACACTTTTACATTCACTTTTTTTTTTTTGTATGGAGAAAACAGAACCTAGATTAAAGAGGCACTCAAATCTCTGTACATCTTTCAGTAGAAAAAGACATCATGGACAGGCAGAGATAGAAATTATGCATTTACAAATAGTGTCTCTTATAGGCAGCTGCTGACTTATAAGAGGACAATCAGGCAGAGGAAGCAGGTGCCCTTCAGAAGTAATGCTGCTGAGGCTAAATGGCCGACAAAAAAAAACACCTCTTGTAAATATTCTATTGCCTGGGCTGTCATTACAAAAAGCGTCCGATGATAATGAAGCATGAAGGAAATATCATTCCATATTCATGTGACAACCCTCTTTCCCTTTCATAAGCAAACTGAAATATTTATCTGAGGAAAATGTTCAATATCTTCAATTGTAATCTAGAAAAAAAAGAAGAAAGAAAGAAACATAAGGGAACAAAAATGTCTAATATTAGCACGGCAAGGAGATTGAAAAGCAAAATGGTAAAATGTGGTTGGTTGGTTTTTATTGCTTGTTATTAAATCCGAACCAAACAATTATTATTTTTCTTTCTCTTTTGTTAGTAGGGCTTGAGCAGAGAGGAAGAATTAAAAACGTGCCCCTGGGCTGTAAGCTTTAGCAGTAGTGATTAAAAACAGGAAACGCTGATACACAAGCTATTAGACAAAGCTATAATCAAATTCATTAATTTTACTCATTCGGAGCCTGACAAGCTTTCTTAAAGTGACATTAGCCTCATTCATGCACAAAAAAACAGCAGGTGTGCAGGGAAATAAAGGGACTCAAAGACACCCCCTCCCTTCCCTCTGAAAAGCTTTTGCTTCTCTTTCTGTATGTAATTTATTGTACCTGTTTTCATTAAACATTTATGACTGGTCAGTATTCAGCACAACACAAAATTCTATGTATAATTAGATATCTCTGAGACATTTAAAGCTTTAAATGCCACGCGTTTTAGCTTAAAGCGCTCACATTAAATGCACAAATACATGCAAAAGAGCCAATCTAGCCACATGCACACATGAGTGTGTCTGATTCATGCTAAAACATGTGTACAGCACACGCATGACCATTACTCTTAAGAGCCGGGCAGAAAGAGGGGGCTGAATGAAACGGATGACAAATTAGAAACAGCAATGACCACAATCCATTCTCAAACACAGCACAAAATTAATTAGAGTTCTGCATGGGAAGGCCTGGGCCGGCTTCTGGCCCCTCTGTCCCCATTTGTCTCTTTCCGCAGCTCTCTCCACTCCAGAGAGCCAGAGAACATGCTGGAACAAGTCCTGGTCCTGCCCGGCTTCCCATTGCTCACCCCAACCCCCAACTTAAGACTCAGAGGAAGCACATGATTACCTCCAAATTATTTAAACGATCAAACTGATACGAACACGAAGTGGTGACTAGGCCAAGAGAGGGAGGGAGTTTGACTGCGTGCGAAATGTGTGTTCCACAAGCTGACAGCGACTGGCATGCAGCAACTCAAACAAGCAGCGGCGAGTTATTAATATTCCCTCTATCAGCAGAACAAAAGAGTAGCGGATAAGACCAAGATGCCCGACAAAGAACAACCTGAACCGGCCTCACCGATCCGGTGCACTCACAAGCTGACTTGGCTTTTCTTCCGCACACTTTCGCTTCTGTCATTGGAGATCTGTGCTTCTTTTCATAACGCACAGCCTCCACTCACAAAAACATTTGAAAGCACTGTCAAGTCTTCTCGTTAGGGCTGGGATAATGGGACATATGCAATTAAATCAAAGCTGTTTCTCTTTTTGCCGGCCTCGGAAACTTCAATGCGTTGGAACTTTAGGACAAAAGGGATCATCTAGCTTTGGACGGCTCGGTTCAACTCTCGCTGTCAGTAACCAAGGGTTAATGCATCACGATTAGCACTCGTGGGTCTTTATCTGATATATTTTTAATTAACGGTATCCCACTCAAGCTCTTGAAGCCATCCCCCCTCCTGAAAAAAAAGAGGGCAGGGGGGAGTTTTGACAGGGCTAATTAATGAGCGTTTGGAAAAACGTGGAGGCAAGACGTTGGGTTCATTAGACAAGTCAGTCTGCCACACATCAAACAGGCCATAGTGGTCTGTCTGATCCCTCTTTTTATTTCCCATCTCAGAGTGGTGGATGCTGGGAAGGGACGGAGGGAGTGGGAACGAGAACAGAGAGTAAAAGAGAGAGACAGAGAGAGGGAGAGGGACAAAGAGTAGTGCTGGCCCTTTGCAACAGGAGAGATGAATGACTTTTTACCTCAGAACACCAAGGCCTTAATGAAACCTCCAGAGGCTAAACAATGGCATCTCTGAGACAGAGAGATACACAGAGCGCTGCACACAGACTCACGTAGATGCATGGGCACGCATGGGCCGCGAAGTCCACCGTGCAATTATCCTGCACTGTACGCTACAAAAATTATGACCACACAGCGAGTGTTTGCACACAACGCATATTCATCATGTACAGAAACTGGCATAGATGCACGCCATCTCACTCTTGGCCTGAAATGTTTTATTTTTTTTTGTGTGCATACATACGCACTTATAGACGCAGACACAAATGCACACCAAAAAGGAGGGCAGATATTCTTCTCTTGGATCCATATGAAGAGGCCACCCATGGAAAAACAGGTCACACAAACTTTCCTAATTATTTGGCATCTCAAAATAGCTTGCATGTCTCTACCACCCAAAACCAACTAGAGATTCCTTCTCACTGCCTCAATGTGTCAAAGGAAAGATGGAAAGATACATCCTGCATCTCAAAACTACATATTTCAGAACTGAAATGCTAAGTTTTCACCATAAAAAGGGAAATTCTGTCATAAATGTCATACTAGTCCTTATGTTGTTGCAAACCTGTATACCTCAAAAGTAGATATTTTGACAAATGTTTTTGTCACTGGGACCCAAAACTTTTTAAGCACTTAAAGGAACACTCCACTGTTTTTGAAAATAGGTACATTTTCCAAGTCCCCCAGAGTTAAACAGTTGAGTTTTAGAACGTTTTTGAATCCATTCAACGGATCTCCGGGTCTGGCAGCAGCACTTTCAACTGCAGCTTAGCATAGATCATTGAATCTGATGAGACCATTAGCACCACATTCAAAAATGACCAAAGAGTTTTGTTTTGTTTTCATATTCAAAGCTAGACACTTTTGTAGTTACATTGTGTACTAAGACTGACAGAAAATTTGTATTATCTCTCTCTTATTCCGGTATAATAATCAAAGCACTTTGCTGCCGTACCATGAGTGTAACAGGCGCCATGGTATTGCACAGCACCTCAAATTGCTGGGGTCTAATAAAATCATTTTGAGTTCCTATATCGGCCTAGAAAATCACAACTTTTCATTTTCTATCCTAGTACAAAATCTACAAACGTCAAGTTCTAAATAGGAAAAATATCTAAACTTTTAGGTCATTTTTTGAAGGAGATGCTAATGTTCTAATTAGATTCAATGACCTATGCTAAGCTACAGCTAAAAGTGCCAGACCTGTAGATCGTCTGACTAGATTCAAAAATGGTAAAGCTGAGCAGTTTAACTCTTTAGGGGAGTTGAAAAATAGTGGAGTGTTCCTTTAACAGTCACGTGAAATGAAATTACTTGTTAATAAAGACTTAAATTTTGTTTGGTTCATCATATACCCTTCAACAATACCACTGAACAATGTGATGCATACACAGCTTAACATCAAACCTCATTGGCTGTCATAAATTAAACATCAGGTTTGTATTATGTATTATGAAATGTTGGGCAAAAACAAAAACTACTCCTTTAAGAGACCACTAAAGCTTATTTACGAAAATATAACTACCACTATTTCAAACATAAAGGAAAAAAAAACACTGATTCGATACAACAAACACTTCTACCTTCACTTCAGCAAAGGAGCACAAGACTCTGTAAGGATGCCTGGCGGCCATCTCGCTGCCAATATTTCATTTCGTGCCCATTTTCTCCACATTTTTGTCTTGATTTCTTTGTTTTTGGCGGAGGCTAAGGGTGGGTGAAAACCCATTGGCTCGGCCTGCTTCAGCCATCTGGGGACATAACTCAAATGGGCCTCCACTATCGGCTGGCCAGCCGACTCATAAGGCCGTTATAAAGAAAGAGCTAGGGACACAAACAGAGACATCAATCTTCCCTGATCAGCAGAAGATAGAGAGAAAGAGAGCCCCCCAAAATGGTGAAGCAAACTGAATGACAATATAGAGGTCTGGATCAAGTGCAAAATGAAAGCCAAAGTCCAAGTTTACCAGCCTTTGAGTTTCTGTGGTATAGTTAAACTGTGTTTTTTACTTTGTGTGAGTGTGAGAATGTGCAATATTTATTCTGAGCTAAAATGATTTACCCTTTGGGGTCTGTGTTGTTTTTTGGGGGGCCTGGAGATGATGTGACATACACTGTTATTTGTTTTAAAATATGAATGACTAGAAAAGCCTGATTACATTGTAATTAGCACAAACTGTGCTATTATGGAAAAGAAAAATATATGTAAAATAAAATATCGTTATTATTATTATTATAAAAAATTGAGTGACGTTTCTATGATTTTCAAAATAAAACTAAAACCACCCCTCTCCACATCTAAAAAAAACACCCCAAATAATATGACAAGATGATATCTATTATTGATAACATCATGAAGCCTTGAGCTTGAAGTAAGTGCCTAAGGCAAAATGATTGCTTGCTTATGTGTTTTACCAAAAGAATTAGGAAGAGATCTTTGCACCAGCAGTAGAAGAGAAGCAATCCAAACAAGGCAGTCAATCAAAGTCAATGACTTATCGACATAAGCGGCATTTCAGCAGAGATGCCACATTCCTGCCGCTCCTTCCTCTTTCTGTCCCTTTCTCTAATTCTTTCAATGAATGCACGAAGGCAAGTCCAGGTTATCATTCCTTGTCTTTCCCCTTCATTCTTCTCCCCCTTTCTCCATCATTCTCAATTATTGTGGGGGATGCACTCAGCTTATCTGTTCTCTGCTGCTTCTTTGAATATGGAAGCCCTGTTCCCTGAGACTCTCGAGCGAGATATCACATGTACAGTATCACACTCACAACACTATCCCACAGCGCACACACATGTATTATGTGATTAATTGATTTTGGCAAACTGCAATCCTAGTCATTTTTTGCCAGGAATCAGTAAGAGTGTAACTTTTTCGCATAATGAAACGCTAACACAAAATTCCCTGTACAGCAGCAATGCAGGTTCTACAGGCTTGAGTTTTTGTAGATGTTGTTTACCCTTTCTAATCTCCTAAATTCCATTTAATTTCTAGGATAAATCCATTATGAGCACAAACTTTATTTTTTCATGACCACCTAGACTCAACAAATGATGTCCAGTTTTTGTTAGTTTGTTTAATTCAATTGCATAGCTAAAAAAAAAAAAAGTCAACACATTGCAAGCAGTGTTAAAAAATGATCGGTCAAAAATTATCAAAAGGATTATAAAGGCAAAGGAGGACAAATAGAGACACCTGCTTTTTAGTTGTTCTTTCCTCTTAGAAACGTATCTTATTAATCTCAGACAATGAAACAATGCCTCTTCTAGAGATTCAAAAAGGATGTCAACACAGGTCAGAAGTAGTCTGTATAAATGTCAGGGAGTTAACTTTGAACAAACATTTCTTAAATTTGTCATTCAAGTCTTTTTTTAGGAGAAACAGTGAAAGAGCAGCTTCTGAGCACTAATGTTCCACTGTAAAAAGAAGAGAAAAACAACTTTTAGTTCACCTTACAATCGAAAAATACCTAATGACTTCTTTAGTCTGTTTTTACATACAGTACTGTAAGGGCTAAATATAAATAGCATGACATCACATGAACAGAAAAAAATATATAGGCAAGTAAGCAAGCACATTAATTTAAAAGCAAGTGGGAGAAATCTATGGTTAGCCACTAGCTTCATTTCAAGAAAAGGTCTCTTTATATTTGCAGATGTAAACGCAAAGCCTTAATCAGAGAAAGTTTCTCACTGTAAGCCTTGTGCCTGCCACAACAAAGTGCTATTAGCTTGGCATTCTTGGTGAGGTGAAGGTGTAGTACGAAATGATTGACAAACGGAGCTCTGCAAGGCAATGGAGAGCGTGCCGCGACTTTAACCATTTATGATCCGCCAGCAGACATCAAACGGCATTCCTGGCTTTTATTGACAGCCAAGTTGCAGGATGTCAAATGTTTACCATTACTTTCAAGTGCTACATCAGAAGCTTTTCTTCTAGCTGTTTTTCAACCACTGAAGCCATTTTCTCCCTCTCTCACTTTCTCTCTCGCCCACTCCCCTTTTCCTCTGATGAAGAGGCTGATTAAAGTTATGTAAGTGTCACCTGCCTGCCAGGTCTCTGTTTTCACTAGAGCAAGGACGCCAAATTAAGCACATCTAAATGCTAATGTTTGAATGGCTGAAGAAATCGAAAGAGAAAAGGGGCTGAGGCTGACAAAAAGAGAAATATCAAGAGTTTCTTCACAACATTCTCCCCTCCTTTTTGGGTAAATTGAGCATTCCCTGATGATTTTAATAGGATCTGATTAACTGCCATCACAAAACTTAGAAAGGGTCGTTCCATGTAATCTTCTATGTAAAGACAAATTCTACCAAATGTTTACAGGCCTTCCATTTGAGTATAAACAATGGTACATGTGTTATCTTTGTTGGGATTTGATCAATGGTCTGAGGAGAAATGAAGATATAGTTGAGTGTCTGTGTAAAAGTTGGAGCACAGATGCTTGTCAGCTGTCACACACAGCAAAGTCAAAGCAGATATCTTTGTATACTGTGTTTTAAAAGCCTGTATGCAAATGTGTACCAACATCTCAATACGTTTCTTATTGTGTCACTTCTATATCGTTCCTGTCATCAAACATGCAAAGGTGATGTTGATCTGGTGTGAAATGGGAGGAAAAGAGTGGAAACAAAGACTTCCATGTGGCTGTGAGACGCTCTCAGACAGCATGGAGGACCAAATCTGAGAAATGACAAAGAGCGCCATCTGTTGGTTCTCTGCGGTACTGACTGGAAGAGGTACAGTAATGCTTCTGTTCAGGCGTCAAGTCGGAAAATATGACATGAATATTTTCCAGAGAAATGTCTATACACAGCTTTCCACCTTTAACCGTTTTGTGCGTGTGTGTGTGTGTGTGTGTGTGTGTTTCACGTAAGCATGTTCACAAATACCACCTTGTCTTTAGCGTACAGCCTTTTCTGGTTTTGCTACATGATGCAGCTATATATATGTATATAGATATAGATATATATGACATGGACATGAAACTTATTTATAATTGTAGCTTATTTATTAATTGGCCGAACTGCAAACATCTCATACACAACTGTTTTAAATTAAAATATGTGCTTCAAAATCATCCAGATATCACACATCTTCACATACAAACACTGCTCCTGTGAAAAAGAAATGGGCTACACTTCTACGTAGTCAGTGTGTACTGGAAATTCTAAAAGTAAAATTTGTATATTTACTCATATTTACTTAAATAATTTAAATTAAATAAAATCAGTGTACTGTCAAAGGATACACAACGTATCTTAACATAAGACTTTATAAAATATACAGTAATAATACTGTTTTAATATGTAATATTAATTGTATATGTTAATATTGATTGTATATATATATATATTGTAATCATTCTCTTAGTTTATTACGTTTCTTAAGTTTATTTTTTCAGCACTTTTAGTTCCCATAAAATTCTAATTCTCAGAAAAATTTATATACACAAGCAGAATCAGTACAAATCCAAGAATGCATTGTAGCCTGTCCACTCACCCCAATTAAAACCAAGGTTTAGGTGCCCTTTAAAAATACATTTTTCCACGACAAATTAAGTCTCACCAAAAAGATAAAAAATTAAATGGGGAAACTGCTTTTTTTCTGAATTCAGTCATTACTAATCTGGAACCTAATTACTAGCAGGGCAGATTTTCTTCTCAGATTTTCGCCAGCCAATTAATTTATATTATTTTCAGGATGACATTCAGTCCTGCGCCCCTTTTGTCTTTCTTTTGCCGCTCACACCCACACACTCCCATCATTCAGCCTCCAGTATCATATAACACATACTTACACTTCTCATGCTGGTGTGAGGCACTGACCAACACCTTAAAATAATGCCTCATAGTTATGCCTTCACCAAATGAAATGAAACATACTTTTTTCTATAAATCTATACCGCTAACCCAAACACGACAAATTCATTAAATCGCTGCACATGGAATTGTACTGTTTCTCCAGAGCTCCAGCATTAATGTTAGGGCTGCAGATTTACGTCATCGTTTTTTTTCCATATCTTCCCATCTCTGCATTGCTAATGCCTGCTAGTCCTCCTGGATAACCAGTTAAGCAATGTCGGTAATTAAGTGCTAATTAAACTTAAAGCCTGTAGTTAGGCAGTGGCCTACATATTGCCTTTGCTATAGTGTAATTACACACAGTGCTATTTTAAAGCCCGCTGGAGACTGGCTGAATTGAAACGGTATATACACCACAGTTGCGGATGGAGTGAGGGTCAGGATGTGTGGTCAGGTATGCAGCCTCAAGGGTCAAAGGTTAGAACAAGATGGGCCTCAAATAAGCCTCTGAGGTTTATAGTCCTTTAAAGCCCTGCGTGACTTCATCTCTGGCTTTGATGTATCGGCCTTCATCAATGCTTTGTCAGACTAGGACAATGATCAATGAAATCTTGCTGAAATAGTGTGAATTTTCAAACAAAGTATTGTTGTCACTACAATGATGATGAATACAATTTGATGCACCAATTAATCGTGATAACTAAACATTTATGTATTGCAGAATTACACCTATCAATTAGTGCACTAAAAGAAAAGAAAAAAAAATACAGTAACATTATACAGTAAGGTGTCATTTATTAAAATTATTTAATGTATTAATTAACATGATCTAAAAATGAACGCTACACCTATTACACACTTCATTAATCTTTGTTAATGTTATTTCACAGTGCATTAACTAATGCTAACAAACAAAACTTGTGATTTTAATAATTCATTAGTAAATGCTAAAATTAACATTAAGATTAATATATGCTGTAGAATATTGTTCATTTTTAGTTCATGTTAACCAATGTAGTTAATTAAATTAAAAATAAATGAACCTTACTGTAAAGTGTTACCATTTAGTTCAATGACTATTTGCGTAGATAAAATTATTCTTTAACGGCATAGTTCAAACAAAAATCAAAAAATATAAATTCTCTCGTTATTTAGTCAACCTATCTTTCTGTCTATCTATCTATATAGACATAGACATATATATGGGGTGTGCGGATCCAAATGCAAGCTTTTATTTTAAAACCGTGGTCAGAACAGGTAGGGTCAAAAACAGTGGCAAACAGGTATGATGGAGGCAGAGCACAAGGAAAGTCCAGTAGGCTAGGAGGGTTGATCAAGGAGCAAACAGAATCAAAAAGGGCACGACAGAGCAGTAAACCCAATATCAGCAGGATGCACAGTGAAACCACACAGAAAACAAGACAGAACAATAAATGGGGTAAATGCTTTGTAGGTGATTAACTCACAATACTCACTAGCTAGGCTACAAACACAGACAGTTATTAAAGGTGAGGCAACTTGTTAACAAGGGAGAGGAGCTAATGAATTGTTAGGGTTACTAATGGGAGCTGAGGGACAGGTAAGCACAGAGACAATGGGTAACAAGCAATTCACTATAAGACTCCTTACACCATTACAGAGAAACACAGACAGGGGTAGCACTAACATAACAGTCTGGGATGGACTGCCCTCTGATGGAGTTTGAGTGCACTCCAGCTGTCCATCATGACATAGCCAGAGCGGCAGCAAAATTGGGGAAGGATGGAGGGCCAGGTCCACGTAGGGGAACAGGGACAGAGTCACAAAGCATTGGTGGGCCTGGTCCATGGAGCAGTGGCAGACGGTGTAGCAGTGGATTATTTGGGTTGTCTATTGATTATCTTGAGCAGTAGTAGTGTAGCAGGGAGCCATGGCAGTGCTGGCAGCACCAGGAACAACAGCGGAACAGGCCGAACAAAAATCCTCCAGGGCAGAGCGGGTGGAACAGGAACCCTCCAGGATGGCGCTGACGGTAAAGGCGTCCTCCAGGGTGGAACAGACGGGGCAGAGAGCCAAGTCAAGCCTGGCATAACTGCAATGGAGAACATTTAGAGGCGAACAGTGACCTCCGATGAGGCTTTATCAGCGGCCTTTAAAGCTGTGACAGTGCAGGACGAGAGTTCATAGATTTCCTTTACAGTTATGACAGTGTAGGATGAGAGTCCATAGCAGGACAAGGTTTCATGGGCGTTGTTGGGCCAGACGAAGATTCAAAAGCGGCTTCCATAGCCGAGGCAAGACAGGGCGAGAGTTCATAGATGGCCTCCTTAGCTGAGGCAGGACAGGGCAAGAGGGCTCTACACGATGGTTCTACGGCCTCCGTGGCTGAGACCAGGCATGACAAGAACTCATGGGCAGCTTCCATAGCCATAGTAGGGCGAGGCGAGGGATCAATAACGGCCACTCTGGCCATGGTAGGGCAGGACGGGTGTTTTATGGCCTCCGCATGGGTCTGTGGGGCAAACCAATGGCCCTGGGGTTTGTGCAGCCACTGGTGGAACATCCGGAGAATCTACGTCCTGAGCCAATCTCTCTGGAGGTAGTGAAGCTACCGGCAAAACCTTCTTAGGGTCTATGGCACAAGCCGACACCTCTAGAAGTAGTGCAGCCACCGGCAGAACCTCTGAAGGATCCCTAGCGGTTCTGGGACAGACTCATGGAAAAGTAAAGTTTAGGGTGCAGACTCATAGGTAGATGGGGCCTCTGAAGCAGACATGGGGAAAGATGAGGTCTCTGAAGCAGACTTGGGGGTGAATGAGGCCTCTGAAGCAGACTCGTGGGCAGGTGAGGTCTCTGGGGCACAGTGTGCAGCCCACATGCTCAAAATGGCAACTGCCATTACCGGGAGCACAGAGGAGAGGTGAAGAGTCTCTGAGATGGTCTGTGCCGCTGCTATTGGGAGCAGGCTGGACACTAACCTCTGACGGCCTTGGAATGCCTTAGGGTCTTTATGTGTGACATCCACGATGCTGGGATTACAGGAGTGGCATCCGTGGTGGCTGAAGAGGTTGGCTCAAAATTCACGATGGTTGAAGGTTCTGGTGAGGCAGCCCTTTGGTGCATTGGCTCTGGGTTAAAGACCTTCTTGTGCAGTGGCTCGGGGTTAACAGCCATCTTGAGCAGTGGCTTGGCTTCTGGGTTGGCAGCCATGTTGTTCAATGGCTGTGTCTCATGGTTGATGGCCATCTTGTGCAGTGGCTCTGGGTGATCCAAAGAGACATGTCATGACAGGGCTCTGGGTGGTCAAACGAGATTGCGTGACCCTGGCAGAAGGTTGACATGGCTCCTAAACATCAATGGTGATTAGACTTGATCCGTGATGCCCGATGTGGTTTGGCCGGTCTCCTTAAAGGTGGATGTGAAATGACGAGGTGCTGTGGTGCTAGCCATCGTATAAGTGTACTCGGGGGGCATTTGCCATTTCCGTACTGAACGCAGGGTTGCAACCTTGCTCTGCAACACCCACAGTAAATGAAGCGCCAGCAATCATCATAGCATATCTAAATACGTCTATAAAGTCTTTCAGACTACAAGCAAATCCCCCCTCAGGTAACCACGATTTAGTAGGCTCATTCAGTCCAAAGCGAAACATTGCCTTTAACACATTCCTCGAATGGTACCTGATAGGCAAGACCGCAGAACCGAATTACATATTCCTTCGATGAATGACTGACCTTGTCGACAAGCTGTTCAGCGTGATCATATCTGCCCAATGTTCCTCTAAAAAGATGCTGGATCCTTGGTTGGCTGAGTATTCTGTAATGATGGAGATAATGTGGATCCAAATACTTTTATTTCAAAACCGTGGTAAAAACATGCAGGGTCAAAAACAGTGGCAAACAGGTATGAAGGAGGCAGAGCACAAGGAAAGACCAGTAGGCTAGCAGGGTCGATCTTGGAGCAAGCAGAATCAAAAAGGGCAAGACAGGGCAGTAAATCCAATATCAGGGCGGAGGTTGGTACACAGTGAAACCACACAGAAAACAAGACAGAACAATAACACAATAACACAATAAGAGTCACAATAAGAGTCCTTACACCAAGACAGAGAAACACAGATAGGGGTAGCACTAATATAACAGTCTGGGATGGAGTTTGAGTGAACTACAGCTAGCCATCATGACAGAGATCCAGCTGCCTCATTTCCTCCTGACACTGTTTGGCAGCACTTACAACGAAATCCTGAATATAATGTGTTCAATCCGGTTCCTAAAGATCTACCTTCCTGCTGAGTTTGATTCCAGGTTTGCATCTCTATTTGCACTAATGCGTTACAGCAGCGTTATGCAGTGTGCAATCATTTGTCATATAGTTGTGCGCCTGGGACCTTCAAAGTAAAATATGCTTTGTGAAGTTTAAATATTTACAGACAACGTCGGTATGTTCAACACTTTGTTTTGTCACATCAGAGGTTGCTGCAGGACAGGTCTGTGCTTTACGATGTGATACGGAGGACTAGTTCCTGATCATTTGACAAACATCAAGAGTGCATTTCCAGATGAATCTCTTCTCTGCTGGACACCCAAAATAACTTTGGTTCATGTGGCGATGATACTTATGGTTTGTTTGATTCCTTCCGCCAGAAAGATGTTAAGCAAAGGATGAAATAGCACTGAAAATATTTACTGCAAATCATGAGCGACAGTCAGCGTAACTCATTAAGACGTATTAGCAGTGATTTCAGCCGAGCTGACGCATGCGTCGCCTTCTCCAGCCCAAATGAGAGCAGAAGCTCTGACAGCGACATCGGTGCCTCTTCAAGACATTCAAGCACCGAGCAAAAATTCAATATGAGAGGGAAAAAAATAACAGCAGAGAGGGGGATTGTGTTTTTCTCCTTCATTCCAAGATAACAGAATTTCAGGGTGACAAACTTCAAGTGCAACACTCTGCCTCAGGGTGAGTTAATTACATTAATTTTCCCTGACACTCTCACAAAATAAAGAAATAGAGAAAATAACCCAACAAGATAGACACTGGAAAACAACATTTTATGTGGCCTTTTTTTCTTTTATTTATTTATTTTGTCAGCAATGATGAAATTAGTACAGAGGGCTCTCTCTGCCTATAATCAATCATTACTTTCGGTAGGTGCCAGAAAGCACCAACTGAAACCATATTTTCTTCACTTGTGGACAAAGGCTTCGAGATTGCGTGCCGCCCTTGTCCATAAATATATCTGGCCTTGACAACCCGCAGTATTGGCTTTGAGATTTTACAGAGTAAACATCTGTTTGTGTGGGCCCTGAGACACGCTGTGCTCCTTACCCAAAACAGCAGAGCCTGTTTAAAGTGAATAAAGCGGCAAGACTCTACCAGATCAGATACTCTACGCAGTGAGCATATTAAGTTTGACTGCAACGCATCTGCTGTAGATACAGTAGGCTTACATTATAGAGGGCAATACATACATTTAATAAGCAGGGAGGAATTAAATCTATTAAAATTGACATTCTACTTCAAGCATGTCCATCAAAGAACCCTGAAAAAAGTGCATCATTTCCACTAAATAAATAAATATGCAGAACTTTAAAGATATACAAAAAAAAAAGGTTTTTTGAGCACTTAATCAGCATATATCATATCATATATCATATCATCATCACGTGACACTGAAGACTGAAATAATGGCTGCTGAAAATTCATTTGTCCATTGAAAAAATTAAAAAGAATATAAATCTGTATATATATACAGTATATATATATATATATATATAAAACACTGTGTGTGTATACTCCTCCAAAGCTACTACATAAGCATTACCATTTTGCAACAGCATTTTAAAATCTTTGCATCTCAGCGATGCTGATAATAAACAACAAAAGTGCATCTAATGGTTGCCTGTCTGTTATGGAGTACAAAGGCTGCGTCGTTTTGGATGTCCAGACACCTATTTAACCGACGGATTTATCACAGAGAAAACACTGACATCTTGACTTGTGTCATAACTCCCGTTTTACAAGCCCATATCTTCACACATTATTTCGTTACATTAGGTGAATATTGCACTTAAAACTCCACCATTTAATTACATCCACCAGTCTAATAAACACATTTTATAGAGATCATAAATCATAAAAACAAAAACACACAGAATGCTGTAAATGTAACATATTTTATCATAAAGTGTAATCTATAAAAAAGATCAGGTTTGTACAAAAAAAATAGCTTAAGTAAATGTAATAAACGTCGGGAATGTTGTGTATAAATCTTAGTTGCTGCATGTTGTTAGCTTGATACATTAGGCTATAATTTGCTATAAATAAATGTTTATTAGCTGGCCAGACTTGTTTTGATGTGTTAATGATATGTATTTAAGGAGATTCACAAGAAATGTTCAATTAGCGCACAACTTTTTGCAGCATTGTCCCGGTCACAGTCCCCATTACACACCTGCATTCATTACAGAAGAAAAGCTGCGCTTTTCACAAATGTCCTTATTAGTGAGTATTTGCATGTGAAAGTGAGAGCTAATTGAGTTCATTTAGATTCAGATCTGTCACAAAATGCTTTTCACTGTATAGTATAGAGTATCCTTCTAAATGTTTTTAGCCTAAACATCCCTCCACTAAAAGCCTGAGACCTTTGGGGGTCTAAAAAAAACCAATGAGCACTTTGTGTTCATGTCAGCAGATCCCTGGCCAGTTTAAGTGCTTTTCTTCCATATTGATTAAGATTACAGGAGACCCTACACCAAAACCTGGTCCAAGATCGGTCGTTAGAGGCCAACTGTGGCCAGAGCCCTGTGGCTGTATGGCATATGGTTACAATTTGTCACTAACACGCTTTCAGTTGAACTCAAGCTTGGGTCAGCCAGCAAACCCGCTGGCTACACACTCCCTTAAGCTCCATATTAATGACTGCTGAGGAATAGAAAGTGCTAAGCATAATGCCATGAATGCAAGTATTATTACAGACACCTGTGCAGAGACTCAGCGCTATTTATTCCTTAATTCATTCCTTTATTTATTTCATTTCGTCCGACACAGTACAGATCAATAAGTAATTAATTTTACCACCTAAAGAAATATATGGCGGTTTATGCCTGAACAATCAAATCAAACTGTAACATGGCTATGTAACTGTGAGAATTAGGCACTAAGGATGGAAATACACACATGAAAAGCAGAAAAAAAAATGTTCTCCATGTGCAGAAATATTTCTGTTCTTTGTTTTAGATCTCATTTGACTGAAAATAAAAGAATCTATATATATTTTCACCATTAATTTCACAAATTATTACAAACAAAACATATTTTCTTGTAATATTTGCTCCAATAATCTTAAGTTTTATTTAGAGTTTTTATGCAAGCAAACCTATATGCTTTCGAATAGAAACAAATCCATATTGTATAGCCTACCCTACAAGAGACAGAGCGTGAAAGCCAAGTAGAGGCAATCCAAACACACTTGTTATAGCTGCTGTAGAAAAGGAAATCTTACAGGGAGGCTGAATAATGGAGTCAGAGGGACCAACGGTGAGCTGAAAATGTTTTCTCAACCAAGACCAGTACGCAAACCGACATTTCCCCAACTGACTAGGACATATTTTAGAGTGCAGGTATGGGAGAGAGAAAAAAAAAGGGGAAGGGAGGGGGTAAGGTTTGACGTTTTGTTTGTTCTCCTAGGCAAAATGGAAGACATACATTGTCCCTTATTGCCTAAAGACCCACAATGCAATTCTAGCCCTCAGTGGTCACACGGGGAGTGTGCTCCAGGAGTCACATGGTCAGATGGATCACATCAATTTACCACGGGAAAAACAGAAAATAAGAAAACCAAAAAAAAGAGAGAGAGAGAGAGAGAAAACAATATAGCTTTGTCTTCTTTTGACCTCTCGTGGCACACAAATACCATGTGTTATTGTGCGAGTAACGCTGAACTAAATACAGAGGTGTTCTTGTGTTTGGACCAAAGAGGAGATAAATGAATCCCAAACTAGGCTTGTCATGGCTGGACAGAGCAAAAGCTGATGCCGCACTCGTAGACCTATATCGCCACACACTGGACACTTTTAGAATTACACCTTCAGCCGATAAAGTGAGGTTTTGTGGTTGAAAGATTTTAAAATGACTCCTGTTTTAGAAAAAGCAGTTTTGACGTTTTGGCTACAAGCATGCTTTTTTCTACTGGTTGAATCTGAAGAATCTAGGTGAGATGAATGGAGGTAAACCTGAAGTAATCCTGTCGCCTGAAGCGGTGAGTGGCAGGGAGAGCAGCCCTCAGCGGGAAGGCAATGCCACTGTGGGTTTGTGGAGATGTGATGATGGTGGTAGGGTGACAGAAGGGGAGACAGGCACTACTGTTGTTGTAGTTTTGACATGACATGAACAGCAGTTGAGTGATGCTGTGTTTGTGTCAGCTGGGACAGAGTTTAGATCACTGGATCCTTAGGGGACCTATCAACATCATTCTCTTAAATCTGAACAGAAACATCCATTAAGCACAAACGTGCACACAAATAAAAGATTCAAACATCATTTCCCAAACTGACATATACACAATTTAAAAACATTAAAATAGAGACTAAATCGTAGAGATATCACTCCGTGGAGATGACTTTTTAGAGCAAATAATGAAATATCCACCAGCAACACTTATAATAATTATATATAAAAGTAGGTGAAACAATGATAAAGCCATAAGAAGTGGCATGCATTTTTTTCCCTAATTTCCATTCCAATGATATAATCAAACATCCATTTAATGTAATGATATTAACCTCCTAAGTATTTATTTTTTATTTTATTTTATTTTAATAACAGCACACTTGCATGTTTGGTTAGTTATCTGCGACGAATAACAGTAAAATTACATGCATGTAAAAAAAAATCAAACATTTAATATTTTTTTTTTTTTTTTTTTTTTTTTTTTTTTAAATAATATGTTAAATAAAATAGATTATAGATATATTACATCTAAAACATCAAGGTTTTGGTTAACATGGACTGGTTAGCCCCTGCTGGTACATAATGTAATTACACCTGAATGGTAGCAAAAATGATTTATATTAAAATATACAGTAGTAGATATAGTGTAAAACTCTATATATACATCAAAATGTATGTATGCATGTAAAAGCCACATAGTTAAATGGAAATGAAAGAATACCATGGTATTATTACGGTTTAAAAAATGTTTTTACTATATGGTACCATGTTTCACATGGTAATACCATGGCACTTTATTTATAAGTGTTAGTGAACCAATAAGAATAAACTGTCCATCCCCTTTACTACATTATGAAAAGGAGAAAATCACAACACAGAATCTTTTGCCTTCGGACTGGTGTTGTTGAGATATTAGAGAAATGAAACAGATTGTTGTCTTATAATCATGTCATCCTCTCATACTAAATCAGTCTCAGAGCTCTGTTTGGGCAGAGAGGATAATAAGAAGGTTATGGGAACCCTAATCGCTGTTTCCCTCTCAATCACACTCGCAGCCTGAAAAAAAAAAACACACACAGGGAAAGAGAGAGAAAAAAAGTTATGAAATAATAGCTTAAACTGAAGAATTGCTTTAATACTTCAATAGAAATAACCTAATTCCAACATTTTCAAAGGAGCGGGCGGCCTTGCTCCGGGCTAACGCGTAATGTGTGAGTGAAAGTATATCGCGTGTCACTCTGCATTAGAGAAGCGAGCCTGTGTGCCTTTGAATGAGAGGCAGCTGGGGTAATAGGAAGTGCAGATATTAGAGCTAATGAAATCACAAAGAACAAGACAGATGTGCCATTTGACCAAGTGCTGCGGTGCCGGTGCGAGGCGGGGCGTTACATTTGCCCACAACACACAGACAAGAGGGCTCAAGCACTGATAGCAGCCCTTGCGCCGCTCAATTTAAATGCATAATGCACTGTGAACGACCTGCGTGTTTATTTACTGTAGCTCAGTTCGTATAGATTGAGTAGGCCCATATATTTTTTTCCCCCAAAGCCCCCTCCCCCCAGGCACACATCATTTCAAAACACTTAATCATACATCAATGCTATTTCTTTACTCCATCACAGCTCTTTGGTGAATTTGGCCAGGAGCTGCGAGAACAACTTGTATTTCCTCGCACGTCATCCAGCAAACACAACTGTCACATTTAGGCTGCCGTCAATATCTACTCTCCAGCACGCATGTCATCTGGAAAACGTACAGAGGAGTCGGACAAATAAACACAACAACCTGGAGTCATTCGAAAGGATTTGTGGTTGGAGGATTGCGGGGGGCTGTGCAATGCCACATCTGACCTGTGGCAATAAGTGCGTTAGTCATCTATGATTCATGTCAAAACATGCTTAATGTATCAAAGATATGAAACACTTTGACAGCTGCTATGGAGAACAGAGAACTGAAATGGTTTTCAAACAAAACAAGCTGTTTTCCTCCCCCCGCTACCTCCCCTCACACCGGTGGACTTATGTCCATAAACAGTTTATGATGAAAGGCCGTAGCACTTAATTAAAACAATAAATCCAAAGTGTGCATTAGCGGCCCCCTCCTTTCGGCTCACTGACCTCAGCTGTGTCCATTCTGGAAGCGTGCATCACCGGGGCCGGGAGAGTCTGGAGACCAAATCTTATTCTGTGTGCCCTGAAATGATGCCACAAATGTGTTCTTATTACTCTCTGGCTTTCTCTCTCTTTTGGAGATAATTTAATTCATATTTCACTTGTAGCACAAGGGATATGTGACAGAGGCCTAATCACACACACAACAGAACAAAGGGGTTGCTGTTTGGAAAGCAGACTAAATTCTCTTCGGATGTGATGCACTGGCTATTTATCCATTTAGCACCGCATTATGAGAAGCTAGTTTGGATTGCATTAAAGGGTGCATGCTTTTTATTATGATTTTGCTCGTAGAGTTACTCTACTTTTAGACCGAGCATTAACTGCTGGTCGTACAACAAAGTTTGCATGAACTTTTGTAAGACTGCTGATCTGCTCACAGGCAGAATGACACTCTGATCTCAGCTTGAGGGCTGGTGCCATCACACCTGTTCACACTCACACATAACTTATAAAACTGCGAAATTAACCTGTGAACCAATGCGTTTTTTTAAGCACATATTTTGCAGTATTTAAACTCCAGTACATTTGCTAGGTGTAATGGATTTGTATTTATCTGTTGTCCTGATACTGTCCTACTATTGAACATTACATGTTTGCTTTTTAAAAAGACATTTTAAATGTTCTGCACTGTGGCTAACTCCATTTAGTTTCATCTGCCTCCATGCATATTAATAAAGCAACGTTAGCTTTGAATTCTGTCTGTGAAAATGTCACACCCTTTTTTTTTGGTTTTGCCACAACATAAGCTTATCAAGCTGGTAGTAAATATCACACTTTTTTTCCAAGTCTACTACACCTCTTGTGACAACCAGCCGAATGCAAAAAAACTCCATCAGTTAATTTCCTTCTGATTCACAAGATGTAGTTGACGCAATTTTCTTAACAGAAAACTTTTATTATAGTTTTTCCAACAGGTTCATGCCTAGAAATTAGGATGACGTTGATTTGTAGTTGAGACCTTCTTTCCTTTAACTTATAAAAATAATTTCTTTAAATATCTAGTGCATTTTATTTCTATTCTGTATTTTGCATACACTTATTTTCCCTGAAACTGATTGGTTATTTCTGATTGGTCGTGGATGGCTGATAGAACAGTAATACAATAATGGAATTGCATGTGTTTGTATCACAATAGTTCTATACAACAAACAGTTATGTTATTATTACCTATGAGAGAGTAAAGTAAATAATAATTCAAAACACTAGCTGAAAACACAGGCTATCTGAGTAGGTACTACATTTGAACAAGAACTTGATTTAAGTTGTTATGGTAAATAAACAAAGATATAGATTCTGAAATTAAATATTTGAATTGGAGGGATGCGTAAACGAGATACGGAAGGAAAGGAAATGGGCTTCTTTAAGGCGGAGGTGATCGAACTTGATTTGTCGGGGCGAAATGAGTTGATTAAGGACGTGGCTAATCATTTGTGTATAAACATCACTTATTGATGAACATGCAAATAATAAAAAATCTGAAACGATAAACAACTTTAATAAATATGCCCCATGTGACATCAGTGCTGTTGCTTCACTGACACTCACTTAATAGTTCTTGTTCATTAAATGTGCACTTCAAAATCTCAGTGGAAATAGTTTTTCAACTATGAATACTGAAAATTTCGACACTACTCTTTTTTTTATGATGCAGGGCTGATTCATTGAGGAACTAAGTGTCTTTTTGAAATGTGTAAGTGAATCACTTTCTCAACTGCTTTGTTCAAAAAAATAAAAATAAAAATACTGAATATTTCAGAAACAAAGCTCAGATACTTTATGCAATCATTCTACAGTATGTGGCTTTATTTGATTGATATATATTACAAACAACAGAACAACTGTTCAAAAGCGCATAAGCTATCACATACAGTATGTTATAAACATAACATTTCAGTCAAACATTCATATTTTCACCAGCTAAAAAGTCACTTATTTCTATCTTCTGCTATAGTCTCAATAGGCAATATCAGTTTACTTTTCTAAACATACATTTTTGAAGTTGAGTATGATGTTGCTGATTGCACTCAACTCAAGACTAAAGTTTCTCATTAATTTTCAAACATACATTTTGCCGTTAGTTATAATAATCCAGTTAGTCGGTCTGGAATGACATGAAGAAACTGAAAAAAACCTGCAAAGCTGCTTCAAAAACTATAAACATATGCATCTAGGACAAAGCTGCTTTACATGCAAAGGATGGTCACACCAAATGTTGATTTAGTTCATAGAAGTTAATAGATGAAGAGAACGAATTAACCACATAATTTTTTAACAGCATTCTCATTGTACAGCATTTTTACATAAGTATTGTAGTTTGCAGGTAGGTTTATTGAAGCATCTTAAGAGACGTTGCTAAGTTCTTCTTGGTTAAGTTGGTCTCAGTTTGTTCTGTTTTTTCATGTCCAGACAGACTGGATGATGATGATGATGATGATAGTGAGATCAGATCTTAGTGTGAAGGACTGGCTGTTGTCAAAAATCAAAAATCAAAAGCTAGAATTAACTGAAATTATTTTAGCTGTTGAAAATACTGGTTTTTAAATAATTGTGGCCACCACTGTATATATTATCTAAAAATAAATGGAATAAAAAACTATGATGTTAATGATTAAAAAATAAAAACATCAGCATTGACATGGGAGTCTCATGCTCAAGTTCATAGGGGTGCATCTTACTTCAAGGGTCTTAATTTTTCACTTAATAATAATAATAATAATAATATCTTGCCTTGTGCTAATATAGCTAGTTTAATAAATGACAATCATTGGATAAAATTCACTTCAGTACAAACACGCATAGCATGAAGTAAAGGAATAAATACTTACAAAAAGTACGGCATAATAGCTTCTTTCTTAAAAAGAAATACAACAGTCATACAGTTAGTCAATGAAAATAATAATAGTAATTTCCAACATTAAGTAAACTAGAAAAATATTGTATATAGACTACAAAACAATATGTAGAAAATGAGATTGTACAGTGAAAAACTCTTATCTTTAAAGGGTGGCAGGTGTTTCTGGCTGATGTCACTTTCCATGGTCACATGACCTGCAGCGAGTCACGTGATCGTGGCTCCATTCTCGCCATTTTGAGTTCAGAGTGAAGCACTTTTATACCACAGGACTAAAAAAAGCAGCGCATCACGAGCTCCGAGGCCAAAGATCAGCGATAACTGCCGCATCAGTAAGTAGCGTTCGGATGGTTGTGACAGTCGCGTGACTCCGAGCTGTTTATTAAACGGCACAGCTGTTTTTACAGCTCATGTTGAACTGTAAAGCGTGCATGTGTGTGCTGTGGGCTGCTGTTGTCAGACACGTCCAGCCCCTTTCTCACGTTTCGTCTCCACGGTTATCACGGACACCATGTTCTCAAACCCGCACACCCTGCAGAACTTCAGCTCGACTCCCAATCTCACGCCGAGTAACCGAGATTGCTTTGCACGTGTTGTGTATATCTGTCGCTAGGTCTGTGTCTGTAAACATCCGTCAAATCTCCATACAATGTTGCAAAGAAAGACAGAGCGTTTATTTTTAACCCCCTCACCATCCGAGTTTTTATATTGTCGAATTTTGCCTTTTGACTATCACTTGTTGCTTTTTAATAAACGCCTATTTACAGTATATTTTAGATATTTCTAACACATGGGCCTACGTGATCTTAAAGGGAAAATTCACGAAAAATATTTTTTCACACTTGTTTTGTAACCCTGTATAATTGTATATATTTCCTTAGTTCACACTCATGCAAACATAATGGGGGGAAAAGGTCATGTTTTTTTAAGTACACTGATGTCAACAGGGTCAAATCTTATTTCAGATCCAACTGATTTTTATTGCACAAAAAAAGCGTCCACTGCTCTAAGTTTGTCATTTGCATAAGGAAAATGCACGCAGAGGTTTTATTGTTATCGGCTAC
Organism: Enteromius treurensis; assembly: GCA_032275025.1. Taxonomy (NCBI): domain Eukaryota; kingdom Metazoa; phylum Chordata; class Actinopteri; order Cypriniformes; family Cyprinidae; genus Enteromius; species Enteromius treurensis. The sequence goes on from JAUCMU010000125.1 coordinate 20,918,938, forward strand.
AGTAGACGAATCGCATGCTTTTACATGTGTTCATTCCCCACGTGTTTTTGTTTTGATGCAGTGTAGTACTCTTTAACTTCCTTTTTAACTGTAGGTCAAAAATGCAGAAGTGCTGTGAGAAAAAGAAAGTGAATAATCATGAGTCAGACCTATTAAAAGTGATTCAGAAATATTACATTTAGCCTAAGGGATGTTAAGTCATGCATTGTTGCAAAATAAGGCAACTAGTAATCTGGGTTCTAAAGTTTTCAATGTTATTTGTCAATAAATATTTCTGAAAAAAAAAATATGAATTGATTATTAACAGCTATAATTAAATTCAGCATTATAGCATATAATTTACTAATTTTACTACTATTTGTTCATACTGTTTTGCTAAATTGGTCATAGGACACACAATGTCCTAGAAAATATGTGTGTGCAATTTAACAGTTTATTAGCCAAAGTCGAAAAAACATCATTGATTGCTTAGAGCAAAACACAGTCACATATAACGAGTGACATAAGGAATGTTAAAAATGACTGGATGATTCTACACTATCCTGCTTATTACAGGTCTACTTAATAAATGAAAATGAATACATGGATATTTGAAATTAGTCCTAATAACTGTATTAGGACTGTATTATTTATTAACTAATAAATGCTTCCCAGATAACTTAATACTTTTATTAATGCAATCATGTTAAAAACCTTAATATTAGCTTGTGTGATGAAATGTCTAAATCATGTTAAACACCATCAAACCAGATCATTTGAAACCAGCTCTCACAGAACAGTCTACTTTTATTTCAGAGATCACTTAATACGTCATGAAAAAGAAAAATAGGCTGATTTACTAGATGGTAACAACTAGTGCATACTATTTATAGGTTTGTGAAGTAATGGCTATTCTTGTAAATATGTAGGGAGGGCCTCTGCCAGTTGACACGCGCACAGTTAAAAATGATGCCGTTCCCCAGAGCTGGAAGTTCCTGTTTAGTCAGTGATGTTTCATTCACATTTTTGCATGTGTTTTATTCATGTTGCAGGAATGGAGGACAGCAGTGGAGTTGCTGTCCTTGTGCCTCACTCTAGAGGCCAGCAGGATACCGTCTTCATTCCCGACAGACGTCTTCATGGTGCCGAAGACCAGCAACGGCAGCAGCAAAAGCAGGCTGCCGACTCTCTTATTCAGGTCATTGAGAAGCTCAGCAAGATCGTGGAAAAGCGGCCCAGACGATGCACTGTCTCTGGGAAAAAGAGACCCTTGATGACCTGTGCTTCTGTACCTGTTCCAGACAGCAGGGACACCACAGAAGTGGTCACAACGTTCAAGAGATCCAGAGAACAAAAGGACGACCGCCCAACATCCAGCAGTACATTCGAACCTTTGAGTTTAGGCACTCGGACGGTCACGTGCTACCAGTGTAGCGTGTGCCGCTTTATCTCCCCTACGTTGGAGCTGTTGAAAGAACATCTGCTGCTTCACGATGAGCAGCACAGTGACCTCATCCTCATGTGCTCAGAGTGCCAATTCACTTCAAATCATCAAGAAGAGCTGGTGACACACATAAGACTCCACCTGGAGGAGGGCGATCATGCCAGACACATCCTAGATGAGCAAGGGATAGCAAGGAGCGTTCACCAAAGGATGGCAGTTTTGAAGACAAACAACTTGGAATCGGAGAAGACATCTGCTCCCAAGAAGTGGTACAGCTTTGAGCATGGCAGGTACCGTTGTCTCATTTGCAATTATGAATGCCGACAACAGCGCAATCTGAAGACCCATGCATGGAAACACGCTGGCCTGGTTGACTGCTCATACCCCATATTTGAAGACGAGGCAGACTGTCCTGGTACCTTACAAAGCTCCAGTCCTCAATTGGTTCCAGCAGGTAAAGAGGATACCATAGTAGTCCTTGCAGCTGTTGGAGGAAAACCTCAGACCATTCATGGCTCCTCCGGCCTCCAGCTAGAGCTGTGTGCTTCACCAGAAGTGAGGTGTCATGGGGAGAAAGAAGCTCTGAAAACAGTGGAGACCAATCTCCCGGTGATCAAGCAAGGGATTTCTATCAAAGACCCAGAGGAGCCCTTGGTGGAGGTCCAGGTCACACCAGAAGCTCAAATGGAGCTGGAGTTGGAGACTGAGAGCCAACAGGGAAGCTCCGACAGCCTCCTGTCCTCCGCACAGAAGATTATCAACTGCAGTGGCAATAGCGCTGGCCACGTCAACGTCATCGTGGAACGCCTTCCCTGTGCCGAGGAACCAGTGTCCAGCAAACCTCTGCTCCTCAGCCCAGAAGTAGGAGGAGACAAGAGCCTCCTTGCTTCTGAAGAGTCAGAGTTAGAGAGCCAACACTTATACTACAAACAAAAGGAGGAGGTCGTGATTACCTGGAACGGAGAAGATCAACAACAGGAGGAAGAGTCCGTGTCCTCGAGTTGTCCCTCTGATGAAAACGTGCCACCGGTTCGGAGGAGGACTTACTCAGAATCTCTTCGGCTGCATTCTTTGGCAGCCGAGGCATTGGTGGCCATGCCTATGAGGGCCCAAGAGCTAAGCAAAACTGCTGCAAAAGGTATTCATGACCCAGGTGCTCAAAGCCCTGATACGGGCCAGAGAATTATAGAGATGGCTGACACCGCCAACCCTAAGGCGTCCTCAGGAGAGCTTGCAACTGCAATTGGAGATCCAGATTCTCTTCTAAACCTTGGCCTCCAGAGTTCAAAAGATTCTCGAGATGTGCTGGTCGAGGGACCCTCCAAAGCTGGAATCAGCATGTCTCTTTTGACTGTCATCGAGCGACTGCAAGAGCGCTCTGACCAAAACACTTCAGACGAGGACATTCTGAAGGAGTTGCAGGACAACGCTCAAAGTCAACATGCAGGTGGAGTTCCTGGGGGTGCTGCTGTGGCTGCCGACATTTCCGCTGCAGACGGTCTGGTGGAATATATTGCTGAGAGCGAAAGGCCCTACCGCTGTAGACTTTGCCTGTACAGCAGCGGAAACAAAGGTTATATAAAGCAGCACCTACGTGTTCATAGACAAAGACAACCCTACCAATGCCCAATCTGTGAGCATATAGCCTGTGACAGCAAGGACCTGGAGCGTCACATGATCCACCATTTCAAGCCTCGCATGTACAACTGCAAACAGTGCACCGAAAGGTTCCACTACAAGGTGAGGAGAGAAACAGGAAATCAGCATTAGGAAAGTGATTTTTTTTTCCCCTACTGTGCCTCTATTGGGATGAAAAAATACTAAGCTAATTATATCAGTCATTAAAATATTTCACTCAATTCACACCATAAAATTGAGATTCTGACATCACTAACTCTCGTGTTGTATGTCTATATGACTTTTTTGTTTCTTCTGCACAACTTAAAGGCTATAAGGTTTTTTGTAAACATTGTAGGTAGGGTCTAGGGATGCTCATTTCGGTTATTTCTCGTAACCGACAACCGACGCTCGTTCAACGATTATTAACCGTTAACTGACGACATTATTTTAAATGAGAATTGAATTCAAAGGATAAGCTGCTGTGACCCGTTAATAATAGTAATATTAATATCAGTGATGGCAACGTCCACAAAACTAAGTCTTACCACTTTCTGAAATGACAGGAGACCAATTGAGGCGCGAGTTCTTTCATCAAATCTTTATTAACTGACAGCAGCTTTGCGCAGAAAACGGAGCATATGAATCGCGTGCAGAACACAAAACTGACGAGGTCTAATAAAACTTTCAGATGACACGCAGCTCATTTCTCCATCACTATAAGTTACCCAAATACACACATTAAAACACCCGGTAGAAGCGCGTTTGTGCAGCAGAGCGGCTCTCCTGTTCCGTTCACACAGCGCGTGTGCTCCGAGAACGCGGTTGTTAGACCTGAACATTTCCAGGTGAGTTCCATTACAGAACACGGTGTCAAAATCACAGCATAGCCATTGTCTATATCTTATGAGTACTTGGTTTCATTATTATGAATAATAAATATAATTATTTACGATTATAAATAAGGATTTTAATCCAGATTAACATCTTGTAAGGTAGAGCTAGTTCAGTAGGCCTTATAATGGGGTGCATTTCAGTCACTATTTCATATTCATTCAGTTTTTCTGACAACAGAAACCAATAAAAATATCAGTGAAAACAGTTATATTGAGAATTAGAGTGCATTGAATAACATGTGACCACGGAGAAGCAAGATAATATGACGCATTGATGTAATGAATATGCAAATTGACGTATGACGTCATCTAGTGACAGGTTAAATTTTATGTGTGGAAGGTTTAATAATTTTTTGTTATTAAAATTGAAAAAAAAAGTTCTTGTTCCAAAGTTTACAGATAGATGGCTAAAGTGTGTTCCATTGATATGTTCAGTGGCCATGTAAACCGTTTAATAAACACTTCTGGCACTTTTTTTTTGAGTCTCTTCATTAGTTTTGTTTTTCCTGTAAATGATTCAATAAATACCGCACCCTGCCATTCATACCGAGGTATTACCGTACCGTGAAATTTTGATACCGTTACATCTCTAAGTCTGAGTTTGTAAAATATTTATCTTGGCTCCTCCAAGTTTGGTAATTGTGGTGGATAGTGGCCATTATTTGAAGCTCCATGAATCGGATATATCCATACTGAAACTAACGTATACGCCTCCAGCGGCAGTGATTTGGGTTATAATTTTAAAAATAAAAGTATTTTTGTCACAAAGAAAACCCCATCAATCTGCTTCAGAAGACATGTGTTAACCCTCCGGAGACATATTGGTTAGTTTTATGACAGATACGTACGACTTATGGAGCTTCAAAATAATGGCCACTATCCACAAGCATTGCCAAGCTTGGAAGAGCCAAGATACATGTAGAAAAAACTGAAACTGTCTTCATCTGAAAGTCATATACACCTAGGATGGCTTGGGGGTGAGTAAAATATGGGTTAATTTCCATTCCTTTAAGGCATCTGCCAGAATCTTTTTTCCTTTTGCCTTTGGTATGAATAGTTTTGGTTGTGATTTTCTATATTTATTCTTTCATACAGCGAAAAAATGCATCATTCTAGTACTTTTGTGCATTGATTTACTCTGTAAAGTTTCTTGTCCGTCATTGTAAGAATTCCAGATTTTTTTTTTTATTTCACGAGTTAAATGGTTGTTAAGAGTTGTACTTTCACAAAACCCCTTCTGAAAGTGTCTCTCGGCCTCTTTAAGAAACACTATCTGTAGTATTGTCATCTTGTTGCGTCATTGTTAACTATAAATTCACCTGCTGACGTCTTGAAAGCGGCAGGTTTTCACGGTCGATTTTGCTTGTTGTGGTGATGCGGCTCTCTGTTGTTGGCTTCAGACGTGAATGGATGGCCCCATAATGAGACGGTGGTTTACTTCAAAGACCCCAAACCCTGCATTAATGGATTCTGATTAGTACGTAAGGGTGGCCCTTGAATACTGAAACACCTGCCCAGGGTTGTTGAGAATGGCTTTGCTCCAGATCCTGTTAAAAAGACATTATGAATCATTTCGGTCTAATTAGCGTCTCAAGAACTTAATTACAATCCGCACCGGACGCTTTGCCAATATTGCTTTTTCCTAATTTATTCCGTCTCGGCTTATAAAATGTCAGCGAAGGCTGTGTGTTTTCCCACACAGAGTTCACAGACATGTTTCCTCTTTTATGGCAACTCAAAGCAGCGTATAGAGCGAATCCTCTGAGATTTGGCCACATTTCCCCGGAAAACTTCTTATGGGGAATTTGAAGGTGGTTAATCCGTGGATTTGGCCGGCTGTGCGCGCACACACGCTCACTGAGACAACAGTTTGCATTATTTGTTCCAGTTTCTCACCCTAACGGTGATGGATACAGGCACTGGTCCGTGAGCCAAGCTGAACGCTTGATCTTCACTTGAGCTTCTGCGAGGACATCTAAGACTTTTCTTTACCCTCCATCAAGCTGTTCGATCCACTTTTCTTGCTAATAGGCAGAGAGACGTCTGCTGTCATGCGGTGTCACAGCGGCGGGGTCTCTCTGTCTCTCTTTCTCGCTCTGTGCCTGAGCCACTAACAGATCAATGAGTACATGGTTAGACACAGAAAGGTAGGAAGAGCTTTGAGATGATGTGTGGAAATGTGGTCAAGGACAGGCGGAAAGCAGTGTGAAGAGTTTAATCCGGTTTTTAGTTGTCATGCATTGATTTACGCCAGCCTGAGCACTGGAAAAATAATCTCATACACACATTTAAAATGATATAACTCATTTTATTTTGCTTTTATGTATCCAACAACCTGGTTCAAATGGCAAGCTTGTGCTAATGTAATCTTTCATATCATATCATAACTGTGAAGTTGTGTAACTATCGAGTAATCAAGTGTTTTGCATACACCCTTTTGGTAACACTTTCCTATTATATTAGTATTACTGTTCTTAACTAATATCTAGTTGTTTATTTGTATGCCTAGTATTAAAATATTTATTAATACCTATAAAGCACATATTTTGCATAGCCATACCTAAACATAACAACTACCTTATAGACTATCAATAACAATTAGTTGATGCAAATGTTGTAATGTTGTTAATGTTGTTAATAGTGACTTTTTCTCCTCTTAACTATTTCATGCTTTAAATGAGACATGTGATCCTTTCCTTTATAGTTATATAATCTGTTAAATAATTTTTTAATCATGAACATTTTTTTTCATACAGGTCATGTATGTCTGTGTACATACGACAAGTCGTTGTCTGTATAAATAAATTTTTTTATGCATTTAAAAAAAAAAAAACGATAAAGATATAGTTCTAAAAAATATTCTCAATATTAAAGAAAAGCAGAGTCTACTAAATGATAAACTAATAAATGATAAAAACGTTTGCATCCCTAATTCTTGGTGTAAATGAGGTATAAATCAGCATATCCGAATGATTTCTGAAGGATCATGTGACGCTAAAGACGATGATGCGAAAAAATTCGATTTAAACAAAAAAACAAAAACAAAAAACTAAAACTACGAGATTAAAGTCGGGGGGGGGGGAAAGTGGAAATATAGTATTTTGTATAGTGCACTTGTAAAGGACCCGGATTCCCTGAAGAAGGGAACGGAGACGTCACGACCTGACGTCGAAGTGACCGACTGAAAGAGAACTGTAAGACACCATTTGTGTTTCACTATAAAACTGAAAGCGGAGACTTTGTTATAAAATTACTAAAGGGACTAATCTTATTGCTTTTGGGTGGCGCATAACGAATCCAATGGAAGACATGAAATATTATTTTCCGTGAATATTATACATGATATCATTTCTGCTAATAATCCCACATAAATGTCTTTGTAGTTTATTAAAAACGACCTTATTCTTGTAGTTTTTACTTTTATTCTCGAAGTTTTATTACGACTTTATTCTCGTAGTTTCGACTTTTATTCTCGTAATATTACGACTTTATTCTCGTAGTTTCGACTTTTATTTTCGTAATATTACGACTTTATTCTCGTAGTTTCGACTTTTATTCTCGTAATATTCCGACTTTATTCTCGTAGTTTCGACTTTAATCTCGTAATATTACGACTTTATTTCTTGTAGTATTTCGACTTTTATTCTCGTAATATTCCGACTTTATTCTCGTAGTTTCGACTTTAATCTCGTAATATTACGACTTTAT
>JAUCMU010000125.1:20931172-20952512 GCA_032275025.1 Enteromius treurensis
AGCCATGTTTGTGAAACTGGGCCATTGTGTTGATAAATAATAATCTTATTGCATTGAATTGTGAAACCAAGATTCACCACCCTATTTTTAAGATGGCAGTACTGACACACAGATATCTCAAATATAATAGATAGCACACAAATTCTGAATGCCATTTCAAAATTAATCTAGATTAGTCTAGATAAAAAAAAAAAAAAATCTATGCCCACCCCTAGTTTATATTAGTGCTGTCTCGCATCCAAAATTAGCTGTAAGTGTGTTTTTATATGTACGTATACACGCATGTATTATGTAAACAAAAGCTTACATTTTGGATGCGATTAATTGGTTGACTGCACTATTCTAAACACAAACATGCTGATTTTTCTCCAATTTTCCAAGCCTTTCTAAAAGTATTCAGTATATCAAGAATTCTGTTTGCTCTGGGATGTAAAGGGTTATGTAGTTAAAATTATCAACACATTTACCACAGTTTTTCACTAAATAAAAATAATATTGCATTTTAATTTACACAGTAAAGTCTAAAGGTTTGGGATTGGTAAGATATATTAAATGTTATTTAAAGAAGTCTCTTATGCTTACCAAGGCTGCATTAATCTGATGATAAATGCAGTAAACAGAGTAATATTTTGAAATATTATTACAGTTCACACATTTTCTATTTGATATATTTAAATCTAATTTATTCATATGATGGCAAAGCTGAATTTTCACGAGCCACGATTCTTCTGGAATATGCTGATTTCCTGCCCAAGAACGTTTTTTTAATTTTTAATTATTATTATCAATGTTAAAAACTGTTATATTTCTTAATATTTTTGTAAAAATAGAAAATAAAGCTTTTATTTTGAAGTAGAAACCCTTTTGTAATATTAGAAATATCCTCACTGTCCCATTTCATTAAACGCGTCCCTTATTATAGTAATAATTTAAAACAAATGACAAAAACTTCTAGACAGTAGTGTATATGATAAAACCCTGCATGTGAATAAAATATTTGCCTACATATGCATAGAAACATTCTGTGCAGAGACCTCTGTAAAGACTCAAACAGCCCTTTGTATCTGAGTTTCAAACCGCTACATTTAAAGTTAAACAGTTTGAATTGATTTCTGGAACTGAATCTGCTTCGGAAGTTGAAACTAGAAACACTTTTAAAGTATTATTCATGTCTTACCCAAGCTCGAATAACCGCAAGTCCCTAGATGCAGAAGTGTCTTGGAATCGGTCATTTCTCTATTTGTCATGTTTTCTGTGTTTAAGATCTCCTACCACTCCTCTGAAGTCGGCGCATGAGTCTGGAGTGGAGCGTCCATATATTGTCTTGAGCAGAAAAGACAAACAGTCACCTGAGGTGGCTTCTGCGACAGGTGGGCCAGAGGGCGACCCCGTGAGGTCATCGTCCAGCAGGGAGCAGGCTGGGTCTGTGGCGTGGCGGAGTGGCTCGGGGCAGGCACGGCCAGGTATGGAATACTGTATGCTGCTCTTTTGCTGCTGTATCTGTGGCTTCGAGTCCACCAGTAAAGAGCAGCTGATAGAGCACATGAAGCAGCACGAGGGAGATCTGATCAGCATCATACTGAGCAAGGAGCAGCAGGGAAATCAGCCCACGGAGACCAGCAGCAGCCAGTGACGAACGCTTTTTCATACATACTGTTCTTCTGTCATTTCTGCTTGAACAAGCAACATGCACAATTCATTTATTTGTCAATCTATCTTTGCATTGACGTTAGTTTCCGTTACTGTTACTGACCATGGATGTGTGACTCAAATAGTTAACAAGTGAATTGTACTTCCGTAGTTCAGCAGAGGAAAGGGTTTTTGTTTCCAAAGGCATCGTATACCTCATCTGTTGACGATATACATTGTAGAGTCCACACATTATGAAAATGAGGCAGGCTCTCTCTTTCACTGTAATATTGTTTATATCTATATTTCTTATGTGCGTTTCCTTTTAAGGTGGCACTTGCCATGTCACATTTCAAACTTAAAGAGGCAGATTTCTAATGTGTGTCAGTGTTTGCATTGATATTTATCAAACTAATTTATTTTATATGCATGTTCCCCTCCGTTATGTTGATACAAAATTAGGAAATGTGTTTCTAACTACCTTCTAATTATGGTGCTATTGGTCTTGTGCTCAGATATGAGAGGAAGAGAAGGCATCATTGGGAATGCATCTTAAAATTGTATATAAATGTTATTTAAACGTTACATATAACTGTGTTCTCATTGAAACTGCGCAAGTTTAAAATCGGCCCTATTTAAACATTAACAATTGGAAAACTAAAACTAAAACAGAATATATGCATAGATTATTCTTTATTATTATTATTATTATTATTATTAAATACACATATTGATATATCAATCTTTTAAAAAAAAAACTTACAATGCCAAAACTTGAAGCAGTTTCTTTACTTTCTATTATCAGTCATATCACTCTTTCTTTTTTCATGAGTATATAATTGCAGGATTTTTTTTATTTAATCTGCTGTAACTGGGTAATGGGTTCAAATGAAATTTATTAATAAAAAAAGAAGTAGTTTATAGAGTTGTCACAATACCAGCTATAGTATCACGATACTAAATTGTGCCACAGTACCTCTATTGCTGTGTGGATCCTTCTGTTCGCCAGAGGATGTTTATCATCATTTATTTATTAACTATACTGTTCTGAATGTTTTGGAGTGCAGTTCTCTCTAAAAGCCCAAGTTAGAGTTTAAATTTGAATGTTTATATATTTAATAAGGAATTTAATCATTACAAACAATTGAGCTTTTCTTTATAATTCCTTCAACTTTAATTCCCATATTGTGTTTCACTTTCTGTGTGACTGGCACCTGAAGAACTGGACTTAAACGCATGCCATTGCTGAATATGGGCCATGGTTGAGTTCAGCTTGAGTTGGTCATGTTATTACCGTGTGAAAAGCACTGGGATGCAGTATTGTGATACTACAGCAGCACCTGTATATTGTGAAAGCATAGTAATTGAGACTTTGCTTAATCACTACCTCAGATCTACTACTCTACCTGCTCTTTTGACCTTGACTTTACCTTTAAGGGCCCTCAATCTGACTTTATATTCAGCATATTTTCCAAGGGATGATTTGCATACAGTTCATATTTGTATGTCAACAGTCTAAAATGCAAAATTAGCATGATTAAAAGGGCATCCATAATTCATTCAGGCTTCACACTGCCCAATGTATCAGAGAAATTAACTCTTAGGAATTAAATCATAGGAATTTACATACATGATTATTATATTCCAAACCTAATGTACTAATTTACAATTCAAACCGCAAATGCCACGGAAATGCACGGCCTGTATATAAATCCTGTCAGCGTATGCATCATAATGAAAATGGATAAGAAACATTTATCGGTATTGAAATTGCTTTCTCACTGTATTTCATTGTATTAGCACACAAACATCTGTTGAGGTTTTTTTTTTGTTTTTGTGCATAATGCACACTTGCTACTTTCCAAGTAATGGCGTCAAAGTGAGATTGAGCCTCCTAGAAGGTTTATTATGTGTTCCAGCTACTGCATTTCATTTTCTCTGCCGCTCTGCTGATGTAGTCCAAATTGATCAAAAACCTAGCAGTTGGTATTATCCCTTTTATTTTCTTTCTGTGAGCAGGAATTGGCAGACAACCTCTACACGTTGTATTCCAGCATTCTTATAACCGTTGTTTTTCTTAGTTCTTCCCAGAGCAATCTGGATACTTCTGGAATGTATTTTTGTTTTCTAAAGATACACAATACATTTCAAGTAATCAGCAGGGCCTAGTGAGACAATTGTGTTGTCTTTCGCAGTGAGTCATAAGATTTGGTAGTCATCCCAAGGACAGCATCACAGCCACAAGCGTGCCTTCCATTGCAACAGCCTGATTTTTGAATAAGCTTGAGTCGAGTTCAGAAGTATACCATAAATCTTAAGCCAAGTAGTCTCCCTGCATTGAGTGCTGTGGCATCTTAGATAATGTGCCCTCAAAAATGGTGTAATGTATTCGGACACATGGTACTGTAATACAGTTTTGTATGTGACTTGCTGTATATATACTGTAGAAACATTTTTAGAGGAATTATATTTTTTAAAATCTTGTATAAACACTACAGAAGGAAAAAAGAAAAGCAAATAAATCAAGATTGACCTTTGACTTGCCAAAGTGCATCAAAAAGGGTCTTTACTGTGTTTAAGGAAACGGTTGGCATTGGAAACTCCAGACAAGCACATTGTGTTACATGCTGCAATGCCAAAGGAGAGACAAAAACATTGGACTTTTACAGTCGAAAGGTCTCTCAGTGCTGTTTTCCATTTCAAGTACAGAGGTCCAGAGGGCCCCGTTTATATATTAGTGTTCCGTTCATAACTATTTATTTGTTCTTTTCAAATTGTAATGTTATGATTTTTTTCCCAGTGTATTTTTGGTAATAAAGAATGAACAAGTCCTCTTAATGTCTCATCATTTGAACATTAGAAATAACAAATGTTAACTATCTTATACAGAATTTTAGTGAATCAGACACTTAAGATTTGATTGGAACATTGAAACCTGAGGAGTCGAATTCCACAAAGAAGCCTTAAGACAACAGGAAGTCCTAAATCGGCCCATGGTACCCTGTTGCCTGCCTGATGCAAGCAGATCCAGAAGACATTGCCACAGGACAGCTTGCAACATTAACACAAAAGAACACTTATTGAGAATCCCAACTCACGAAGGAGATTGTCAATATTAGGCAAATAACCAAGATAATGGTCATAGACACAGGACATCATTATCATTATATGGGTAAAATAATTAAGATTTTGTTGGATGGATATCCATCCCCAACTCAGGACCAGACTGAAATTCCTTATGAGACCTTTAACCTCTGGTCTTCACAAAACTGCCCTCACATTCACAGAACTGGCACAGAACTGTTCAGGCTTAAAATACACCATCACTCATTGTATTTTGAATAACCATTGAATGGCTTATAGTTAATATCCATGTTTAGTATGATATTGCTTCAATCATTTTGCTTGAAATGTTTCTTTACACCAATTCTTAGTCAAAAGTATAATATTCATGTTATAGAAATCATGTCCAAAATTATACTCTGCAAGAGCGGGAAAATTTGGACCGTGTGACTAATAAGATAACATTTTGGATTTATGATTTGGGAGGAGAAATATCACCACACCCTAGGCTAGAATATCTATTGGTTAAAACAAGATGTGTTTGGATGTGTCCAAAGATGAGTTTAAATCTATTTAAACATTATTCAAATTCAGCTCATGTTCCTAGTATGCTCTTAGCCCAGTTTTCAACTGGCTTTTAGTCATTATGATTTTCATCACGTTTTGCACGTTTAAATCTTTTGATTGATGGTGGTTCAAGTCGATGCAATTGCACCTATTGCTGTAGAATTGGGATTTCATATTTTCATTCTCTTAAACACTCTTTCCTCCACCTTCCTACTCGCACAAATGTGTGAATGCGTGTGTTTATGTGTCTTAGGTTTAACCAATAAAGCCATATTTATAATTGAAAAGAGAAGTATCTTGTGTTTTGTGCTTACAAGTTAATGTCTTAAACTGCTGATCTTGTTACCTTGCTGATTGATAGTGTTTACAGTATAATCTGGATTTTAATATCCAGCAGCGCAGAGTTGATGTTATTCGGCTCATTCATTGATTCAGAGCGATTCGCAGTCTATTCAAATTCCATATAGAATCTTAAATAATTCTGATTTGATTCTTTATTTGAGCAAATTTGCTTACAGTATACATATATAGATATATATATATATATATATATATAAAATGTGTACACACACGATGGCATTACAAAATTTGGGATCAGAATAAAAATAACTGTTTTTGAAGAAGATGCTTTATGTAAGGCTGCATTAATGTGATCAAAAATACAGAAAAATAAATAGCTATTTAAAATATTGTGTATATTTAAATAATATTGCTTTTTTAAAAAGTAAAAAATAAGTGTAAAAAATTTTACTTTATTTTTTTATATAATTCCATTGAAGCAACCTGCATTTTCAGCATCATTCTTGTCACATGCTCCTTCAGAAATAATTTGAATATGCTGATCTAAGAAATTAATAATTCTATTAAGAATTATCACATATTTAAAAAATAATAAATTATATATATATATAATATATATAAACCAGCACAAAAGTTTCAACCCTGATATTAAATCAGCATATTAGAATGATTCCTAAAGGATCATGTAGCACTGAAGACTGGAGAAATGGCTAATGAAAATCTGTGCTCCATCACTTGTTTATGTTTAATAAAATAGAAAACATGTTAGAAATGTTTATATTTTTTGGTACAGAGCATATATTTTCCAAAAGTGGCCACTGATGATGAGTATTATGAAGATGGATAATTTAGGAACATTCTTGTTTAGTTTCATTAATCGAACAGAGGAAAATTTCAGAGAATGTTGTATGTTTATTATTAGGCTCATTCTACACGTGCCACAGACTTTTCTTTGTTCTGCACCTCAGACTTTATCAGACGAGGTATTTGTAATATTCTTAAAAGTACTTTTTCTGAAATCATTTGTGTGAATCAAGAGAAGGCAGCCGTCCGCTTGGGTTTAGTCTCTATTGTCCTTTTCTGTCTCTGGGGCAAAAGTAACATGCGGGGAGCGCTTTATCATTTAGCAGTTCTCTAATAAAACATTAATTTCTCTCTTTCATACCTGGTATGGGTGGGTGGATAAATTAGTTTAACAGGCTAAAACTAATGTGCTTTTCTGTGTGACTTGACATACCTTGCTGAAGATGAAATTAACTAAATTACTTTCCTTTCCTTTCAGGCTTTGTTTTTTACCCATGGCTACTCCTGTGGCCTACTGGCTACATAACCTGAAACAGCTTTATGCAAATGCATATACTGAAAGAAAAGCAGATCAATCAGAAATGACCTTTGAGAAGCCACGTTTATTTTTTCTTTGTCGATGAAGGTTCTCTTCATCTTCTTGAAATGTCTTGCTGGTCGACCACAAGGCTATAGTACTGAGCAGGTACAGTTCGAGAAATGGTTCAGCGTGTACATTTATAGTCTTGTATTTTAAGCCACTTATATTCTTTTACAACAGGAAGATAAATACAGCAGGCCTTAATGCATAGATCGCATATGACCGGATTTAAAGCTGAGCCAATATCAAATGACCACGAAACTACAATGAGTTTAAGTCTTTAGAAATTAGGTAATTGAAATTTCAAGCAAATTAAAACTGACTTAAATGGGTTTAACTTGCTTTACTGTAACCGAAGGCTGCTGGAGCAGCGATAAGCCGTGGATGGATTCCGCTCCTCTTTGGCAAATACAAGTCTGTACCTTTTTATAATCCCTTCAAGTTACACGAATCCCTGACGGCTTCTAAAAAGCCCACTGATGTCATCATTTACAAGATCAGCTTTTCAAAGGCCCCCATGAAATAAAGATTTAGGAGATGACATGCGAGGTGGGAAACCACACAAGAGATGGGGGAAAATACTTGAAGTACACACTTGTGGCATTTCAGTGACACTTGCTGGTGTCATTCTTTGCCAATTCCAAACCTTCAGTTTTTTTCATTTCCACCACAGAAAGTCCAGTTTGGTGCTCAAGCAAGTGGAATCAGGAATAAAATACATGAACTTTCTCTCATGAGAAATAACTGGAAGCTTACCAAAATAGACTGTGGCACAACGCTTGAAGTCCCCTGCTTTTGGTACTGGATTTCTCGGGTTATAACATAAGCAGAGAAATTAAGCGAGAGGAAGCAAAATAAAGCGTATGACTGCAACCCACTTATTCCTCTTTGTGCTTTTCAAGGACTGAAGCCAGACAAACAAGCCCCTTCCAAAAAGGAAAATGGAAGCCATTAAACATTTACGCTTTTCTTCCCCCCATAATCCTCCTTTAAGACAAGCTGCCTGCCAATTTATTTCTAACATCTCTTTGATAATCTTTAGCCCTTTAATGTCAGCAGCCACATCTTTTATTTCTTTTAACCTGAACCATTGGAATGCCCAGACGTTTCCGGCCCATTGTGATGTCTAAATTTTAGAGGAAATGTAGATGGTATTATATGAAGGTACTCGTTGGATATAAAAAAAATTGGTTTCAAATTGTGCACAAATGTTTAAATGATTGAGACTTTCATGAAGGACATAATGAATAATGAAGTAGTTATTCTCTTTTCAGTTGCCACTGCACAGAGAGCTGTGGGGATCTGCTGTTTGATGTAATCTCCATGTCAGACATACAGTTTGATCGAGGCCAGGGCTTCAGAGATATTCAATAAACACACTCACTCAGACAAAAAAATAAAAAATAAATAAATCTGAGGGTGAAGCACTGTTATTCTAAATTTATATGTGTGGATTGTCTTGAAAGAAAAGGTAGTTGTGTGTTTAAGGCATAGGCATATTCAGCAATTTAAAGTGTCATGGAGAGCTTTCTATTGGAAAGCTCGATCGCAAATTCTTCTTTCTGGATCAGGTATCTGAAAAATAGACCGTATTCAGGAACAATTCAAATCTTAGCCAATTCACGTTGTATTTATATTAATAGGGATTTATTGATGAAATGTTATATATACAGTTGTGCCCATATAAGATTACATACCACTTGCAGAAAGTGCAAAATGTAAATAACTGAAACAAAAGAAGAGGGATCATGACAATTTTCAGCTCTTGACGCATTGTGTTTCCTTCTGGAGCATCAATATTTGCATATGAGTCCCTCAGTTGTCCTCAGTGTGAAAAGATGGATCTCAAAATCATACAGTCACTGTAGTAAAGGGTCCAATACACAAGAATTTATGGGAGTGAATTTTTCTGAAGAACAGTGTTCAGGACAAACAAGGGATTCATGAACAACTATCACAAAATATAAAAGTCATGAATCATCCAGGAAATGAAGTATTTAGATTCAAGGGTATGTAAACTTTTGAACAGGGCCATTTCTGCAAAGGGGTATGTAAACTTATGAGCACAACTGTAATGTTGTACTTATGATTCATGTGATTCTGTTCATGTGAATCTCTTTTTATGTTCATTTGAAAAAGCTAAAGTAACCTCTAAAAACCATATTACAACTGAAACAGTTTAGTTCTATTTGCGGGTTAATTCAAATGATGTTAAATTAAAATGTACAAAGTTCTAATTTTTTGACATTTTTCAAGCTCTTTATTTAATTATTTAATTTGCACGCGGTATAGTGTGCAGGTGTTTTAAATTGATCAGAATCATATTGCATTAACAAAAGAGAAGCAAGACTTACTGTACCATTGCGAGAAGATGGTCAATCTCAGTGGTGTCTCTGTAAGGACTCAGAGCATTCCACACAAAAGGATGATATGGTTTCCTGCGCAAAGATATTTAGAGATTGTGTATGGTGTCAGATGAAGGTGCTGGAGTGTACACAGCAGTGCAAGATAAAGATCTAAAGAAATACCGCTGACTATATGTGGCAGGAACCTCAAGCAGAACATATATTGGTCTCTGTGTGTGTTCTTATCTGTTTTTGCACATCATATAAGCCGTCCTGTGAAATGCACTACCACTACTGTGAAGAATCTTTATTAAGTAAAAGCTCTTGAAGCCTAGCATGGACCTTGTGCATTGTGTGCCATTGTATATTCTCCAAATTCAAGCAAGCGCTTAAATAAAACAGCCTTTCCTGGTTTCAAATGTAAGTATATTTACAAGTTATAAAAGGTGTTTAAATGAGTAAGCTCTCTATAGCTTTTTACACTGAATTGATATTAGGGTACTGTCTTCACCTAAAGCCACTTGAATCTGGACTGAGCAATGGCTTGCATGTTTTTAAAGAGTCACCTTGAGAATGTGGATGTGTATATATCTCTTTTTTCTGTCCATGAATTGCAAATGACATTTGTAATACACAGTAATAGAGATGTTGAAATCATATTCCAAGAATATGCCTCTTGTACTATTCTAAACTAGGTCTGGAGAAAAGATTTAACGGTCGCTTACCTCTCAGGGCGCTGATGCAGGTGGACTTTAGAGATCTTCTGCATCTCAGCTTTGATCTGGTCCAACTTTTCTTTTATCAACTGAGTGTGAGTCTTGGATCTGTGTCTCACTGATGCTGTACTGCTGGGTTCTGAATAGTGTCGTTCCTCTCTATGGTTCTCACTGGGAAGCACATCTGAGGAAACATGACCTGTTTGGCATAAATAACAGAGAGTCACATATGGTGGTTTGATTCTAATTACATAATAAATGAAGATGTATAAATGTGCATGATTGTTCTTTGGTGAACACAGGGCTGAGTATGGACCAGGCCATTGGCTCAGTGCGCCAGGGGCTCAGACTGCCAAGGGCTTCAAAAGATTCAGCCAAAGGAGTACCATAACCAACAATCTAAAAAAAAATACATAATTTTTGTACAACACGATATTGTTAACAAATGCGAAACAGATATAAAAACGCTTTTGTTGATGCAACCACGTAATTTTAACTTACACTTACTTAAATTTGAACTGTTTTGTCAAACGGTTGTTACACGGGATTCGAACCAGAGCTCCTCGGCTACATACTCCGTGAGCGTGAGCTACCCAACATACATACCATCTTCGGAAACCCATAGATATAGAAGCTGGAAATATGTGATTATAATGTTCAAAAGCATGAGTTTTTAAATCCCCCAGAATATTGTTTGAAGTCACATGATATTCTTCAGGTAATTGTGTGAAAATTGCGCTTTATTAATCAAAACTGTAAATTTGAGTTTTTTTGTTTTTTTTTTACCTCTTGTGTAAATTTCTTTTTTAAGTGTAAATTTCTGCAGTGATATGTACTTGTTGGTACGTATTCTGTATCTCGCTAAAAAGTGCACCCAGGTACGTTTATGCTATGAGACCAGTTAGGCTATAACACTAGGATCTGACAGAACAAAACAAGGGCTCATGGTTGCTAGTCCAGTGATCCTAGTCTAATTAATCCTTCCGTATGATCATGGGAGCCATCCTTGGGTAGACAAAAATGTAAATTTATTTGGTTTCTTGAAACATCTTGGAGACAGTGCCACAGTTCTTCTGGATTTAATCTGTCTCAGTTTGTTCTGTTTCTTCATGTCATTCCAGGAAGACTGGACGATGTTCAGATCATAAAAGAGAAAGTGATATAAACCTTATTGGGATCTTGCTTGTCCCTGAAGTCCATAGCTTCACCTACAACTATCCCTAACCATATTAAACCCCTTGTTAGCCGCAGTTTTGAGTGTGGTTACAATATAAACAATATACTTATTTTAAGTAACTTACAGTATGTGTGCCAGCTTGTGAGTTTAACAACATTTCAATAATAGGTATATTCCATGTTTGGTTTGATTTTCTCCATTTCTTAAATGAAATGACTCTCTGAGCTGATATGCAAGGGAAAAATGAGAAGAACGAGGTTAGGAAAACGGCTGATTGGAGTAATAATATATGTTTGCATAAAACAAAACCTTTAAGATCAAGCAGAACCTTCTCCCAGGCTGAAGATAGTAATCACAATGGCTAGTGTTTGTGTTTCACTGGCATATTTCAACAAATCCCACTGGCCAAACAGACAACATAAGCAGTATTCATGGGCCCATCAGCCTGTTAAGCAAATAACTCAACATATATATTGAGCTGTTGACTATGGCATAGAGTGGGGTGCATAAAAAGCCATTGCTGAATAGTATTAGTTTTTGTTTTTTTAGATCCTTACTAGAGTTACTTAATCACTCCTCTTACCTAAAGTGGCTGTATCTCCAGTTTCACATTTTGCTGGCAAGGTTGATCCATCCTCATTGGCTGGAGTAGATGCTGAAAGATGTAATTAACGCAAGATAAAAGGCAGCTGAGAAGTGTTATCAGTCCCATTTATAGTGGGGGAAAAAAAGATGTGGCACTAAGCAGATAAACTGCTGAGTCTTTTAGAAAGTTTTAAAAAGAAGATATTCTGTACTGTAACTGATTACCCTCTGAAAATAGGACCAAATCTCAAGACTGCACAGAGTGTGTCTAGCTTAATATAATGGTGAAATGAAAGCCCACAAATGCATAAGGCCACTTTCTAAACTGTGTATGAGGAGATTGGCCACTTGCCTTTTAAATCTTCCCTCGATGTGGCTCTGCTGTTGCTCTTACTGGACGCTGACGAGGAGGAAGGCATGCTTTCAAAGGAGTCATTTAATTAAAGTCTGTATGCCAAAGAAATCTGTTTTCTTTCAACACAGATAGAAGTATTTAGTCTTACTGAAGTTGAAGGCTGTGGCAGTCATAGCAACAGTAGTCAAGGTGCAGTCAAACAGCGTTTGCTGCTGGTGGAGCTAAACTGCTCCGAGTATGCATATCTGAGGCATACCCTCACAAAAGGGAAGCAAACTATGGTTTCTATGGTTGTTGTGCATGGCTGCAGTGCATTAATCTCACAGTTGTAAACAAACAAATATGGCATAATTAATTTAGTAAATGACATCTGAAACAAGGCACAATGAATGACAAGGATGTGGCTAACGTCAAGTCACCAGTGTTAGCAAGTGCTGTGGATAAATGATGAGGAGGACTAAAAGTTCAACAGCATTTTAGGTTCAGATTCATTTTAACTATCTCCTAACCCTTTTCCCCACTTCTCTTAAATAGTATTTTAGTAAAAAAAATAGTTTTTTTTTTCCCTCAATAACTGTACCAGATCAGTTACATTAATTTTGTAATTCAATTATTTAACTCTCTCCAGAACAATGCATGTATATACCCAGGTTTGGGTCTCTGAGGAAAATCACATGGGTTCGATGTGATGATCCTAACAGAAACAGTTCCACTATCCAATAAACATGATTAGATATGGCTATGTTTAGGCTAATGTGGAAATGTAGCTATAAATATTATACCGTTTATACATTTAGTGTATAATTATTGAAGATTTAGAAAAAAAAATATTTATACAGGCATATTTTAAACGAGTGTGCTTTTCTTTCGGGCAGTTTTAGGCATGCCATTGCGTCAATAAAGCAGGCCTAGCTCTTTTGCTTCTCTGCCAATTGGATCAATTGAAACTGGAATAAATAAATTAATTAATTAATTAAATTCACTGCGTATAAGTTTAGGCATATAGGTGACTTTACTGTTACAGAAAATTGACACTACGCAACATTAAAAATGAATTCAAAATTGTTTAAATCATAAGCAAATAATCCCGTGCCATAGTTTAGCACAGTTACCATATAAATGATCCAGACCATATTGTCCGTTCTGGGTGTAGTGACCATGCGTCCCGGGGCAGGTGTTCAACAGGTACTGTGACTCAGAGGTGTGAGTCTCTTAGGAGGGGAGAGGAGAGGCGCCGGGTCTAGTGGATGTGCTCCTGCATTTCTCCACGCCGCGGTGCGCTGCGTTCTGTCAGTCTGCAGAAGAACAACAGCCCAGCTCTGATTTAACGCACTGCTAGCGTATTTCAATTCTCGGTTTGGGTATTTATTCTTGTTTATTGCATGGAGAAGAGGTTTGTTTTGATGCGCCGCTCCGCTTGCAGGCTGACCGCGATTGTCCGTGAGGAAGGAGGAGCTACCGGACATCCGATAAGGAACTAACGATACGAGCTTCACTGAACAGGGTGAGAGACGCCAACGAATTAGTGCGTATTAATGTGCATTGTTTTACAGTGAGAGAAAGGGATGGGTAGCGAGCGAGGTGAGGCAGCTGGCAGCCTGTCCCCTAGCCGGAGACCGAGATCAGCGGCCGATGCGATCTGAGATCTCCTGACATTGTTGCTGAGCTGTGCGCAGGAAACGCCGCTGCAAAACACAGGCCTGCCAATGAATGAATGAATGAACGAATGAAATAAACGCGGCGCGCTGCTTTGTTTTGTTTCGTTTCGCGGTCCGTGCTATCTTAACCACGAGTGCGCTCTTTTGTTTGTCTCGGACGCTCTTCGGCTGTTTTCATGTGTACTACGGTAACGTTATCATCTCATCATAGCTGTAACGTTAATAATTTACCCCAAAGCAGGGTGCGAATTATGGGCCTGGCTTTCTTGGGGTGTCTTAAAAGTGTGTGTCCTTCGTACACATCAGCATTTTCAAACAACAGTATTTTCAGCCATAAATAAACACGACACTAGTCTGCCACTAGTGAACAAAACGAGTGTGATACCCATAGCAACAGTCGCTGTGCATTTTCTATACATCTATGTACAGATCAAGTCACTATTTAGCATTTTATTTTTATATATTTATTTGAGATGCATAGTATTTTTATTGTGATTTACTGTTTTCTATAAACTTATTCTTCATAAGGTAAAGAAATTTATGTTAAACTGTAGCCTTGACATTTTTAATAGTTAATAACTAATAAGGCCACGTCAAACATTACAATCACTGTGAAATTAATAGTTAAAAATCAATGATGCTTGTTATCTCATTAGATTTTGATAAGCCTACTTTAGCCTGTATTTCACAGACAAGGTCACACATGCATATTATAGGCCTATAGCCTACACACATATATATATAGAGACGGAGAGAGGATAAACTTCCATAGCGGGGGATGTAACACTAGGTCAAATATATATATATATATATATATATATATATATTGCTTTACTATTTACTGAAATGTGAAAAAAGGAAAATAATGCATATTATACATGGGTTTTGTCATTGTTGTGAAACATATAGTTTACCAGGACTGGAGACCTGTTTCCCAGTATGACTGCCCTCAGGCACAGGAAGGGCAGTAAGGGGAAGGACCCGGGACCCAGTGTTCAGAACCTAAGATCTGACTGTACAGCTGAGCCCAGAGAGAGGTTTGCAACAGGTCGGTGCTGTTTGTTGCAAAAGTAGATACTGGTAAATTAGATGGTGTTGTTCAACCAAAAATGGCCTAGCATGTGTGTGTGGAACTTACACAAAAAGTAATGTGGATGTCTCACTGTTTCTCAGAAGTGAAAGTAGTTGGATAAAGTTCCATAGCGGGAATGAGAAAAACTGTGTCAAATGTACAGTAGTCAACGTTGGATCAAAACCTTTCATCAAAAACAATACATATTTTTGTCTTGGGACAACTTTGATATAAGGTTTTGATCCACTTTGAATGTTGACTACTGTATATATTTTTGCATTACTGCTACAAAGGGTCCTTTGTTGTAGTAGCATTTTGTAGCAAATTACTGATGTTTACATCAAGCATGAACTAATTGTCTACCACACACTTATCACCTTTCTTCAGTAAAAATGTATTATGCGTTACTGTCGTATTCCCTTTTTTTAAGCTTTAGCTATAGGGACTCAAAGAAAGATTGTTTTTTTCTAAAAAATATAATTTGTGTTAATCTAAAAAAAAAACATGACATGTGGGACAGCGTGAGAAAATAATTTTTAGATTTTGGGTGGAGTATCACTTTAAGATCAGGCCGGAACCTTGCAAAGTATTTAAAGTTTGATCACATGTGTCATATTCAGAATACTGATTATTATACATAATTTGTGATATAATAATAATCATAGATCTTTGTGCATGCCTCTCCTCCTGTTTACCGTGCTTATTGTTAATATGATGTTCTGGGTAATATTGTTGTCCTTATCTCCAGGTGGTTTCTCATGGTGGACAATTTTGTGTCTAATGACTGGCTCGATAGTGGGAATTAGTCTGGGCTTGCTGTGCTGCATCTACGTGGCTACACTTCATGAAAATGACCTCTGGTTCTCCAATATAAAGGTAAAGTTCAAAGCTTTTTATGTTCAGTGTCCTGAAACAGTGAATATCCCTAGACTCAGGGAGATATCTTTCCACCGTGATTCATTTTCTTTTCAGGCTTTGAAGGATTTTTAGTGTTCTTAGGCTGCGCTCCTAATATAAACAACAGCTCAAGAGATCTGGATTCATAATGCGTGCTTTAGTTTCGTCAGCGATGGTGTTCTCGTCTGTCTCATTTTTCATGCATTTCCTCTCGAAAGAGAATTGTTTTCCATATGTGCTGACAGATTATTTTTCTTTCCTTCTGTGGCGTAACAGTCACATAAACAGTTAGCCAGAGTTTGGGCTGCGGAGTGTGTTATGATTTCCAGACCTGTAACAGATGAATCCACCACGCCAAAAAAGTTATGTCATGTTCAGTTGGATAAATCAGCATGTCCCTGTATCCCAGTTCACTCATTAAAATAAAACAGATCAGGAGTAGTTTAACCACATCTCCCAATAAGTGCAGGATTTACTGCCACCGGTTTTTCAATAGTGTTAGTTTACTTCCTGTATTTATTTATTGTGCAATGCAGTTTGACAGTAAGTGCCTGTGTGTGTGTGTGTTTGTGTGACTGGTGTTTTTTGTTGGAACCAAGAATTAGTTTTCATTTAGTGAATCTAACAAGAGCCAAACTTGTGCTGCTTTAATGTGAATTTTGAACATTGGATCCTCAGATTATTTTGTTTCTCAGAACATGTATCTCATAGATACTCTGACTGAATATGCACCACACTTCATAACACCAGATAAGAGTGCTTTTTTTCTGAATATGTTGGCAGGGTATACTTGCAATTTCTTTTTTCTTTGTGCTTTCAGGCATATTAGTCTAAAACCTTTTTTGTGCCAAAGAACATTTTTATTTGAAAAAAAATAAATAAATCACAAGACAAACCAACAATCGAAACGTTGAAAAAAAACTCTGTAGCCTATATTAACAATATACAGTCAACGTGTCTTGAATAGGAATCAAATGAACACAATGAAAACAGTCTTTTTTGATCTTTCATATTACTACTTTTCATATTTCATATTTCTCTGTCTGGATGAACACAGTTGATATCCTGTCAGGAATTGAAAAATGACACACACGAAGCTCTTCCTCAACAGATCTTATGCTGCGTTCACACCAGACGCGAATGAAGCGTTAAGCGCGAGTGATTTACATGTTAAATCAATGCAAAGACGCGATCAGATTTCCACATTTCGCGCGTTTGATGCGTGATTCACGAATAAAACGCTCAAGTTGAAAAATCTGAACTTTGGCGAAAATTCGCGCCGCGTCCATAGTTTCAGAATTCTGCCTCCGCTCGCTAATAATCACATCACTACTAGAGCAAGCTCCTGATTGGTTAACGCGGCGTGAATTTTCAATTTTTCAACTTTCAAGAATCATGCATCAAACGCGCAAAATGCTCAACTCGCCATTCTTGGGGTCAATTTGACCCCATTCAATGTTTAACGTGTAACGACTTTTTTTTGCTTCAAATTGAATGACTTTTCCTAATTTAATGCAAAAACTTAGTAAACATAAAATTAACATGACATTATTTTGTCACATCAGTGTTCTTCGATGGGTCTTTTAGCTGTCTAAAACATAAGAAATATGAATAAATTTACACACATTTGTTTTGGGTGATATTTTGGTCATGCTATTTTGGTATTTTGATCATGCTATGATTTTATAATATGCACTATAATTATATATGTCAAGTATAATAAAAAAAAAAAATTGTATTGCGAGAACCACTGACAGTTCACATGACAGACATGGGGGTAGGGTGAATCATAATTCTCACTAGAGACTTTGATGTTTCCCATGTCATGGAGGAGGGGAAAACCCAATTCTTCTGTATTTCAGAGTGTTGTTAAGTAGTCAATAAAGACATCAATTACCTGACACTAACATTTTAGCAAAAAAAAAAAAAAAAAAATTTCTGGAGGTTAAATTGCTGGGGTCAAATTGATTTTAGGGTAACAGGAGGGTTAGTTTGCGTGAATCGCGCCTCAGGATGTCTAATCGCGTAATTGCATTGACTTAACATGTAAATCACTCATGCTTAACGCTTCATTTGCGTCTGGTGTGAACGCACCATAGTCTCTCTCTGTTTTTGTAGCAGTCAGGATTGAGAAGCAATGTCAAAATAGCTTTGTTTGCCAGAATTTTTTAGTTTAAAAAAAAAAATTATAATTTAACCAATTAGGTGAAATTGAATAATTTCCCAAGGCACACCTGACAATCTCTCACAGCACACTAGTGTACCGCAGCACAGTGGTTGAAAAACACTGGTCTAAAGACCATGTTGAATAGTTACTGCATCATAGACTAGCCCCTTGCTTACAGTATGTTGCATTTTTCATCTAAGTTAAAGATGCAACAAAAGTAGACAGTCAACTAATGCTTTCAGACCCAATTTTCTGGAGGACCTTCTTTCGAAATAAATGCACCGGACTCAAGTTGTTAGAAGAGGGTAAATGGGTTGCAGATAAGCCAGGGGACATTGCTTTAAAAGTAACCAAAGGAGGTATTAGAGACCAATTCAAACAATATCTTACTTATGGTTTGTAGTTATGGTTAATAATGCAGCATGAGGATAGCACAAAAAGGTCATCTCAAACTCACGCATGCTGGCTGGTATTTTGCTGCTTGCCTATGATTCGTCATACTTTTATCTGTACTTCTGCTTTTCTGAACGTGACTGGAATGATGGCTGTGAATGATTGACCACAGTTTCCTTCTCCATGTGTTTCTTTCATTCTCCGGTAAAAAAAAAAATAAAAATCCATCACTGAGTGAGCATTTGATTGTGCTTTATTTGCAGGCAAATGAATCACCTGTTCTGTTTCTGAAGGAGAGCTGTGGGAATGTCCACTGCTTAACAGCTAATCAAATGTTGCAGCAGAAAGCTCCATTAGAAGCACAGACTGATTACGCATTGTTTTTCTAATCATTTCCACTCTTTCAATGGGAAACAGCCGTACATTTCACAGAGGCTGTGTAAATGTTCTCAGCAGGAGCTGGTTTTCCAGTACACCAAGCTTCGTAAATGACGATATTGCCATTATTTTAGAACAAAGGCATTTGAAGTCCTTTGAGACACAACCCTAAAGCGGGAGACAGCTGCATTTGGGACGCTTTTAAATTCATTGCGTGTGAAGTCATGTCCATGTCGGTTATAGCGCCACACAGTCTTAATTTCAAACTGGATGTCGATCTATTGCTAGTTCAACTGTTAGTACAAATGCTCTTACATTTTTATTTTTTAAAAATTTTTAAATGATCTTCCAAGCCTTTTTCCCCCGTATTTTTTATGTTTTTTTCCCTCTGACTACCCAGAGGTCACCAGTTGTGCGGCCCACATGCCTTCCTTCCTGTCTCAGCCCCTCTCTCAGATCACATGTAAAATGTTCCTCCGGCAGATTGCTGTTTGGTGCCGACTGGAGCTTAGGATGATCTCATGAGGTTTTGTTTTATTATTTTAATACGTGTTCTATGCTAGTTTTTAGGCAAGGAACTCTGGAAAGACCGATAAACAAAAGAGCTTGCGGTGTCCAACAGGGAAAGACAGAGGAACCTTCAGGAAAGACAGTGAAGACGGAGGATAATAATCCTTGAGAATGAAGGTTCGTCGCAGGAGGAATAGCAATTTGGATGATAACTCAGGGGCCACCCAGGATAGACCACCTTTGCTAAACTTTGGGGAAAAAGACAATCCCAGGGATTACAAGAGTGGGCAGAGGGGCGCAGAAGAGAGTGTAAAGCTTTCATGGAATCACATTTCAGTACAAAACTGTTGGCCGGCTGCTGTCATAGCAGCAGGATTACTGTTGGCAGGGGTTATTGGGCTGTTTCATGCATGGTGTGTTTATTCTATACACGAAAACCTGCTATGGTTTTCACAGTTAAAGGTAAGACGAAGAAGAATCTGTTTGTTGCAAGAATTTTGTTAAGAAACAGTGTTAAATGAAGTGAATGTGAAGGTAAATGTGCGCTCTTTGTATAAGGAGATTCAGTCTTGGTCATTACTGTAGGTCATTTTCTCGTCTCTTATCTTCCATTATTGCTGCTTTCCGTTTTGATGCGTTCATGTCTTAAAATTGGCTCTTTGTATTTGAGTTTTTCGGAAAAATGTTTTATGAAGAAAATAAAAGTGTTGTCTTCTCAAACCGAATTTCATGTGACTCTAATATTTGTGGAGCTTTTTATCTGAAAACCTTTTTTCAAATTTACACCTTTTTTCTTCCTCGAGGCTTTTATTTCGAATGAAATCTCTGTTTATTCTGCTCAGATAGCTGCACTGATTTCTTTCTCAGATGGGAAATGTATTTCATTTTAAAACCATTTACTCCTGTTGTGCTTTTTGTCATAGTTCATTTTTACTGAATCTTATCCTCTCTTCTTGCATTTGTAGGAAGTCGAGCGTGAAATCTCCTTCCGGACAGAATGTGGCCTTTATTACTCCTACTACAAACAGATGTTGAAGGCACCTTCTATACAGCAAGGTACGCAGATCTCCTTTATAAGACAGGTTTACTGGTTATAGGAACACTCTTTCGTCATGTCTCCTTTCTGATGGAACACTGATGTTGAAGTCCTTGGGTTTCCTTTTATGTAGAAATATTGCTCCTATAGGACAACGGTTCCCAATCCTGGTCCTGGAAAACCCCAAACCACTGCACAGATGTTTTCCTAATCGAACACCTGATTCAACTTACTAGCTCATTAGTAAAGACTCCAAGACGTCATGTGTGTAAGATAAGAAAGCCATCAAAAACATGCAGTGACCAGGATTGGGTACCAATGCTATAGGGAAAGTATAATTTCATCACCATCTTTACGTGTAAGAATTTTCTATATATTATACATGCTCGATTCCGTTTGTGTTCTTCGCATTTGGTTTATTTAGCTCAGTCTAAAAATGCCAAGTTTCTTGTCTGCTTTCTGTTATCACTTATGTAATCTGAGAACTATCAAAGGAATGCTTCATTACATAACCATATCAGTGTGACTGGTCTCAGAAAATAAAGGAAATGTACAACTTTGCTCTAAGTGGTCTTTGCTCAATCTAATTGGCCTAAAAGCCCCATTTGGAATGGATTTTCTTTGTGCTTCTACACTGAAAAACATCACAATTAGGTCATTACCCACTGAGACTGAAATGGTAAGAACCACAGCGGTGCCAAAAGCTGTTCTCTAGACACCACAATTGGGCATTTGTACTTATAGTAGAGTAAAAGCACGTTGAGAGCATTGCTTTTCTATTAAGCAATCTTAGAAATTGATTATTGTAAAACGTCACAGCTGTAGTACTATCTGCAATAATATAAAGTAGGTTGAGGTTGTTTAATTTAGGGGTCCACTTCCATTATACCGTTTAGTGGCAATTTTGCGGTGCATTTATAATAATGGAACCCTTTCAAATCTCAGTGCCTGTATATGAGCTGTAATTATTAAAGGTGCCATAGAATGGAAAACTGAATTTACCTTGGCATGGTTGAATAATAACAGTTCAGTACATACTGTGAGTCTCAAACACCATCGTTTCCTACTTCTTATATAAATCAAGTGTTTGCAAAAGACGACTGAAAAA
>JAUCMU010000125.1:20952612-20971686 GCA_032275025.1 Enteromius treurensis
TTCCCCTTACCTAAGCTACATACCTTCTATGTACATATCAGAGAACAATTTAAAATATTCTCTCAATGCATTCTATGACACCTTTAAGCCATACTGCTATGCAAATGCAAAATATAGTAATATAGTAACTACACATTTTGTCTAAATATTAGTCTCTTAGACTATGATCTGTTAGTCTTAAATATGTTTCAAAGGAAACGGATACTAAAAGCAGTCAAAAGTCATCCAAATAAAATATGTATTATCCTGTGTTTTTTCTTTGTAAGGCAGTATCGTAACAACAGAATGAAAGAAAAGGAGAAACTTCTTGAAATAGACTTCTTTTAAAAAGTCTTACTGACCACAAACCTTTGAACCGGAGTGTACACTTGTTTTTATTTAATCTTATTGATTGTTTGTGTAGATATCGCTACCTAAATGCAGGTAAAAAATTCAAATACTAAAAAAAATGAATGCTTATGTTTTTAGCTATGCTTCCCAGCAGTATACTTAGCAACCTCTTAAATAATTTAGGCAACTTGCTATATTTTAGCAAATCTTGTGTAGGCTGCAGTACTAAAAAAAATAACATAATTCATGAGATTAACCAGTTTAGGTTCATACTAAGTGAAAAGAATCAGAGTGCCAGACTTACCATCATCTTGCACTAGTGTAAACCACATGATGAGCATCAGATCTGCTTATTTGTGTCGGTTGATATTTAAATAAGATGTTTCGTCTATGTTCTTTAACATTTGTGTTAATTGTCAGTAAATCACCCACAGAAATTTCCACACCCATCTGCGCTGTTTCAGAGTTGCGGTCTCTCCCTAATTTGCTCTGTTTAGTGAATCTGGCCCAAAATCTATTCGTGCAAATGTTTTATCTTGTAAGTTTACCAGGTTTTTGTGTGTTTTCTGTGTTCACAGGTCTTTATGAGCTTATTCATGACAACACTACTGAATCAAAGAGAACAATAAACATCCTACAGCGCATGAACATCTACCAAGAATTGTTCCTTAGCATTTTGTACAGAATACTTCCCATCCAGGTGTTCAATCACTTGTGTTTTCTTCTGTAAGATGCATGGATTCTCTCAGGTTTTGCAGAATTAGCTTATTTTTTCCCATCCTGTATGTATGTGTGTCTGTTTGTTTTGCAGACCTACTTGGAGCCAATTTATTTCTACATCTACACAGTGTTTGCTTTGCAAACAGTGTATGTCATTGCCCTCTTTATCACTAGTTGGTTACTCAGTGACTCCTGGCTGGCTGGAGCCCTCAGTGGAGTCTGGTACATTCTCAACAGGTGTGTGTGTGCACAATCAGTCCCTCACACATACAAAACTCAACTTTGCAGTGCATCTGGTGTAAATAAATTGTGCTTATTATGATGCAGTGTGCATTTCAATTCAGGTAAGTGTCAATGCTGATACGTTTCTCTAAAATGTGAATAGAAACTCTCAAGGACAGCACTGAAATGAAATTTGTCATTTAGGTCTCTTTTTATTCAACACTACGAGCACAGGCCACCTGATAGGATGCTCCCCCTGGAGCAGTATTAATATTTAAGAAACCATAGATTCCCACACCAGACTATTTGTTGAGCTGATTGGAAAGCGCAATCAAGCAGCACAATGCTTCGATTGCACCACAAAGTTTACACACTGTAGGAAATCAACTTGCGAATGGCTTTTTTATAGTCGTTCTAGCATTGTAGAAAATACCATAGCATTGAAAAATCACACTTTTACAACTCCTCTCACTTTGCTCTTATGTTTTCTTTTTTGATAGCTTAACCTTGTGTTTTCGGAGTTTAATTGGATGCTTGATCTGTGTGCAGAGTGGACACCACTCGTGTGGAGTTTACCATCTCTCTGAGGGAGAACTGGTCAATACCATTCTTTGCTCTTCAGGTGGCTGCAATAACCTGCTACTTACGGCCGCAGCTAAAACCTATTCAGCAGGTAATCTATTCTGATCAATTTAGATGTGTATTCCGTTACTATTTCAGATTAGTGATGAAAAGTCTGATTCTTTTCCGCAAATCGGTTCTTTCTGACAGTTTGTCAAAAAAAAAATCTTCACTTAAATAACTATCACAATATGTAATGCTGTCATGCCGGTGGGTGGAAATACTTGCTTCAACACTGCATACATTATGCTCAGTAGCAAAATTCTTTTCAAGTCTTGACTGAACAGTTTTTAAATTATAAGATGCAGTTCAATATAACTTGTGGTACAATGCATTTGTTTTTTAAAGAAACCTGTCTTTCACCCCCTCATTTAAGTCCTTGGCTCCCGCATGCTCACAGACTGTAGGTTAGACAGCATACTGAATTTTATGCAGATAAAAACCTGACTGTGAAGGATAGACTACCGTCTTTACAATGGCTATAAAGTTCTATAAAGGTCCTAAATCCTGTACTTTTCTCAACTCACAACTTTTGAAACATGTATATTATTTTTTTGGAACAATTTGCTTGTTGTTAAACAACTGTACAGTCCATTAAACATATAATATTTCTAGCCATCACAGCCTTAAATATAGCACTACCCTGACTAAGGACTATACTATCTGCAGCTCACTAAGTTATCTACTATGTGGACATGTTCGTCCGAGACTGTTCTCATTTCAGCTAGTGTAATGGTGACTTGGAAACTGTTTGTTGAATTTTACTCTCAAGATCTGTTGTCTTGGTAATAGCGTACTGTTGACTTGAGAAGTGCTGCCCCAGATGAAATATTAAGCTAGATCAAAAAAAATGAGCCACCAATGTCACCAAATGGAAATTAAAAAATGTGTTTCTGAACACTACCTCTGCCCTCAGTTATTTGGAAAAAAAAACAAACAAAAAAACAGATAACCTTGTCCCAAATTCAAACTATTGGTTGAAACAGTGTTCCTGTGTTAAGCTTGTTGGGATTCTCAAACAGTGAAATGTTGTCCTTGTCCAAATTTAGAACATTTTATGTGCACTTGTATTCTCGCAGACTCATCGTGGCCGCCATTTACCCATGTTCACAAAAACTGTAGGGTGTCCTGTTTGTCTAAGGCTAGCTCCACTGCAGACTTCTACCCAACAGTCAAACTGGCATTACATCATAAAAGGATGGGCTTTGAGGAACGGCTTAGAGTGTTATTTGGAACATGACCGTTGTGAGAATGCCACAGTGTTTGCCGTTTTAGGGAAATTAATCTAAAAATGGCTTACATTGCATTATATCCATATTAGAATGAGATAGGAGAAGGATTATTAAAAATGACAAACTTCAGCTTTACATAATCCAGTCAGTTTTGTTTACTCATTAGGCAAATTAATGAAAAATGGCAAATAATGAAAAAAGGAAATATGACAAGAAGAACTGAGAAAATGAGACGGTAAGTTGTGATAAATGTCTGACTGCTTGCTGCTGTTGTAAAATAGTTTGATGAAATGGAGGTTGGCAATTGCAAGTGCACTGCATGTGTGAAGTATTTACCCTGCCGAGCACATATTTGTTCTTTCTCAGTATGTTCTCTCAACGCAGACTCTTAATTGCTTTCCTGACATATGGTATTTCATTGGAAAAATTCTCATCGTATGAGCTCTGAAGAAATAACAGGGTTTTTGTATGTTTGGTGATTAGAATTGAACAATGTTTTGTGTTCATGTCCTTTCTACCACAGAGGGTAGTGCTGTGGCTGATGTTCGTCTCCACCTTCTGCTTCTGTTTGACGTGGCAATTCAATCAGTTTGTCCTGCTGGTGCAGGCCCTTATAATCTTTACCCTGGATTGCCTGGACTTCCTTACAGCGGAACAGGTAACACTCATTTTAGAGATTTTCCATTTTTTGAAGTTCATGTGAGGTTGGAAATTCATTTCTTTTCTCCCTGTAGGTGGTTTCTCTGTACCTGATGCAGATATTGAGCCTGTTATTGGTGTGGTTACTGCAGTTCTGCAATTCTATGATTCTGGGCTCTCTAGTGATCAGCTTCATTGTGTCCGCCCTCTTCATCAAACACTTCCAGGTCAGTGCACAATATCTTAGTACACAAATAACTACAGGGATAAAGTAGTGTAAAGTATTAAACCTGTTTATTGTATGTCCCAGATACCAAATGCGTTTTTATATTCATTATGTGCTTTTTAACCCAGAGTTTGGGAATTTTATGCATGTGCTGTGCTCGTCTGAAGTACTCTAGTACTCTATAAGTGTTTTGTCAGACCTTAGAATGACATTAAGCAGATATCTATCCTGCAAAGTTTAGCTCCAACTCCAATCAATCACACCTGAAGCGACTAATTACGTTTTTTAGGATTGCTTTAAAATTAAAGGCATGTGTGTTTGATTAGAGTTGGAGCGAAACTTTGCACGACAGTCGATCGCCAGGAGCAAGGTTGGGCACCCCTGATTTAGACTGTGCTGAATGTTAAATATGCTCCTTAAAGATGGTAATCAAATGTTTGTCCACAAATCTGATTCAAGTAAATGCAATGCTTTCCAGATGATCTCAGTGAAGAGCTGCATACGTCCTTGCCTGGATGTGAGCTCTAGTATTGCATTCTGAATTAACAAACAGAATCTAACAAGTAAATAAAATCAAAAAAGAATCCAAAGCCCTTAAAACATTTTACAACCTTGTTTATTTTTTGTTTAAAAAAAAAAAAGTAATTATTTTATGTTGTTTTTTTTAAGTACATTACATTTGTTGCCCATGTAGAAAGAAAGACAGAACTTTTTTTCAAATTTGTTTATTTTTGTGTTTTTGTCCTCCCCCAACCAACAAATAAATAATTGTATTTATGTATTTAGGTTACACTATATTTTAAGATGTCCTTGTTACACTGTAATTATGCTTTTAAATACTGAGTAATATTAATTAACTACATGCATTTATTATATGGTTAGGGTTTGACTTTGAAATACTTGCATGTAATTATGCATAATTAATTGTTATTATAGTAAGTATGTGTAATGTGTCAAATAAAGTGTTACCTAGTTTAGTGACTGGATTGCCCCATGCTGTAATTTCTCCTAATCCCATTTGCTCATGTTTAATATTTTCTGTAAAATGAATAAATGCAACTAAATAAATGATGTTTTAGGTCAGTTGCATGTGATTGCAATGTCTAAATACAGCAGACACCCTCGTAACTACGAGACATATCCTGAAAACGCATCCCATCCATTTTAGACTACAAAATGTTTACACAAGGAACTTCATCGCTTTTGTTTTCGTGCCCGAGAATTATCGGAGTTCCCTTACACCAAGTTTTATTTTGATTGAAAACTGATGTTAAGAATATTGTTGTAGTTTATTTTTTAATGCCTGCGTGTGTGGCTTTCAGGTGGGACTAAAGACAGGCGGCTTTGTCATACGAGTAGGAAAACTTGCTCTTCACACACTCCTAGTCGTCACATTAACTTTCACCATCAATTATTCAGCCAAGGTGAGCTATGAATCGTGTTCTACATCATCCGCCCTGTCATTAATGATAAAATAGAGCTTCTCTACCATCTCCTCCTGAGACACTAGCTTTGCTTTCACTCTCATTGTCTTTCTTCATATCTCACTCTCATAAAAACCCACATCCACGATCTCATGAGACGCTTACATGAATGATTTCATTCTTCAATCTCTCCATTTTAATTGACAGAAAATACTCCAGCTGAAATCCGACGAGCACATCTTTAAGTTCATAAAGGCCAAGTTTGGCTTCGGGGCAACGAGGTAAGTCTTTGGTCATCTCTCGTGGCGCTACATCTAAGCCTTTTATCATCAGTCAAATGCCATTTCACGGTGTCTTATTCAGAAGTGAGATCCACTCGGAGACTAGAGTGAGCCATTAATCCGCTGTGATTAAATGCGTCCAGCTCTTATGGAAAAATAACATCTGGCACACAATATAATCTGCTCATCCACTAGATATTTATGAAGCCATTTCAGTTGATCAGATGAATTGCTGCTCACATTAATCTGTATAATATATATCCTCCCCCCCCGCACTCCCTCCCTGCCTATTTCTTTCAGAGACTTTGATGCCAGTCTTTATCTGTGCGAAGAGGCTTTTGGCTTGTTGCCATTGGATACATTTGAGCGGTTGGCTGGCACAGTGCTGCTCTATCCGTATCTGTGCACCCTCAGCGTTCTCTTCATCTTGCTGCTGCTGGTGGCGCTCTCTAATCTCAGGTAAAACTACCGCATCACTTCCTCTCTGGGAAATGCTACCGCGCTGTATACGCTAAGCGTTAACGAGACGTGTATCTGGGAATTTAAATATTCTCATATTCTCATTTTTCTAATTAGAGCACAAAAATAGGCTGAAAAATGACCAACAGAGCAGTTATTATAGCTTCATAACCACCTTGTCCACCACAGGCCTTAATGCTAATTTATAATTAGAGTTATTAGTCTTTATTAGATGTGTTACACAATAATTGGACACTAGATGTATTTTTTTCCATTAGGGCTTTTAAATGTGTGTTATTATGTTCAGTTCAAAGCAGATTTGCTGTTGCTTTAAGGGCTGCTGTGGCCTTCTTTTTTGTTCTCTTTTCTTATCAGAATCACAGGAGCCCATAAACAGCCAGAGGCTTTCCACCACACACACACGCACACACACACAAACACACTAATCAGTCGCTAACCCTTCAATACGTTAAGAAAACACACACACACACACACACACACACACACACGCTTGCATAATACAGCTGGTGTGTTTTTTTAATGTGTGGTAGTGTTCTTGTTCTTTCCTAATTCTTCATCCCAGCTTGAATGGGTCAGGCCAAGCGAGCAGGGAGAAAGAGGACAGGACCTTTAGGATGCGTCCAGATGTGGCGTACAATCTTTTGCACACCATCTTCTTCGGCCTGCTGGCCTTTTCCACTATGAGGTAAACAAGTTGTAAATTGGAAAGTTTTGTTGCTTTCATACCACGTATCTCTTTCTCTCCACGCAAATATTTTCCTTCTGTATTTCCCTCAATCTGCCGTCTGTAATTTCATTCCCTGCTGCTGCTGCCGCCATGGTGCATCTCAATTTCAACCTCTTTTCTGCTACCACTTTCATTTCCTGTCCTCCACACCGCTTCTGATTTGTGATCTTCTTCATCTTATTGTCCGTATCCCAAGTTGACGGTTCAGTTGAGATTTTAATGATGAATGAATTCTGGTAGAACATTGTGCTATCACTTCACAAAGTTTAGTTTGGCATCAGAGTAGCAATAGAGCTAAAAATTAATGCTGTTGGAGTCTTTCATGTTTGCAGTATGTTTTCTGAGCTTTATGATAAAATAGAAAGCACCAATAGATTTCTATCTGTGCTGCCGGCAGGATGAAATATTTGTGGACTGGCCACATGTGTGCTTTCGCTGCCTTTGGGGTCTGTGGTAAGGAGGTGTGGTCGTTGTATCTGAGGGTCCTCCACCTTAACACCAAAACCATGGTGAGCCACTGAGATCTGTCACACAAACACACATTCACATTTAATAATTTAGCAGACACACACATTGTAAATGAGAGAAATTGGCTATTTTAATATTATTACAATTTAAAATAACTATTCTTTTTT
The DNA here is from genome assembly GCA_032275025.1 of Enteromius treurensis. Classification (NCBI taxonomy): domain Eukaryota; kingdom Metazoa; phylum Chordata; class Actinopteri; order Cypriniformes; family Cyprinidae; genus Enteromius; species Enteromius treurensis. Next base: position 20,960,150 of record JAUCMU010000125.1, read on the forward strand.
AATATATTGTATGTTATTTTTTTCTGTCGTGGCAGCTATTAAAGCAGAGTCACTTAATCTTTCAGAGTTTTGCTTAGAAGTAAAGTTCTAAAGCATTTATTTAATACCTAAGTATTTTGTACTAGAAATGCCTGTATTGTCACTTTTGTTCACATTAATGTATCATTGCTGAACAAAAATTATTCAAACAAAACAAAAAGTCTTAAATGCACACATAAAGGTCTGAGCTGTAGAAAAGGAGATATGAGACATGAAGTACAGTAAGACATTTCAGCATATATATTCTGTAGAAATATGAATGTCTATTAGAAAACGATGTTTTCCAGTGAAGCTTCAAGCTTGTATTATGTTAGGGGCATGCTTATGAATAATTTACATTTCATATGAAAGTCGCTTACTTATGCACAGTCCAATAAAAAAATGTTGTCATAAATCAAAACATAGTTTCATAAGTTTAACGTTTTTGGAAGTGTAATGTTGTGCAGCCATTTTTAACATTTTCTAATAATATTTCTTGCATTGGCTGCAAAGCTCACAACGTTCTCACAGGATCTTACCCCAAAGCATCTTGCCTCCCAGCAACTATTACATGATTATGTTGCCAATTCACCAATTTAAGCAAACATATATTAAATTGCTTTGTTTTTGTTTGTTTTTATATGTAAAAAAAAAAAAAAAAAACTGAACGTTTTTCTTGTGCGCTTCTATATGTTCATGCAACATAAATTGGATTGGTAGATTAAGGATATAATAGAGTTTACCCTGCTCTTCCAAGTAAGCAGTCAAGCAATAGCAAAAAACACAGGTTTAGCTATAGAATAAAGTATTTATAGAAAGCCCACAACAGATATTTAAAAGGGTCATTTTAAAGCTGTAATGCTTAATGCTATGAACGATGAATTTCAGTTAGGCGTGGTTTCCTTTCTTCATAAATGTGCCCATGTGCATACAGCCGAGCATTTCATTTCCCCACTAGGTGGCAATATAGTTACAGCCCTCAATCCTAAACAATTACATCCTGTTTCTTCCCATTCATATGGTTATTTATCCATTTATGTTATTAATCTGTTTCCACAGATGAGACTGATCAGGTACTCTGTTCCTATTGTAATACTGGCGTTTCTTTATTACAAGGTAAGGCATTTTCAACTATGCTGTCATGTATCTATTTACACACATTGGTGGCTGTACGCCATAAACAGTCACGCAGGAATCCTAGTGCATGCGAATGGAATTCGTATCACACTGTGTGTGTTATTTAGGAGAGATCTGATTCTGCAATGCAATTTTTTTTCCTCTGTTAACACAGCAGTGGAATGAGCAATCGGATATGAATTGTGTACGTTTATGTAGTTGGATGTTTGTTGGTCTGCTTTGTTGATCATTGATTATTGTCAGTCATTTTCATTTACAGCAGTCTCACACTTTCCCTCCATCTCAATCGCTGCCTTTCTGTTGATAGTTCTGGCCCAGACTGATGGAGGAGATTTCTGAGCTGAGAGAGTTTTATGACCCAGACACTGTGGAGCTAATGGAGTGGATCAGGTAAAGCAGCTGTAATCTTCCTCTTAAACGCTACAAGCAAACACTCGCAGACAGCGATCAGACCAGAGGTCTGCAACCTTAGGCACGTAAGCACTGTGAAGAGTTCACATTGGCAAAGTTAAGAGTTTGAGATTAAAATGATATGAATTTTTTTTAAATACCCTAGTCGTTTATTTTAGAAGTGTTGAAGTCCCTTGCATCTGCATGCCAAACTTCTTTTACGCTAATCCATCTTTATCATCACACAATCTGTTTTTTAATTATAAATATATGCTGTATGGACTGAGACGGAGTTGGGTTGAGTCTCTTTTTTTTTCTTTCTCTCTTACAGAATAACTAGTGTAATTGAGAAGATGCTCCCGCTAGCAGCATTTTATAATAAGTTCTACAAACACATAAAAACAAACCAGTCTGGCATAAACGGTCTTTAACGCTATGGTTCACCCAAAAATGAAAAATGGATCAAATGCACTTACCCTCAGGCTGTCCAAGATGTAGATGAGTTTGTTTCTTTATTAGAGCAGATTGAGACATTTAGCATTAAATCACACCAAAATAAGTTAAGTTATCACTCACTAAGTTATCAACATGACTTCAGTCCATCAATTAACATGTTGTAAAGCAAAAGCTCAATATTACTACAGTGAAAAAGCCATTTTGTTTAAATACATATATAGTGCTAGAATGTTCTATATTTCTGCATAAATATAACCCAAAGAATTATCAGATTTTCATAAGTCCTGAAAGTAGACAAAGAGAATCCAATCAAACAACATTTGTCTGTCATTTATTTACTGTGAAAAATGATCCAGTGTTAGTTATTTATGACAAAAGTATGCAAATCTTTGCTTTTGCAGCAACAGCTGCAGGTAATGTTTCTTCTAACTGCTGATCAGTCCTGCACAACATCTTGTAGGGATTTTAGCTGCTTCAACTGCTTGTGTTATTATTGAGTTTTCTTTTATGAACTGCTTGTTTCAGGTCCTTCCACAACATTACAATTGGCTTAAGGTCCTGACATTGTCTCAGACCATTCCAAAACATTAACTTTGTTGTTCTTCAACTGTTCTTTGGTAAAACAACTTGTGTGCTTGGAGTCGTTGTCTTGCTGCATGACCCACTTTCTCCTGATACTCTGTTCATAGATTGCAAAACATGATGCCACCACCACGTTTCATAGACGGGATGAGTTTCTTATTCTAGAAGGCAGTGTTTTCTTCCCTCCTATCATAACTCTTCTTATTTAAACCAAAAAAAAAGTTCTATTTTGGTCTCATTCATCCACAAAACATTTCTTCAACGGTACAAGGGCCTGTTCCATAAACCAAGATTAGAGTGTAAGCCAGGCTTATTTCCGTTAGTCTGACTTATTGCCAGTTAATTTGTATTCAAATAAGTCAGACTATCTGCCATAAGCCTGGCTTATTTGGTAAACTTGTTTTATGAAACTGGCCCCAGGACTTGTACAAGTGGTCTTTAGTACACTGCAGATGGACAGCAACGTTCTTTTTGGAGAACAGTGACTTTCTCCTTACAAACTCCTGGGGAGTCTAACATTGGTCCTGAATGTCCTTTATTGGTACACACTAAAAGTGGTCCAAACACTTTTCCAGCCTGATGAACGAGTGCAACTCTTTTTCTGAGATCCTCAGAGATCTCAATTGTGTCATGATTCGCTTCCGCAAACATGATCAAACATTGATGGACCCTGTTCTCTACAATAAAACAGGGCACACCCATTGGTTGAAAACATCTCTGATTTCACCTTCAAATTCACTGCTATAGAGATTCACAAACCTAACCACTCACATGTAATATAAACCATTTTCCTGAATAATTAATGGCAAAGAAAATATTTGCCTTTCATTAGTTTGATTGGGTTCTCTTTGTCTGCTTTCAGGACTTGTGAAACTTTACATGTAAAAATCTGTTCACACACACACACACATACACACACACACAGATAAAACACTGTTTAAAAGCGAAAACAGTTCTAGTTATGTGTATCATGCATATGTATATGTAATGGGGAATGGACTTATTCATTGGAGTAAATGTTATTACTGATTATAGACTTGTGTTCTCTTAAATGAATTAACCCTCATTATCGGGTTTGTTATTAAATCCCACACATATTTCGCCTTCAAAGCCATTAATTGATGACCTGTGGTTTGGGGATTACTTGTGGATACTTGTGATGTTTGTATTAGCTGCTTTAAGTACAGAGGATCCACTGTTGTGCAAAAATTCCCGACAAATCTGTTCTAACGAAGAAATACGCTCATCTACATCTTGGATGGCCTGAGGGCGAGTGAGCACATTTTATTTTTTAGACTCATTTTGAACTACTCCTTTAACGTTTCTCACACAAAACATGACACTAAAAGAAATGATGTCTTTAACACCTTAACACACAACTCGAAGAAAACATCATGCACATAATGCGGTACATGGTAACTAAAAACAAAATCATTGAGGCATTGTTTTGCATAATGTATTCATGATGTCGTGCACGCTGGGAAACAAAATCTAGCATTTGCCACCATGGAAATCACAAAATACAGTACTTCATTTTGTGGGAGCTGAAAAGTAAAACGTCACTTAACATCCATAAAGCTTCCACATTCTTGATCAGACTAATATAAAATGTATTTCCTCTTGTTCTTTTTTTTTCACTCCATTACTGTGAAGGATATAAATAAAAAGCTGTAGTGAATACTCTATTCATTGGATGAGATTTGCAGCCGTAAGGCAGAAGTTACTTGTGTTTGGAACTGGGCCGGTTTAAGATGGACGTCATGAATTAGACATTAGGTGTTGGAGAGACTCCAGCGGTTGGCAACAGAGGGTTTCATCAATGACACCGTTCTCACTGCACGCTGGGAAAAAAAGGCTTACTCAAAGTCAAGTTTACATATGTGATTGTGTGAGAAAGAGTGAGATGTTTTGGCTGCAGTGACACAGGTGATCTCTCCCTGAGGAAAATGCGATTTGTGTCAGGGATTAGTGGGTGACGCTGCGGCATTAAGCCTTCCACACGCTAATTAACCATCAGATGAAAGAGTTAAGCGGGGATCACTTCACACTTCTGTCTGTGCTTGGCTTGCCAAAGCCTGCACTGTTTTATATGTAGATTACCAGCCTAGAAGGGAGGGTGAGCATGAAAAGCGTATTGAGGAGAGTGGCAGTATCAGCCTCCTCTAACCATGATTGGAACTTACTGCATAATAAACCACATACTGTGGCACAACGTGACGAGGGAGGGCGAACAACTACAACTGTGAAAGTATCCCTGTCAAGCAATCTTTTGATTTAACTTGAGCTAAAAGCAACACACTAGACACTGTGTTTGATTTTACAGTGCGTGAAGGTAAATCTTTCCACTTTTGTGATTCTGCAGGTTTTGTTAGACAGCTGTAGAGTGACAGGTACTGCTTTGAAACCTAGTGAGCTGCATTGCTGTTTACTACCCAGATAGACAGCATCCTCATGAGCGATTTGATTTGGAATGTTCCATACAGGCAGCGACTCTGTGTTATTATAATGCTTCTTACATGAAACACACAAAAGACTTGACTCCAAGGAGGTTTGTGAAAGATGAAGTTAGCGATTCGTTAGCCTTCTCATTCATCTGAATGGCCGTAAGTATGCAATTTAAAATCCGCTATTTTTGCTCTTGGCTTGGTCTTGAAGATTATGAGGGCTGTACGCAAAACGAAAAAAGCATATAGTATAGCATCACTTAACAGCCTCAGAGCTCATGAGAGTTGAGAAAAATCAATTTCGCTATGGAGTTAAGGAATTGGGTATAATTACCTAATCTAGAACCCGACTGCTGTGCTCTGTCCTGACTGGAATAAAATTATATAAAAATACACAACAATTTATTTAAATTTAATGAATTGCACATTTTATTATTATTTGAAGCTGAATTTTTTTCCCCTTACAGTCTCCATGAAATGAAACTTCCAATCATATATTCTTCTCTATTGTTATACTAATCCGGGTAAAATGGCTTCTTGAATAAAAAGAAAAAGAAAAAAATACTTGGAGGGCGGGGCTTAATTTTTCCTTCTGGAATTGATTGGATCATTGTATTTTGCTAATTGCTGTGATCTTATGTGACAAATTGCTTGAGGGAAGGCTTTATTGCCCAGGAATGTGATTATGATTTCAAGTTATTGCCATTGAACACACAAAAAGTTTTTCTCGCTGGAAAAAGTTAACTTTGGTTAACCAAAAAAGGGGGGTGTACCATGCAGTACTGTACATAATATACAGCCCAGAGTATTATCAGGGTACTTCAGTTTTGATGTGAATGCTAGTTTATGCATACTGAATGCATAACCTTTCAAAATATGCTCCATTTGGTAGCATGCCTGAATCTGTGTTGAGGGAAAGTCGGTTCACCTGGCAGCTGTTTTGGATATACATCAAGACAAGCTTGCATCTTGAATGGGGAAATACTGAATTCCCAAGAACTGCGTGCCACATAACATTTAAACAGTAGCAGTGTTGTTACTTTTACTCAAACCCCATAGATAAACCCTAAACATGGTCCAGCCGATGCACATTTGTCTGAGGGATCCGGACAATGTTCCTTCTTTTTTCTTGCGGAGAAAAAATGTTCTCTATTGGGCAGACATTTCGACCAGCTGAACAAAAATATTAATATATATATCTTTATACTAAACCTGTACAGTGCACACACAAAAAACTGTGTAACTTTGAACCCTAAACACATATTAAAAATAGTTTGGTGGAAAAAAATCCCACACAATTCTTTATTAATATATAATATTAAAACGATTATATTGTATGATTTAAAATACAAAAAAAATAAAATAAATAAATAAACATTTATTGCTTAATAATATTGCCTAAAAACATTTTTTTTTCTTTTTCAAAAAAGTATTTTCAAAGTATGTTAACATGAATTGTTTTAGTTATCTAAACGTCCCCATGTAGTAGATTTTGCTCACCTGTGTGTAAGTATAAATGTCTCGCATGACATTTTATGTCATTACATTTGTGGTGACTCTAGTGTTGAGCTATGTTGTCCACAGCCATTAAAGTGTACTCATCAGTGCACATTATTCACTTTTAATGAAACCTTTTAACCACATCCACTGATTATAACTATATAACTACCAGCTATAACAGTTTGCCAAACCATTGACATTTTTCAAACTTTAGAATACCAAAGACGTGTCACCTGTATAGTTTTGAATGGGGGAAAAATGCAAATGCTCAGTGTGGCCACTCTAATGAGCGAAGTCATGCCTTCTGAGCAAAAGAGACTAATGCTAATCTGTAAAGTCAGTGTGTCAGTGCAGCTGCCGTAAGAAGTCTTGGTTGCTATAGAAACAGTCAACGCTCTTAGACATGCGCTTAGGACTGCACATACGCACTTGCTTGTCTAGCCTGAGAAATATGCGTTTCCCCATTTAAAGAGATAGGAGCTGCGTTTGGGATGCCTGAGAGGCTTTTCAAAGATGGCCGCCAAGTGGCATGACGTGCCTTAAAGGGACATTGCGTTATTTCGCACTCATTGCATATTAGTGATGTGTCCTTCATGAACGCATCATTATATTTGATGTGATCTTAAATATGACTCTGTTGGTCTCGGTGAGGAATGCATTCATTTTGTGTTGACTGGGTATGGGCAACATCATATTAGTTATTTTACAGAAAACAGAAATAATTAGTTCCCCTCTTGTTTCATTTATTCATCAGATGACAGCAATCGGTACCGGAAAAAGAACTGATTACTTCACTTTCTGAGTCTTCAGAGTTATTTGTTCTTTTGTCACATTGTAGCGTGCCAGCAGTATTAGATTAGAAGTTAGTTAATAAATCCTAACATGATCACAGTTATGTGATGTTTTCTGTTCTTAAATTGTAGCTTTTTTATTTCTCACTTATTATACATATATATTGAATTTCTGTTTCTGGAACCGAGTAGGATTATAACCTATGAAATTGGGTGAATAAACGACTTGAACCCAGAGATGAACTTATCAATTTTGTTTCTGGTAAAGCCTACATACCTTCTGTTTATGGGGATGTGATGTAACAAAGGAATGAACCATTGGAATGAATGAATCATTTCTGTTTCTCATAATCTGGCCTTGGTTGCATTGCAGCCTTATTTGAAACACTGCACAAGTAGATGTGTCGTGGAACTTGGTTATTAACATATAACATTTTAATTATATTCTGCTGAAATGAATTAAATGAACGAAATGACTTAACAAAATATATATATATTCAGTGAAGTTATCAAATCTTCACATTAATAATGTTATTTCTTCTGCACGAAAATGTGCGCAATGCTTACTGGGAAAATTGGATCCTGAACTTCTATTGGCAGCTGCAGTGAAGCAAAGACTTTAGCTATTAGTGATTGGCTCTTTTATGCGTTGCCCTTTTTTCCCATTCGCTGTAATATAAGTTCATTTTGGCAATGCTATTTCTGGCTATGTCTTTTCAGAATTTATAACCGCTAAAAATGCTTGCTATTTTAAGTCGCGGGGAACTTCATACACCTCATTCAGTGGCGTCTATCGTAGTGGTCATCTCCAGTACTTTTGTTGTTTTTGTTCTGTCTCTTCAATTTCTTTTACAACTGTGAATCAGTTCAGAGGCGTACAATATGCATGCCCCAAAAATGAAACGTACCATATGAGTAAAGCCCCAAGTCAATTTTGCGGATTGATGTCTTTGTTTATGTCAAATTTTGTTGCTTTTTTGGATGCTTTGTCAAATTAAAAGTAGTCAAATACAACACATTGTGCAAGAACCTGACTTGACAAAACATGTCCCATGAGGAAGGGGTTGGAAACCTCATAGCACAAACCACCCATGTGAATGCCATCATAATCTCTAACTAACAGTTTAGAACCTACAATCTCTGCAGATCCGTAGAGAATGCTTTTGGGGAGGATGTCATGTGTTTGTGTCTTCTCTTCATGACTGATCAGTGGCCTTTCAGTAGAAGCGCATCTGTCCCGTAGATGGAAGCGAGTTCTTTGTCGCACTTCTGAGACTCTGTCATCACAGTCAGCCTTATCATTGTGAACGTGTCTCTGCCATGTAATTAATTTTCCCTCTTTTGTTTTGTAGCTTTCTACTGTGCACTCTTTTGTTATAGCCCCCATAAAGGAGTTATTTCGGAATGTTGCCTTGTTTTGAAATAATGAAGATAAATTAGGCTTTTGTTTTCTCTGAAGGAAAAACTTTCTCAGCCCCTCCAAGCACAAGCAATTTGTGTTCCCCATCTGAACAAAGACGCATTTTCCTAATGCTGTTTGCTCTGTTTTTATTTCTTTCTTTCCTTCGTGTTTTCAACGTCTTCGCTCTCACTTCCACTCTAATTGTCACTCTAGCCACTTTCCCTTTCTTTCCTGTTTAATTTGATCAAATTAGTGGCTTTTGCTGCTGCTGCTGTAGACGTCTCGATGGAGATGTTGTTGGAGATGTCTCAGTGGAGATATTTCACTAACGCAGCGTTAATAGCCGAGCTCACAGATGCTAGCCTTGCTTGAACTCGAACAGAATTTCACTAATTCACAAACACCCCAATATACACGCTCCTAACAAATGAAAGGTTAGCTGACACCATTTCTCACTTGTCATTTGCTGTTTTGTTTTACCACTGAGAATTGCACATTTTGTAATTGCCATAAATTTGCGCTTTTGTATGTTGTGGAATCTAACGAGAAGTCTCAGACACATAATCAGTTGAATTACTTGAATTTCTGTGGCTTAGTTACAAACCGGTTTACTAGATCACAGATCAATCATGTTCTCGCCCGATCAATCAGTCTATCATCACTCTGTGAACCCAACCTCAGTCAGACACTCCCTGAGGCCTGTCTTCTTCTCTTTCCCTCTCTCCCTCTCTCTCTGTCTTTGATACACAGGATTAAGGTCCAAACTACTTGAGAGCACTCACAGATCCAATCCTGATTTAGCTCTATCTCCACACTGGCTAGTCTATTTGTATTTGTGATGCATTGTATGTCATTGTTTGCTCCTCTGCCGTCTGAAGGACGTTTAAGTAAGGCTATCCACCTTATTTTAAATGTAAGAGCAAGTTTAGCCGTTTGTAACCTGAATGTGCGAGGCTTCCGGAGTCATCTGCTTTCAATTAATTTTTAGCTGTACAAAATAGCTCGTTATGCTGCTGGATATTGCAGACTTGTATTTCTTGTCATATCTATTTATGTATTGTTGGAATTATAAACAGCGCAAATAGTTTTACTGTTTACAGCGCTTACTGTTATTTTTTATTTTTTTAGGCTCATCAGTCTGACCCAGATCAACAGCAGATAACAGACATTTTTAATGAGTGATAATTTGGACAGTTAAGTCTGAGTATATTATTATTGTGGCCTTGAGAGTTTGTACAGTAGCAATGGGATACAGGGAGTGATTCAAGCCAATGACATTGAGATATCGCAAGGCACGTGACTGACATGTCCAGCCATGCTATCAATTTCAGCCTTTGAAATGATTAAGCACTTAACAAACGATGGCGAACCAACCCGTACTGATTTATCTGGATCAACATCATTCTAATGTGAGGTCATTCATTTTGCTCCCTAAATTCAAAATGCATTTCTGTCTAAGGAGATATACTGCATGTAAGGCATACGTCTATAAAGATATGGTTGCTTAGGCCACAGTCTGTGTCCCTCTCTTTGGAATATTAATGATGTTAATCAATTTTTATAATGTCAGCAGGGTGCAGGCTAACACAAGCTGGCGTTTACATAAGAGAATATAAATCTGAAATTAAATGTAAATCTGTAGAGGCCAGTGCAGTCCCAGGTCAATATGGAGTAATTACATAGAAACCCTTAGAAGCAGAAAATGATGCACTGTTAGCGAGGTCAAAGGTCAGTCTATTCAGAAATTCCTCATTTAATAGACATTACTCAAGTGTTTTGTAGATTTAAGACCAGATGAACTGGAAACAACTTGGAAAATCCCTCAATGCAAAACAAAATTCAAAATGTTGTAGACCTGACCTTTTCTCACTAAACTTGTAAATGCAAAAACAGTCACACAGTTAATTCATGCCTGGTCTCATAGCATAAACATACTTTGGTGCACTTTTATTTTTAGCCAGACATGAAATACATACCAACAAGTACGTATCACTACAGTTTCCAAATGAAATGAACAGTAAATAGAGGCAGTAAAACTCTGTACATCAGTGTGAAACGGATGTTAGAGTTTTGATTAATAAAGTGCAATTTTGGCACAATTATTTAGAAGCATATTATGTTATCTGCCACAATACATACTTAAATCGATGTAATTAAAATGTGCCAGAGTTTACATATTGAACCTGTGTTTCAGCGCCACTCTGTGGTGAAACATGCTGTAAAGCATGTAAAAATGGTGTTGCACAAAATGTGCACAGAGGTACATATTTTTATGAGACCAGGTTGGTCAATAATTCACCATGTGTATAAGCAAACTTACTAATATAGTAACTGTTACAAAACATTCAGTCCACTCTAAAGGGATTAATTAAAGAACAAAGACCACAGAAACAGTAAGAAGTTAACACTCATTTTAAATTCAGTGTTTAGTCGGTACTCTGGGCTATCAAAATTTCTACGACCATTCTTGAATCCTACATGGATATTGTGTTTATTGGAAAGAAAAAAAATGCAATGAAAACTTCACTATTGTCAGAATCAGATTTAGAAAGAGCTTTATTGCCAAGTGTGTTTGCACATACAATGAATTTTGTTTTGGTGTCACAACTTCCAGTACAGAAACGTCAATAGCAACACAAAAAAAAAAAAAAAAAGCTATAATAAATTTTAAATAAATAAATTGTATGTACAAGTGTGGTATAGACAAAATAGAAATGGAATAAAAATAATGACTAGAAATAATAATAAGATGAAGGATGTACTATAATGTAGGGTGATAAAATAAACATTGGTTATTGCCCATATTTTTATTGCACA
>JAUCMU010000125.1:21000094-21023877 GCA_032275025.1 Enteromius treurensis
CCTCAGCTCGCTTGGAACCTCGCCGGAGGTGGTACGAAAAAAAGTACCTGGAAGCCGGTACAGGTACAACTTTTACAAGGTGGAAAACCAAACAGAGCCGAGCCGAGCTGGTACTGTGTAGTGGAAAAGCGCCATAACATCCCAAATATATCAAGTTATGAAAGTAAAATGGGTTGTGAATGCCATTTCGGGTTGTTTTCAATATCACACACCTTAAATTAAGATCACAGTCCATTCTACGTGCAGCCAGATCCGCTTATATGACTTGGCATGAACTGAGATTTTCTGCTCTTCGAAGCAAGTTTAATGTTTATCCATCTGTTATCAGAGCAGAAAAACCTTCTCACTGCCAGACTAACTATTCCAGTTAGTAGATATCGCAGGGTTGTTTGTGTGCTGTCTCTGTAATCTAGAAGCGCGCGAATGGAGACATCTGTGTTTCTAGACTTTAATTAGGCACTAATGGGAATGTTGTGCCAAACCGCTTGTTCACACACACACACACACTATTCTTCCATCGTAACGCAGGATTAACAGTGACTACTGGAAGCTGCGGGCGGTGTTTTACATCGATAACACACACATCAGTCATAATCACACTCCCGGTCTTACAGACGAACAAGGAGCCTTGAAGTTCCGCGTAAAGGAAGTCGGTTGCACATGCTGTTAATGAAGTTGTGTTTTCTGCAGAGGGGGTCAAAGGTCAATACGACCGCAGGTTCAGAGAGAGGACAGCTGTTTTTGAAACCACTCTTCTTTTGTTCTTATACCCTTTTCTGCTTTTATTTTCACTGCCTTCCATTTCTTTGCATATTTAGTATTTTCTTTCTTCACACAACTCTCTCTCTCAGTCTCTCGTTCTGGCAGTCATTCCTCTCCTCTCTTATAGAGGGTTTGGTAGAGCAGATGTCCTCCCTCATGTCAGAGCGCCTCACAGGTGCATTCTGGGTCTTCGACATCAGCGGTCTAATTGCTTCCTCACTCTGGTGTGTTGTGACTGTATTTGGGTCTCAGCGGAGATGTTGTCAGCGCTCTCTGTCTTCCAGGAAGCTCTGGCTGTAGATAATGCTGTAAATTAGACAGATTGTCACCTGGACACAGCTGACTAACACCTGTGTGCAGGAGGTTTTAGCTGGACTGATGTGGCTTCCGTTGAAGGGGCTTCTGTTCGGTGCAGAGAGTTTTGCTGTCTGTTTAGTGGAACAAATAACGGCTCTCAAGAGATAAGCCATTGTCAGCGCTTTACTGAACATTGTGCAGATATTTCTTTGTTCAATCTTTAAGCTTTTTTAATAATTTTGCAATTCTAAGACATCCCCATGTTGCGGTGGATAAATACATCTCTGTTGGCTTTTGAGTAGTTTTCACATAAATGGGTTTATAACAGATGTCCCCTAAAACACTGATGGCATGTATAATTTCCTTTTTGAGCTATAAAAAGCCCTCTGCGTGGTTGTCAGGTTCAGGGCAGCCGCAAATCTCATGAATGAACCTGACTCATCTAATCTCTGGATTAGAACATCTGTGTGTCATGAACAACATGCTCTCTTTCAATCTCACCGCAATTCTTACATGTTTTACAAAGTGGCTAATTTGTACAAATACGTACAACCTTACTCATACTAATTCACACGATCTTACATATTTTACATATTGCCAATTCTTATGAATTTGTACGAAAGACTTGCACCTAACCCCGCACCTAAACCTGGGGTCAATGGGGTTTAGACAAATCATACAAAATCGTACAAGTAAGTTTGTACGAACCTGCCACCTCGTTAAATATGTACAAATTACGGCTCTTTTGTAAGACAAGTTCTTTCGTAAGTTTTCATTTCTCTAAAAGTTCTGTTTTAACTCCTCTGTAAGTTCTTTACCTTTTTCCCTGCCAGACTTTTTTTAAATGCCGTTTTATAACGAATTTCAAGAGGAACACGTACGAACGATTGCCAGCTGCTGCCAATCTCCCTACTACTAATTACCCTATCAGAACTCCTTCCCTCCACTTTAAATAACGCTCACTTCCTCTCTCTGGTCTCTTTCTTTTTTTTGACTTCCACCGCCTTCCCTTTACCGCCACCAGAGCAAGGGCCAGACCGGAGGAGAAGGACAAAACTTACCAGATATCTATTTATCGTTTTTTTTTCTATTCGGAAACTCCGCCACCGTAACCACTCAGCTACCTTTTAAAATCTCCCGGTTAGCCACTTATTGTCCTCTCGCCGCTTTTAACAATCACCACTTCCTCCCAGGGGGCACGCGGGGACCAGGCTGGGCTCCGAGCACCATTCAACCCTCGCCTCCTAGGGCTAAATCTCCTGGGGCTCGGGGTCCGCTGGACTCCCTGCCTGCTCCCCGGACAGTCCGCCAAACAAGCAATTATATTACTAATCGAAGAGGAAGTGGGAACTAGTGAAAAGTTGCCAGCCACCGCTAACCGCTTCTTACTTCCGCTAAATTTCAGTTTGCTTCTGTACTCGGTCTGAGATAGCAGACTATCTTACTCTAACGACCGGACCAATCAACGAACAGAGGGCAGTCTAATGGCACTTTTCCACTGCATAGTACGGTACGGTATGGTTCAGTACAGCTCACTTTTGGGGGGTTTTCCACTGGTAACAGTACCTGGTACCTGGTCCTTTTTTTAGTACCACCTCAGCCGAGGTTCCAAGCGAGCCGTACCGTTACCAAAATGTGACGTGTAAACTCTGCTGGTCACTGATTGGCCGGAGAAAATCATCATTACACCGTCACTGAACTCGCGACACGAGACACAACAGACCCGCTAGATTTAAATAAGCACAGCCAGCGAAGGATCGGACGCAACTTTTTTGTATAAAGAAACACACCTTTTGTATCAACCAAAAATGTTTCGTGGTCTATTGAGGAAGTACAGACGTTCCTCTCACTGATAGCCGAGAAGAGGATCCAGCGAGAGCTTGATGGGCCGATGCAGAATGAAAAATGCTCCATTGTTGTGTGTTTGTGTGGGGCGCGTTTACGATGATGTCACGGCAGAAGAGGCAGCGCAACTATAACGACACGTGAATAAACCCGCCCACTCTAAAGCGGTACTAAATTGCATTGGAAACGCAAACCGAGCCAAACTGAGCCGTACCGTAACGAGCCGTACCACCCAGTGGAAAAGCGCCATTAGTTGACGTGTTTTTGTGGCTGGTTTGTTTGTTTTGTTTTAACCATATTATTAATACTCTATTTCAAGAATATATTTTACAATAATAATTGTTTCTCTGATAATATATATATATATATATATATGTATGTATACACACACACACACACACACACTAATATAAAGCATACGCTGATCTTTGACTACAAAATCAATCTAAATAAATAGGTAGGCTACATATACTGATATCAACATGCTTCAGGTGTTTTTGTGTGTTTGTTTTGTTTTTTAGTGATCAAAAACATGCTGCATGGATAAACCTGGAGGACATTCACTCGAGTCTCTTCAAACTGTTCACCAACATGAGATGTTCAACTACACTGATATTCTCTTGTAAAACAAGCTCCCTTAATACTGATGGTGGTTACTTTTTCTTGAATTCAAACACTCAAATATCAGGTATTTACAGGGTTCACAACATCACTCTATTCCCCTATTTATGTTTAGTGCTTTGCTACAACCTGTAGTGTTAAAAGCGCTATATAAATAAAAGTGATTGATTGTTTGACTACCCTAGTTGGTGCACCTTGGAAGCATTCATTGCACCTCTTTTTCTTTGCCCACAAACACCTTTGCGTATATACACAGGACAAGACGGGTATATTTAGGAGAGGTGCATTCAGTATTTAATGGGACTATTAACTTCAGATGCACCTCATCACACACTGCCAGCCCAATTTGTACTGTGCTGCTACTTTTTAGTGCCCATTTCAGTCTGGAGCCCAGATGCAGGGTGGCATTCAAAGAGATGTGGCAGAGAAAACATGAGGAGGGGTTATATACAGAAAACCTTGCATACATAATATGGACACGCACAGTTAATATTAGTTAGTTAGTGAACTTTATGTAACAAAGATAAAACTCAATCTATAGGGATTCCGTGATATTAAAATAAAGGCCTTTTTGATTACAAATGTTATGGCTGACAACCAATAAATTTACAGAAAAATAAACAATAATTTAGTATTTCAATCCGATTCTATTATATTGTGTAAAATGAATAAGTAAATATAAAAATATAAAATGAAAATCTCCATATAATAAAGCACACATTGTATGTTCAATTGTAAACCCCACTCAGCATCATGACAGACCAAAAACTGTTTTTATTACAACTTTATTAAAAAGGAAACACTGAAAAAATTATATTGCACAAGTCTTCTTCATACCCTTACGTAACTCAAAACTTTTAGTCTTTTTGGATATTATTCAACAAGCTTTGCACATCTGCACTTCTTTTAGATCATCTCAAGCTTTGTCAGATTGGCTGGGGACCATCGGTGGACAGCCATTTATAGGTTCCTCCAAAGTTGTCTGATTGGCTCCAAGTCCCTGTTCTGGCTGGGCCACTCGAGGATGTTCGTAGAGCTGTCCCTAAGCTACATCATTTCATTGCCAGAGTTATTTGGGTGAATTTTTGTCAATTCCAGTCAGAGTTTGATGTATCTTTACTGAGGAGAAGCTTAAGTTTGGTCACTTTGGTCACAAACCTAGATTGGTGGAGTATTGCAGTGATGGTTGTCCTTCTTTAAGTTTCATTACATGTTAAGTAAAACATTTCAAAAAGCTTTTTATATATATATATTTTTTTATTTAATTTTTTTATTTTTTTTGAACCGCCATCCCTTTTATACTTAAATTTCTACTTTCACTAATTTTGGAAACATTCACTTTAGTGTTGTTGTTTTTTTTAGTTTGTTTTGTTTTTTTGGTGGAGTTTGTTGTTGTTAATTGATCTGTTTTAGGGCCACTAAACATGAAACCAATAATCCATTGCTTAAACATATAATCAAAATCAGTGTGAAATCTCATTGAATTCCATTAATTGGCTTTCAGTGGCTCGAGTGTCCATGTGTATCTCAAGTGTGTGTGCCCGACTGACTGCAGACCTACTCATGCACTTTACTGCACTGCAGAGTCCCCGTGGAACAGATCCAGGAGTTGTTTTCAAGACACACAAACGCACATACGCATTTGAAGCTGCAGAGCATAAAGATGCCTGGTGTTAAACATTCACCCACACACACTTGACTCTCTATCTCTCCCTCTCTTTTCATGGTTCTGGTTCTTTACCAACACACAGACATGCACACACACAATATGCATCCTCCACAGAGTATTCAGGTCTGACTCCTACGTTCGTGTCTGCTTGAGGAGGTGATTTGCATGTATTATCTCGGACGCTAAACACTGCAACTACGAGGTCTAGCATTTCATTTTGCACTCGCAGACAACTAATAAACCATTATTTTATACGAGGTAGTTAGGCTCAGGTAACAGGAAAGAAGATACACCCACTCCCTTGTCTAATGCTTTTTCTGGCCGCTCTCATTTCTCGCTCTCCGTTTTATTTGTCTCTCTCGCTATTCCTGGAGGAGAGCCTGAAATTTCTTGCCCGTCTCCTGCTCAACGTACTGTCAGCTCATTTCTCAGAGGCCCTCTGGGGTGCCCGTTGGGATTGGAACTACAATACCCAGAATTCCCTGAGGGAAACTGTTCCACAGAGGCTCAATGATAGCACAAGATGACACCCAAGAGATATACAAAGTGGGATCTGCATGCACACATAAATAGGCAAACCGGTAGGGGGATTGGAATTTGTTTTGTACTTCTCACTCACATGCACTAACCTTCATGATGGACCAGTGGCCTTTTCGTGTTTCTGTTTTATGGTTGAAAATGCAGTGTGTTTCTTAAACATTTGATTTGCAAAGAATAGGTTCAAACAACTGCCAAAGGGTGTTTTAGTGAGTCATGGTGAGGTGTGGAACCAATCCACATGATACCATCATACGTGACTGAGCTTTTCTTTCAACAAGAAAGAGTAGAGGTCCTCTCCTGCCAAAGAAAAAACCTGAAGGAACAAACATTCACATAAAAGAACTGGAACAAGGATCGATGGGAGGTGCTGGGTGCCTAGCACTTAAAGATGCAACACACCAAGTAGTCATTTCAAAATTATTTGGAGAGAAAAAGTAGGGAAGGCAAAAAAATTGAAACACGAGCAAAACAAAAGAAATCGTGTGGGTGTGCACGAGCCAACAATTGCCTGAATAAAGTCAAACAAAAGGGCAGAGGCAAAACGCACTGCCTTCATGTTTGATATGTAATTACAAAGATTTCTGCAAAAAGTGAGGTGAGGAGAACGTTTTTGAGAAAGGCCAGTGTGAAATGGCTCTGACAGCGAAGATCCAGCTGAAAGCTTTAAAATAATTGTATTTCCCTACTTTATTGCATGCACTCAAACAGAGTAGTAAATTCATTGGCATCTGATTAAATGTAGAGAAAGGCTCTAATTGTTCTTCGTTCATCCTCACCGCTTCCTGCTGCGCTTCGACCTGCTCACTAGGTGTGCTATTTCTAGAAGGTGCCATGTGTGTTTATTCTGAGAATTGAGTCTCATAAGAATTTTTCTGCAAACTTGTTTTAGCTTTGTCTGCTAAAGACCTAAAAAGCTTTGCATTTGAACCGATTCGCCCTCAAATTTCACAACAAATAACAAGCTTCTCTGAAAACTTTTTTCTTCCCCAGTGCCTTTTCCCCTGTTTATCTTTCCCTGTTAGTCTTTCATCAGGACTCACTATCACCACAGGGAGATTTTTCTTTTTGGTTTTTGAGCATGATGCAACAGTGTGTGTTTTTGTGCGCCATCTGACACTTCACAGGGTGTCATTTCAGCTGTGTGTATTGCAGAAGGGGTGTTAGGGGGCGAGATATAAGGGCGCACCCCTGGGAAATGAGCAGTGCGCTCCGAAAAATCAGCTTCCCCCATCCTAGCACGGCCGCGGGGGAATCCTGAGCTCTTCAAAGTGTGCGTTGTGGCAGCAGGGGAGCGAGGTAGAAAGCAAGAGGAAGAGAGAGGACTGCTGGAGATCATGGCAGCGCATTAAGAATCATTTAAAAGTTACAGATGTGAGGGGGGCTCATCTCCGTCTCTTTCCTGCTGCTCATGCTCGTTCCAGCTCCCTCGTAAGCCAACATCACACGGCCTACTCGACACATCCGACATGCAGTGAATGGAGCTGCCAAACTGGCCGAAAATAGAAAAACGCAATTACATCAGATTCCGAGGCAATAGTTCTGTACGCGAGCATGAACTGGCTGTTCTCACTGATCTCTCTCAAAACCCTGCCAATGCATGTACCTTAAGCATGGCAATTTTCATTACACTTTTTTTTTTTCATTCCACGTCCTGGAATTTCTCCAATTACTATGGGTGGAGATAGGCAACTCACTTTTCATATCAGTGAGTTCATCTGTAATTAACTCTCTAATTTTCCCACTACTTTTAATAACAGAACAAGTCGAATTTTGGGGGAAATGAATGAGAAAAAGGGAACATTCTGAGTAGTTTCTTCCAGAGGATTAGAATTCCCATCATTAATAACCTCTAGCCTTCATCTGTACTACTTTCACCATCATGGCTCACCATTTCCAGGCCATTTTCCAAGCCTCTTAACGCCTTGTAATTGGTCCTGATCAATGATTTTGCGTAGGAGACTGATGCATTTAGATTTACTGAATTTTTCCAATTCACATCACAGCTCTTTTACCTTTAGCTGTGCGTCTTTTCTAAGAAGGAAATGGAGCTTATGTGTGACATCAATGAAAGAAGAGCGAGGGAGAGTGAGAAGTGACACTTTAGATTTGACTGAAAGGGTACAAAGAGGGCTGTGTTAATACATCAGGTCTCATCTAGTTATGAATAAGTGACAGCAAATGTAATTTGTGTTAAAGCTAGCTGAAAGGGCGCATGCTTTTAGAGCGATTGCCAGGTTAATTACAAGGCCAGATTTGACTTTGCTCGCATCCGTGCGTTGCTGACAGGACTTACTTTTTGTTTATGAGCTGCAAGGTATCCATGGACTCTCTCGGCCCTGAGGAACGGTGTGCTGTGAACGGAGAACCTCACATCTAGAGTCCTGTGCCGCACTTCCACCAGACTGAAAATGTTGACGTCATCTGCCCCCACAGACAGCATGTCTGACAGGAAGTCGCCAAGCAGCTCATACCTGCTCTTCAGATTGCCACGGCGTTCCACGAACTCTGTGGCGGAGATGTCTGTCAGAGACACAAACATAAAAGCACGATACATAAGTATAAAAGAAGCATATGAATTTTACCTAAGCTACAAGAACTCAAGAACATGGAAAAAAAAAACCCAGCACCATTCTTGAACTGAGGTGCAGAGCTCATGAAAAATGCATGGTCACGTTTTTTTTCTCGTCAACACATCTCCTTGTCATTAAGTGAGGTTAGTGCCTGTCAGTGGCTGTTCGCACAAACTCCAGCTGACATACCATGTCAAAAAGTCTAGGACGAGGGCTCAAACTACTGCATGCGTCAAGTCTTTGTCACCTTAGTAATGGGTGCCTGTGCTTTACAGTCACGGTTCCCGACACGTCATGATGAAGCTGGCCACAGACTCTGAGCTTTTCAGGTAAACTGTGACAATTCTGCAACCATCTGACCATCGATTTTCCTGTGCTGGAGGTGTGCTTGCCTCCAAACACCCAATGGACTGTTCTAATTGGGAAGCTTAGCCTACAGTTTGGGACTGTGAGGGTGGTTGAATGGTGGCCCCAGGGGAGGTGTTAGACTGACTGAGAGAGATCCCAAGCTCAGTCTGTCCCCAGGCTAAGTCGGTGTCCCTTGGGGCCTGTGCTGAAGAGTGGCAGGGGTGTCATAACTCTCTTTGAAACTTCACAACTCACATGTTTGTGGAAATTGGGGGAGAGTTTACAGTGAAATGGAAACATGCTCTGGATTTCACTTTCCTTTGTGACCCCTCACCCTTAGGAAACTATATGAGGAAATGCTATGGTTATAAACGGGCTACAACAAGCATGGTAACAATTCATATTTTTAAGGTCTAAGTGAAATTGTAAATTAGTCAACTAGTAGACTGTCTGCTTATTATATTCTAATAGCTTGTTTTAATGATCCCTTAATAGACTATAAGTAATTTTGAAACTTATTTTACCAACCCTAACTTGACACTAATAGGTCAAAAACATTTCAAAAAACCTTTCTAATAAAGTGTTGTGTGTGTGTGTGTATAAGAAGTTTAGATAGAGTAAGGTTTATTCACAAGAAATGGATACTTTTATTCAGCACGGCTGCATAAAACTGATCAAGTGACAGAAAATATTACAATATACACTTACAATGTTGGTAAAACATATTTCTAATAAATGATGTGCTTCTGAACTTTCTATCAGCAAATCAGCATATTACAATGATTTCTGAAGGATGATGTGACACTGAAGACTGGAGTAACGGCTGACAAAATTTCAGCTTTGCTATAACAAGAATAAATTACATTTTAACATGTAATAGAAAATGGTAATGGTATTTCACATATACTGACTATTGACTAATTTTGATAAAAAATTGGATTTAAAAATTTGATTTTGATAAAAAATAAATAAATTCAGCTTTGAAGACATTCTTTTAAAAATTAACTATTTCTGACACTAACCTTAAGAATAGTAGAGTACAATTTACTTTTTAATTGTATAAGCTTTAATCAATTTCAAATAATCGGAAAATGACGGGTGCAAAAAATTAGGTGAAATATTTTCCATTCTGACAGCTACATACTGTCTGTCGTCAAATGTAGCGTCTTTCTGTGCTAAATTCTGTAACATAAGCTGTGTTTGTGTTCTTTTCTCTTGCAACCCTAAAGTATATCCCCACTCTGATGGTGGTCGTTCAGTTTTGTGTGCCGCACACACCTGAACATCTGTGAAGTGAATCATTAGTGCTTGAAGACTGTCAATCATGGAGGTTTAGGTGGGGGCAAGGAAGGAAACTGTGATTAGCGTTGGGGGGTGCAGGAAGGGTGGCTGTCTGCTCCCATCAGGAACTGTGTGTGAAGAGGAGACTCATCATGACAGCTGGGAACAGCCTCACACCTGGCTTTGATCCAAGCCCAGATCAAACCTGCTCCCCTTCCCACGGGCATTAAGCAAGGGATGTGCTTAACACCTTTTCTGGATGTTAAACACTCACACAAACACACACACACATGTTGTTTTTGTGGGGCCTCTCTATGATGTTTGTTTTTAATGCAATTGTCACGCGCATCTTTCAGTGAAGCACAGTTCTGTGATCAGGAGTAAATCTCCACCTGAAGACCAGAGGGCAATCTCGCGCAGAAACTCCAAATAAAGAAGAAACCAGGTAATGGCTATTCATGAGATCCAAAATCATCACTTCTGCTATGCTTGCCGCCATATTTGTGTCTGAAGTGACAATGAACACAGCCCATCTATATGAGATTTAATAGACAATATTGATAATAAATTAACTTGTACTACCATTCCCTGATTACTTGTCAATTTAAAACTGACATCACTTCAAAGCACGTTTGAATCAATGATAGTGTAACAACATAACATTAGCTAGCTTACTACACAATCCAAACTGAATGTAAATTTAGCTAATATTTTTAACTTACAATTTATAATAAATCATTCTTTTAGACAAATTTCAGTTGAATTGTGAATGTACTTGCTCGATGAAAGCTTTAAATCCTGAAGAATCCTTTGCAAGCTGCTCCTGTTTCACAGCGAGCGAGACTCGCGCTAACGTGGTCCTTTCACATTTTGGTCTCAGAAAGTCAATTTTACTTAATACAAGCAATGTGATTACTGATCATGAGCCCAACATCCAGCAAGCCAACAAAACAAGCAGTCTAACTGAGGAAATATGTCTTTCACTTCTAGTATATCCTTAAACCCGGATTTCATTTTTTTAGCACACCAGCCCATACAAATTTCTCTTTCATTAAAAAAATAAGCTTTTCTATTTATTCATAGGCTACATGGCAGCCACGACATGACGTTTCAAACTTTCAGTTGTTATCCTTTCAAAATGTATGCCTTATGTTTGTAGCCTATGTATTAAATTACTACATCATCTATGCAGCCAGACAATATAATCGTACAATAATGAAATCGTATATCATAATCGTAAATCGAAATAGTAAATGCTGCTCCACCTGAAAGCAGGTGATGGAGATTAACTGCTAACCGGCTTTACTGACAAAATGGGTAAACAATCGCGATTAATTGCTTTCAATAAACTGTGCAGTCCTAGCTGCATACCGTTTAGCCTTTTGAATTATGTGGCATAATCAGTGTCCTCAAAAAATAACCTTAAAAAAATGTAATACAACTGTCATACCCATGTCATTACAAAAATGTGTGTCCCTGTACTGTATACCACAAAAACTAGTACACACACACAAACATATCTAAACTGTGTGTGTGTATTAGGGATGCGCCAAGAATCATTGGCCTATATGTAATGTGTGTTTGTCAGTAAAGCCGGTCCTGTAAGCAGCAGTAAGTGCCATCAGGTGCGTGATTTCACATTGAGCTGTGTATACACTACACACATCTGTTATTCACTTACGAGCTGCTTCTAAGAGGATGCCACAACAACAGGGGCAATGGTGCCACATACAGCATGTATGCATAATTAATGAACAAAGTAAAAAAATAAATGTGTTATAGAGACAAATAACGTTATTGTATACAAATAAGGTGCACTTCTAACACAAATGAAACCCAATCTCAGACAAATAATCAAAGCAAATGATTCTACTTATAAACAGATATGCAACTTAAATCAGAAGTTTAGCTGTCGTGGTTTAGGTGACAGCGTGGTGGTAATTATCTTAGAGAATTGGTAAAAAAATCCCAGCAAATGAATGCCAATATTTTCCCAAATTCTCTTTTTAATGAAACTACAAAGTCCCGTTTGGGTGGAAAACTCAGGGTTACCTGGGAGATGAGAATCAAAACATGAGACTTTTTTTTTTTTTTTTTTTATAAGTCCAGTGTAAGTTTTTTTTAAATATAAGTCCAAACTGGCTAAGCAGTCAGAAGCCTCAAAAGTTCAACCTAAAAACGCTTTTCTTGTTGAGTGTCCTGCAGAATGTGGGAGTTTATGTAGAAATGTGTATATGTGTGTGCCCTGTTAGTGTACAGGCAGAGCAGAGGTTATGAGAATAAGGTTGTGAGAGTTTGTGAGCACGTGTTTGGTTATCTCCATGAGCTAGCATGGGTGTCTAAAGAACCGCACATACTTTCCCTCATATTTCACTTTACAATCAGTTCACTTCCCGAGATGCACAGAGCAAGCTATAATCTCAAAGCAGCAGCATTAAACAGGCCTTACGACTCTCCATTGCCTTCAACATTTGCTCCTGAAATGGGATTTCAAATGTCAAGGAGGCAGTAAATAGTGCGAAGTCGAACATTCTGTTAGCCCAAAATTCAATGCATGTTGAGACAGGGCTCCAGGGAAATAAACAGCTTAAGTATTTGGCAAGAACATTAACCCATACCTCTATTGACTGATGTCATTTTCATGTGCATTTTAAACTGCCTGAAGTACTGACAGATGCTGACGGCCACTTCTGAAACTAAACGCCTTGTTTTGAGACTTGTTTTTTTTTTTTTTTTGCTAAGCTGTTGTATTTCTAGGAAGCATAAAACTCCTGAGGTGTTAAAGATAAAAGTGCCAACTCCCCAAAGGATTCAAGGTGACTGAGTATGAAGCAATTGCAATATGAGGATAATGTGCAATTTGGCAAATACTGCCGCATAACAACTCACCACAACAAAAAATATCAATATCACCTATCAACAGAAATGCATGTTATTTATCTACAATCACAATTATTTTACTATGAACACTGGTAGTTTGGATTTTTATTGTATAAAGCTGACAATTGGGTATGGAAACATTTTAGGCATGGGCGAACAGGGCAGCCGCCCAGGGCGGCATTTTTCCCTGTCACGTGGGGGCGGCACAAGCACTTACCGGGGAAAAAAAATCATCTGCTCCCCTAAGCGGTTTTCTATTATCTATCATTGCCTATCTATGACTATGGCATTTAAATACCCTAGTTTCAAATCTAGCGCGCATAAAAACAATACCATTCTCGCCAGGGAGTATTTCTGCACCGCAAGAGCATACAACACTATGCACCTGCAAAAAAGCGCTCTCGCGTGAATGGTGCTTTACAGGGCTTTTGCGACTCTCTGCGCTATATCAGCTGTTCAACCTCTGCTCGCTCGTCAAATACACTTTTTAAGACTTTGGAGGCAGGGATCAATTATCAGATCTCTCCACTTTAGGAACAGTGTGTTTGTGTGTGGGTTTTATTTTATTAATAATGAACCATTTATGAACCACAATACAACACCAATACATATTTGCAGTAGAATATAATATCATGTATAAAACATGAAACATAATGAATAGTCTAGTCATTTCAATAATTGAGAATCAATCTAGAATACTGCAATGATCCGGCAGTCAGCGCTAGCAGCCAGGTGCATTATGGGTATTTCTTTAGAGTTTACTTATTTTTGTATCATTTAAGCAAGTTGGGTTTTTGTATTATTGATGTTATGTGTGTTTATGTTCAAGTTAGTTTGGGTGGGTTTGGTTCATTTGCAGCCCTGTTATAAAAAAGTGTAACTGTTATTATCATGGAGAGAGATGTGTAGGGGAGGGACTTCTTGATATTGCCGCATGTGTTAAGAGCTCAATGAAAGGCTAAATGTAGTCAGAAGGGAACACAGTCTTCTGATTGGTTACACTATCAGTCCTGTCATATACAGTGACACTACTGACTGTAAAAAAACAATATGCACATGTACTGAGAAGAGAGAAATGAAGTTTAGGTGCATTCATATGCCAATGGCTGCTAGGGAAAAAGATAAAGTAATGTTGTGGATAAATGTGAAGATTCAGAAATTTCACGCATTTTTGAATTCAGTCTGTCAGTACAATACTATAAATTAGTTGTTTTAATAATTTCTTCACAACGCGTTTAAGTTAGTCTTTACAAGAATGAAACGTAACGGTAACGGTATACACTATACTACATCATTTTGGGCACTTTCATCCTGTTCAAGAGTTTTTGCTGTTGAGTTCCTGTCTAATTTCATTAGCTGACGCTGCTATGACCATTGTGTCAGTGCCAATCTTCAGCCACGCCTTTCGTCAACGCTTCCCTTTGACTTTGAACGGGTGACGTCAAGGATTGCCCAAAAGCATTGAGGATCTGCTGGCGGCGCTTTACTGCCCGCAACGGTACGTTGTTTTAAAGTTGAGATCGACTTAGAAAGAATATCTCTTTGGGTTTGACACTTTAGACTTTGCTTTAGGGATCTTATCTATGCACCAATAGCTCAAGTAACACCCCAAAGAGAAAGGAAAACCTGGAATCGCATCATATGATGCATTTAAAGACTAAACAGAAATACGGGGCAAATATCTAATTGCAGAGACCACAGTAGATTGTCTGATAAAACTATGAAAATACAATAAAAGTAACTAAGATTGTATTTTACTGACACAAATAATCTTGCTTTAATTTTGGAATGTCGGAGATTATAGAAAGAAGAGGCATTTACATAAACATATAAAAAAAGATTGTGAAGTTATTTGTGAAGTCACAGTGCTTGCTGTTGTTCTATGCCTGCCATAAACCCGGTTGCAATGTAGAAATCAAAGAAAAATCTCTTTATAGGCTTATGAGTTTGCTATTGGCTTACATTTTATATTCTGTCTCTCCATCTCCCACAAGGACTTTTGCCCCAATTTAATAGTCTTGAAACTACAAAAAACTTCTGCTACAGTCCATTTCATTTCAGCTTGGTCTTGTTTTCATTAAAACGCTGGCTGTCGTAATGTCACCAAAGTCAATAAGCCCATGAGTTTTACTGCCACGACATGGCACACAGTCAACACAGATCCTGATTCCAGGCCCAAACCATCAAACTATTTGAATGTCTTTGATTGAAATAAGCAGTGGACACAGACTTGGCTCAAGTCTCTGTAATGCTGTATACAGATTCTTAGAGCCTTTAAAATTATTTCAGTTGAAAGTACCATTTACTGCAGCATTATATGCACACTATGAACAGTAATTAATTCGCATTCCAAAAAGACTAAAGAATAATTTTATAGTAGGTAAGCTAGGGTTTCAGGCTTTTAGTTCAGCGCAAATAAATGATGCATTAGAGCTGCAGTTGTCATAAAACTGAGCTTGCATCTTGTTTCTTGTTGACTGTGCATAAGTACCAAAGCGTGAAAGAACTTATGTGCCTTTGCAGTATCAACTTGGCTATAGATGGTTAAACAGATGCATTAAAGACAAGACCAATACGGAATTATTAGGACACCATTATTCTCTGATACCAATAAATATGGACAATTCTATTTAAACCAAAGAGAAGAAATCTCATACTTTAATCATATTAAAATTATAACAAAAGCTCTCTATAAAAATTGTAATCACCAAATGATGACAAAGTCTGAAAAGACACTATATGTATGTGGTTCAAATGGAATAATTTGCAGATAATTGAAGAGAATAATAAATCTCAAGTGTAAACGTTAGAACCTGATCCGCTGAAATGTCATTTTAGGCAAACAGCTCTATGTCATGTACCAGGGTCAAAAGAGTCAAAATCTCTGCATCACAAGACATTCACAAAAGTGATTTATAGAAAGCATTTCTATTTTTTAAGGTTTCAAATAAGCATTAGGAGAATAAAATGTCGAAATCTGGTTGAAATAATGTTACATTCTGACTCAGTTTAACAATATTTATGTAAAAGTTCAAACAACATATTTATTCTGGCTTACATATTAAAATATATAAAAGAACAAGAAAGTAACATTTTATTGGAAGCACATACAATTTTATTGTTTTTTAAATTAATAAAATAATCTTGCTCACAAATGGGCAAAACCTAATCTAGCGGCAAATTTAAAAATGTAAAATTGCAATTAATTAGTATTTGGTGTTATACTAATTCACATTTTAATGTGCCATTAATTCGATCTTTGTTGCAAATATGCCTGACAAGAATTTACATTGAATGCCATGTTAGTGGGTAAATGTAGTAAATGCAGTGCACTACTGTGTAATACTGCTTTAACAATTTTAAGCAGTATTACACTTACCGATTTTATGGTTAAACCCTTTTCTGTCTTTGACCCACCTGCTAATCTCAAAGAGGCTGAGTTGTAGATAGCATCGTCCCGTAGCTCTCTTACATTCACCTTCACGCTAGAGACAGCATCTGGCCACACCCCATCTGACACTCGAACCTGAAACTCATAACTACCAGGAGGAGCGGTCTCCTTTATGATGAGGAACCCTGTTCGCTTGTTCAGGATAAAATAACTGTAGGCAGAAACAAAATAACAGGATTAAAAATGAATTGTCCAACTGGATATTTGCTTTCCTGTTCTTGTAAATACAAAATATACAACTCTAAAACCTTTTTTCAGAGAAGACCGTGCAAAAACCAACAGCCACTACATAAACAAAAAAACCAAAGTGTAAATCAAAGAGATCGACAAACGCACAATCCACGGTCATTTGAAATGTGTCTTGAGTGAACGTTTTTCAATAAATGGTTGGAGGGGAAGCTAAGGCATGGTTCTGGGTTATGGAAAGGTAAAACCAGGGACTGTGGAAAATTAGAGGGTGAATTCTTGTGTTGAGAATGTTTTTCTTTCTAACATATTGCGAAAGGCACTGAAATACAGATTTAACCTAATCTGAACTTAACAACTTCCAAAACTGAAAAGCACAAATTACGAGTCAACTTCTGACCTCGCGAGCTTGCTGAATGTACATGTGCACAGAAACTCTATAGAAAGGATGAAAGCAAACACATTTTAGTTACAAGCTAAAACATATTAAAGGGATAGTTCAACCAAAAATGAAAACTCAATTCATAAGGTCATTAATTACTCATGTCATTCTAGACATGTCAGACCTTAATTCATCTTCGGAACACAAACACTTACTACATGTATGTTTCTGGACCTTGGATCGTGTTAGGATCCTTGCGGTTTATGAAAGGGTCAGAGAGCTCTTGAAATTCATCAAAAATATATTATTTTGTTTTCCGAAGATGAAAGGTCTTACAGTTTCTTTTTTTGTTTTTGTTTCCTAATAGAGCAAACATTTTGATCTATATTGTCTTTTTGAGCCTTCTCACAATATGCTGGGTGTACTGAAGGTTCTGAGAGAGCAAGAGCTCGGACGTGCTCAAGACATCTCAAGGCTGGCCTTGTCAGGATCATCTTATCATTGTATACACCTTTCCAGTAAAGTGCACAACATCAATAGAGAAGAGAAAGAGATGAAGACAGATGCTGAGATGTGAGAAGAAAGGGTTAGACATTGTTCTTAGAGATCCCTTGACCCCTTTAAATAACACAAAGAGTGCAGGGAAACTGGGTAAGGTGCTGGGAGATGTGTATAAACATGCTAACCATGTGAAAGGGATGATGCAATGATGTGGACAGAAAGGAAAAAGGTGTTGAAAGAAAAAGGAGTAGAAAACATAGAAAAAGGTCTCACTTAGGAACATGTCCCTCGAAGGCATACGTCTTGTTATCCCAGTCATCTGGATCTGGTGAGTAAACCTTCCCTAGTACATTGGTTGGCATTCTCCCTGTCATTATATAAAAACAACCTTGTGTCAAAACATTGCATGTGCATCAGGTGTAGTACACAGTATGTATAAATGCAAGCCCATGTCTGTTGCAAAAATGTGTATATGCTGTGTGTGTGAAACAGAAAGACTCTGTGTCACTGCAGGCATACAGCACTGTCCACAGATATACTTTATGTCTACTGACATCCGTAATCTGAAATACTTTATGTAATATACTACATATATATATATATATATATATAACACAGGGCTGTTAAATACTTGATTCTGGTCAGTTGATGACAGTTAAAGTGTGCAGTTTTTCATAAAAAGCACAGCTTACAGTACTGTATGAAGCAGTTCAAGGTGTGTAGTCTGTATTACAGATCCATGTCACTTTTACACATTATTTCAGTTTTTGTACTTACAACAGCACACAAAAACACTGATCAAGAAAATACATATGACAGATAATAGGATAAAATGACAAACAATTTTCATGTTTTTAAATGAACCACATGACCTTTTGTTACCTATGGAAATCATGCTTCATTTATCTGCTATTCTGCTGATGTACAGGCACGCAGGCGGAAATGTGTATGCACAAATATATTTGTTGGTAGTGCTGCCCAATAAATTACAACTATAATTCGCTAATATAGTTTCCAAATTAAGAGAACTACATGCCATTTCTCAGTAGCTGTTTTTGAAGCAGGTAAACTTAAAGTTTACAACTCTCTTTAAAAAAACTCTCTTTTTCTTACAATCACTGCAATAACTGAAATAACACTGCACAACATCTGAACAATGCCTTTTATGTGTGGTAACCATGACACAAGCAGGATAATCAGTAGTCTATATGTGAGGAATAATCAATGACGAACTGATTAGAACAATGCACACCCAAGGTAACAACCACAACACAAAGCAGGTGTGCATTACTTTTAAACAATTCAACGGCTAGTCATCAAATGATAAGCTGATTTCATTTATTTATAGCAAGTAAACAGATCATTCTATAACAATAACTTTGGCCATTGAAACCCTAAACCCTAGCTAAATTGCAACATTAGTGTTATGTTGTACATGTTTTGTGTTTTTCTGTCCCCCACTAATTGCAATTAAAATAATCACATCTAGTAGCAGCTTAGACTCTTGAAATGTATCATAGCAACACCTCTGCCAGGAAACCGACAGCATGTCAAAATCACACAACATCACAGTGAATACTGACACTAGTGCTCACTGATATGGACCAGATTTAACACTTAATATAAAAAATATTAAATCTATATCTATATTCTTCTTCAATTCTCAAAATGTTTAGTCACATAATGTAATTATTGTTTTAAATGTTGCTAAGATATATCTTTATTCTCACCATGCCCCGATATATAATCTACTACAACTGACTTTCAACAGAGCCTTAACTAATATGAACATTACGTTAAATTACAATTACAATTTCTGAAGAATCATCTGACACTGAAGACTGAAGTATACTCAGAAAGGAAAACTTAATTTTGCCATTTTGGAATAAATAACATTAAATGACATTAAACAAAATTTAAATTTTTTAAATATTATATTTTTTCTTTATTTTAATGAATCAAATAAATGCAGAAATTAAGTGACTTGTTTCAAAAACATACGTACTGGTCCCAAACGGTTGAATGATAATGTTTAAAACGTGTACTGTATGTATTAAATGTATGAATGTTATAAATTAATAATAATTGCATAACTTTAGAAATATGACCTGCTTTTTAAGCTATATTTTATATAACTGTCAGAGAAATGCATTGGTTATTTCAAACATGAGAAACTATTTAAACAACCAGGTGAAGTAAGAAACTACTGATTTAAGAGATAAACCCACACCTAAAATATTACAATCAATTAAAATGACATTTTGTCAGCCCATTTATTCAAATGCAGTATACAGTAGCTATAACTGCCCTTTCATGTGCTAGTACATACTTAAAATGTTAAGGCCATTACCTCTGTGACAGTTGATGAACACTTTCTTCTGTCCAGCTACGTGGGCGTGGTCATTCTCATCGCCTATGGTGATAGTGAGGGTGTTCGTGACGGTCTTCGGTGGACTGCCACTATCGGTCATGATGACAGGTAGTAGAAACTCCTTCTGTCTCTCTCTGTCAAAGGCTCTCAGGGCGGTAATGCTGGCCGTGTCATTCCCATTATCCTGCAGGTGGAAATCATTGCTGTAACGATACTCCAGAGGCACGGAGAAGGAAAAGGGTGAACTGTTTTCCTCTGAATCTCGGTCCACGGCTCTCAGTAACATGGAGCTCTGGTTAAGCCGCACAACCTGCGGGCCCAAAACGTTCTCCCACACTATTGGTGCATAGGCAGCCTCAAACTCAGGGCCGTTGTCGTTGACATCCAGCAGAGCCATCTGGATAGTTGCGGTGCCAGTCAACGGTGGAGTCCCGTGGTCTGTCGCAAGTACAACCAAGTGATGCTGTGCCACCTTTTCCCGGTCCAGCTCACTATACACAGTGACTAACCCTGACTGGTCCACAGAAAACAGATGGTAAGGATCAGACTCCGGAGCAATGCTATAAGTGATCTCCCGATTCAACCCTGAGTCCAAATCACTGGCAGCCAAACTT
This sequence comes from Enteromius treurensis, assembly GCA_032275025.1. NCBI lineage: Eukaryota > Metazoa > Chordata > Actinopteri > Cypriniformes > Cyprinidae > Enteromius > Enteromius treurensis. Next base: position 21,020,413 of record JAUCMU010000125.1, read on the forward strand.
GCAACGCTGGTTCCTGGAGCGACATCCTCTCGTATGGCAGGGAGCTGTAGAAAGTGAGGAATGAATACTGGCACATGGTCATTGCAGTCTTCAACCTCTAGGGTGCAATGGAGCAGGCTGGAGTACTGCATATCTTCCACTTTGATGGTGAGATTGAAGCGTTGCTCGCCCGGTCTTTCGTAATCCAGATGTTTCTTGAGACGAAGGGTACCACGCTGTTCCTGTCGATGGCTCACCATGTAAAACTTCTGTTCGGGATCACCGGCCACCACACTGAAGGTCAGCTGGCCATTCTCTCCAGCATCTGAATCCTCTGCTGCAAGCTCTAGTATTGGTGTGTTGGGTTCACTGCTCTCAGGGATGCGTACCGAGCATGAGCGGTCCAGGAAACGTGGGATGTGGTCATTGATGTCTGTCACGTGTATAGTGGCGGTGGCCGTTCCTATCATACCTCCACCATCTCGTGCCTCCACCACCAAAATATATGAGTCAGTCTGCTCCCTGTCCAGGCCAGACATTGCCACTGAAACCGTCCCAGTAGCAGGATTGATACTGAACATATCAGCTCCACTATTGGCGCCATTAAGGGCGGCGTTACCTACAATTCTATAGGCCAGTACTGCGTTTTGCCCGACAGCTGCATCATCCAAATCAGTGGCTGTCATCTCCATGACAGAAGTGCCAGGAGGGGAGTTCTCAGCCACGTCTCCATTGCAGCTATCCGGGGCACAGGCAAAAAGAGGAGCGTTGTCGTTTATGTCCCACACGTTGATTATGACATCGGTGAATCCTGTTAGTCCCTCACCGCCCTCATCTGTGGCCAGGACCACAAAACGCCACACCGCCCGGGCTTCTCGGTCTAATGTTCTCTGAGCATAAATCTTCCCTGTCACCTCATCAATGATGAACTCGCTCTCAGCACCTTGACCATGAAGGGAGTATCTCAGAGCCTCCTGGTCCGCATCCTTATCTGGGTCAGATGCTGTTACCTACAAAATCAAAGCAAATATATTACAACTTCTGCAAACTCTAACAAAAATCTAATCATCTATCCATTCAAACAGCCTTTCATTTATCCATCCACACATTCATCCCCTCGGTTCTAGATTTTAGTGGTTATAAACATGCTAAGCTAGGAGCTGTGTTTCAAAAAGAAACCCAAAATTACTCAGAAGAAAAACTTTAAACTCCTTCTTGACTAAGAAAATTAAAAAGTTAGGGAATAAGATTACCTCCAACAACTTTGGTATAGAAAGATTAAACATTCGGATTAAAAATGAGCCTCTCACATTTTTGGACAAATAAAGGGATGTCACTCGCTGCAAATTCAGACTTTAAATAATTAACTTTGTTTTTTTGGACTTTTATCATTCTGCATGAACCTCGATCGAGACACGATCAAAATGTTGAATGCATTCAGAAGAAAAAATCAATCACAGTGTTTACTATAATTATAAGGTAACAAGCGTTTGAATTCCAATGAATTGTTTTTTTTTTTCACTTTCAAATAGCCTATTAATTGAAAGAAGAATGTGGTAATCACACGTTCATGACCAGTTTTTGTTACATTTAGAGGAGCATCAAATCTTTTCTTTCTATTTCTTTTTCTTTCTTTTTTTTTTTAAACTAAGGAACACGAGCCACAAAAAAGTTGCAATTTTAAAAACAGCAAACATGTTATATGAAAATTGAGCATATCTTATATGTACAATACAGTGAAATAAAAGCCAGTACCTGCAACACAAAGACAGGAGAACCGTCCAGCTCCTCTGTCACACTGCCATAGTACTCATTCACAGAGAACACAGGAGCCTCATCGTTCTTATTCACAATGGTGACTATAACAGTAGCGTAATCTTCCCATTTCCCATCAGATGCCAAAACATGCAATTTATAGAGCTTATTCTGTTCGTAATCCAGCTGCTGGGCGATGAAGATGGTTCCCACCTCTGGCTCCATGTCAAAAACACCTCCCACATTGCCTGATGTAATCTGATAGCGCAACTTGGCATTAGCACCTGTAGAATAAGAGAAGTTAATTAAAACAAGGAAAACCTCCTATTTGGCCATGCATTCATTTTAAAGAGGAAATAATAGACCTACACTGACACTGATATAAAGGCTAAAAGTCAGATACTTTTAAAAGTGGAAAAATGCTTAACAGTAAAAAATGTATCTATTTAAAATACGATAACAAGTTTTTTGCTGCAGGTGAACAACTGTTTCAATGGCCTTTAGAGGTTATTGTCTAGAGTAGCCTTGGAAACTCGCCACCATGGAAACCAATAAACTTCAAATTAGGTGGAGATATGTCTGAATGAAAAATTATTTTATTTTTCTAAACATTTTTTAACAATAATCTGTAAAAAAACAATCATTTCTGATTTGTCCTGCACTTAAACCTTGTTTTGTACTTTTGCATAGCTCTTGTCAGACATTCAATCAAAAGTTCATTCAGCTCAAGCTTTCTTCTGAAGCACACAAGTTCAAACTCAAAAGAAAAGAAGTGTTCAAGACTCACGTAGCTTAAACCTTTTTATTCTGTCAATGTCACCAACCCACCCACATTCTGTTCTTTTGTGCATGGAACTCAGATTCCCCCCATCCCCCCACCCCCTGATTTAAATCATTGACATTTTAGTTTGACTAAGCAGAAGAAAGGTACTGTAAAAGAGTGGATTCAATTCAATTTATTTGACTACCTTCTGCCAAACATAAAAGTGTCCACAAAACAAGCTTCTAAATGTATTTTTATTATTATTAATTTCATAGAGGAAATAAAGTCATGTTGGTTTGAAATTAAATTAGTCTATTGTAATTTCCATTTCAACTACAGTGAGTGTGAAGTACCGAAGTGTGAATGTTCCTGGACCAACATTCCAATCAACCAATCAGATTTGAGGGATTGTTTTTCAGGAAATATCCGTTTTAGCCTTATGATCAAGGTGCTTATGTGGTTCTACACCCTTGTTAACCAGCTATCATTTCTCACTCATTTTAGGCATACATTTTGGCAGGGTTAGGGATTGAGATGTGTATATTGTTTTGAACAGTAGGATCATGTCTTACTTGGCAAAATCACAGTGACCATGACTACAAATGAATTATCCTTATATTTTCTGCTCACTGATCTTTGCATTTCACAATAATAAATACAGTAATTATAATTAACAGGTTGTTATTGTGTTGGTTACTATTTTTGGCAAATTAAACATGTCATCAGGTGTAAAAGGAATTAACAGCATCAAATAGATTTAATATACTGTATTTAAATAGATTTCATATATTTAATAATTGTACCATTAGGTAAACTATCTAAATATATGTGAAGTTTTTGCAAATAAACTATTTCGAGTAGGAGCGCGGTTGATTAATCACAGCTGGCACCTCTGCTCATTACACCTGCCCAATCAAATCCCCTTCTACCTACTATAAATAGCCCGTCCTTTTTCCTTCCACACCCAG
>JAUCMU010000125.1:21051353-21073829 GCA_032275025.1 Enteromius treurensis
TCTTCTATTTGATAATGTTCAGTGCTTTGCTACAATCTGTATTGTTAAAAGCGCTATATAAATAAAAGTGACTTGACAAAAGATGAGAGGCCTGTAATTGTAACTCTGTAACTCTAACCAGGACTGGACAAAGATAGTAACATACACATCTTGGAGCATACCCCCGAAAACAGTCAGTTGATTGACTTATCTGATTACTTACCTGTATACCTTTCTCCAAGCTCCTTGCAGTCTCTGTGTTCCTTCCAGGCTCCACGGACTCCTTCAATATGTGTGTGGTGTGTGCTCATCTCCTCTCACCAGCTCCTCGACTCCAGCGCTTCCTAGAAACAAGATAAAAGACTGAAATCACCATCCATATCATCTCCAGCAATATAACATTCTGTTTTACTCACCTGGTTTTCTCCGTCAAAGACTGTTGTTGATTTTCTGCACTGTAAATAAAGAACACTGTTATACTTAACATCCGCAGTCCGTCCACTTCCTGACAACTGCTGCCAATGTCCTTGATGTTAATACAATAAAAATTCTTTGCTACTGATTTTTTGTAGCTTTAACAATGATTCATGTATATTTATAAACTGAACAATATGCAATGTTTTTACATTGGATTATTCGATTTATGTACCTAATCACCAACAAACCTTGTAAAAAAAAAAAAAAGTATCTTTGTTCTATTTGTTTGTGCTATTGCTTGTAATTTGTTCCACTTATACAGTATTTGCCTCATACTATTATAATTTTTTTTTTGAAAATTACAAAAAAAATCCATGTTTATTTTTAAGAATACAAGAAAACAATAATAAAACAACAACAACAATAAAACTGTCACCAATGGCGCTTCTATGGCTCTCTCCGACCATCAGCAGCGGGAACCCTCGCCAGAATATTAGTTCCGCCCGGACCGCTTTCGCCCACGCACCCCGGCCAGTTTGCGCCAAACGCGCGGCTTTCTCCGCCTATTTAAGGGCCGGCCTTTCATTCAATCAGTGCAAAGTTTTATCGTTCCCCATGGACATAACTCTGAGCGTTTCTTTCCGTGTTTGGATCTTTGTTTATGAACTTGGACTGTGTACCCCGACGCCGATCTCTGCTGCCTGCCTTTCTGAAGTAAGCCTGTTGTCTGTTTTTTCTACTGCACTGTCCCTGCCACCACTGTCTGCTGTGGATTATACCTGTTGCCTGTTGACTCTGTTAAATAAAGCATTGCAAATGGATCCGACCGATTCTGAGAGTTTATCACAGGTGTCATGCGAGGTCCCTCGGTCGATCCCATATACACCATCAAAGTGTTGCAAAGCCCAAATCAGGGCAAGAGCTTCCTTTTCAATCACTGAATAATTAAGTTGATAAGAATTACACTTCCTAGAAAAGAAACCAACTGGGTGATCAATGCCTTCTTCAGAAGTTTGTAACAGAACGGCACCAGCACCCACCTTGCTGGCATCCACTTGCAAGCGAAATGGCTGATCAAACCTTGGAGTTTTCAGAACAGGACCCTCTAGAAGGAGCTTTATAAAAATCATATTAATCAAATCCATATGTTGCATCTTTGTTAAGTGACTAAATCGATCATACAAAGAGCTCAATGCTTCTGAATATCATAATCGACCCTGGAGAACAACACCGCCCCAGGAACATGGGAAGAACCTGCAAACAAAACTGGTTTGACACAAGAGTCAGGTACAATATACCGTGTTGGTTTTATTTACTTTGGTGTCTACAGAAGGTTTCAACAAATTCACTTGAGACACTCAAGTTCTCTTTTTTTGATCTTATGTATTTATTAAATAGTTTAGATCGGAAGTTTGACGTGCAACAGTATATGGACCTGCAAATTTGGCCTGAAATGGAGAACCCACGATAGGCAACAAAGCAAGGACCTGATCACCCAACTGAAACAAATGCAACACTGTACGATCGAAAACTTGTTTCATGCGATCTTGTCCTTTTTTGAAAGATTCTTTTGCCAATCGTCAAGCTTCAAATATCTGCCTGCGGAAATCCCTTACATATGCCAGAACACTTTTTACATCATGACCAAAAACAAGGTTGTTCTGAATAAATCCAGTACTTTCCTGAGTGGCTTCACAGGCCAACATCATTACCAAGGTAACCCAATTTCCCTATCTTTACCCATCTGAACACAATATGATCTAAGCACAGATTTTAATGTTTGGTGAAATCTTTCCAGTGCACCCTGACTCTGGGGATGATAAGCACTGGAAAGACTATGCTTCCAGAACCTGACTGAACAGATTGGAAATAAAATTACTTCCTTGATCAGACTGAATAATTCAGGGTATTCCAAAAATGTTGATAAACTGAGTCTGGCTTTTAAAACTAACTCTGCAGTTAGAGAACATAACGGGCACACAGCTGGATACATTGTCACTTGGCATATCACAGCCAGCAAATATTTTGCTTTGGACTTTGGTAATGGCCCAACAACAATCCACTATAAGGTGTTCAAATGATTGGATAATAGCAGGAATTGGATAACGAGGAGCTGGTTTCACAGACTGGTTTGACTTACCAGTAAACTTACACGTTTGACAAGACTTGACATATAGACATTTACACATTACACATTGACATATACACATTTAGACATATCACGCTTCAGTTTTTGGCCAAAATAAGTTTTTCAAAAGCAATTCTTGTTTTGTTTTGTTTTTTCACTCCCAAATGTCCAGCTGTATAATGTGCCATTTTTAAAACAACTTGATGGAGTGACTGAGGTACTACCACTTGGACTACAGGATTGGCAATAACAAATTCTCCATGTGGCACCGACTTTCAATACAACACATCTTCCTCCAGATTAACATCCAGAAGGAAGATCAACAATTATATTAGGGAACAACTCGATCTTTTTAGTCATACTGTAGAACGTTTTGTCACACACAACGGGAAAACATTTGATGAACAGAAAAATTTGTCAACACTTGTCTCAGAAGTCACAGATGGTATTACCACCAAATATGACAAGCAATGAGAAGCAACTCTTTTTTTATATTATGTACATCTGAGGTAGTCACAGCAAAAGCTACAGGTTTTACTGAAGGTAAAGACTTTTTTGCAACATCTTTTACCTTAAAAAATGGACACTCACTCTTCCAATGACTCATCATACCACAATTTTTTAGGAATATTTCCCTAAATCTTTCTGTGGCCAAAAGAGGTCTTATGGATCAGAAAAAAACTTGTCAGCCATAAGGGCTGCCTCACTGACCGTATCGGGTTTACGTTCACTAATGTATATTGCTAAGTGTTCTGGAACCGAGTTTTTATTATGTTCAAGCAACAAATTCCTTCAAATCTTCTAACTCCAATGATTTAAACAAACTGAGATCTCATGAACAAATTCAACATGTGTTTGTTTTTCAGGTTTTTTTTTGTCTATAGGCCTCTGGGACCAACTCGTAAGCCCTCAACACAGCGTTCTTAAATATCAAATATTCATTAGCATCTTCTACACTAAGACATAAGCTTTACCTGTAAAGACAGACTGCAATATACAGTAAGCGTACGATCTTCATCTCGCCAATTACGCGCATCTGCAATATATTCAAAAACATCATCAAACCTAGGGATCAACCTCATATTAGCCACTAGATCAGAATTACTGTATACGAAGCCATATTACATTCCCTACTATGTTTCACACCCAACACAGTCTCACATACCAATTCGTACATACTGTCTTGCCAAATTCGTGCTAATTCCTACGACCTCATTCGTACAATTTGTCTAAAACCCAGTGACAGGTAGGTTTAGGGGCGGGGCTAGGTTTAGGTCTTGGGAAATGGAACGGCTCTCCTGGCCATTATTGCAGAACAGAATCTGAAGGTAACTGGAATGGCTCTCCTGGCCGGGACCAGACTCTGGAGCAGCTGGACGTAGCTTGGCGTGTACGGAGCTCCTGGGTGGCATCCATAGCTGTAGCAGGGCAGGATGCAGGTTCAATGCCCTCTGTGGCAAGGCAAGGGTTCAATGGCACGTATAAATTGTTTTGGAGGTTGTGCAGCCACCAGCGGAACCTTAGGAGAATCTATGGCCAGAGCCGACATCTAGGTGTTTGTGATTAGTCCAGGAGTGAGGCATGATGGGTGATGGAGTTCCTGTGATCCGGACACAGTTATGACTGAAGTGCCCTCTGGTGGACACAGCAAGGGACTCCAGCTGGATATCATGACACCTAAACTCTACCCTAATCTTCATACAGTTACTTGCAGCGGGTTCTTATACACAATAAACCAGTGATTGCAATAGCGACCGATTAACGAGTCACCATTACAAAACATGGACTTGCTATAACTGCTTTTACCATATAAACAAAACAAACAAAAAATATATATATACCCTGGGAAAAGCATAATCCAAAACAATCTTTCCTCAAATATACAATACAATACAATAACCAACACTTATCAGAATCAAAGTTGAGCTCCCGCAAACTAAGAAACCAAACCAACCGACATAATCCTCCAAACAATTTGTAAAAACAGTAAAAATGTTACTCAAAATTTAAAAAAAAAATAATCCATACTTAACAATTTTATTTAAAATTTTATGAAATAACCCAAATATATAAACTTTACTATTCAAATTAATTGAAAAGCTGATGAATTTGTCAACCAAATAAACAAAAAACAAGTCCCTTTTTGGCCTATAATAAGACCAACAACAAATTAATTACCATTCATATAATATAACAAAACTTGACTTACGGACAAGCCCCCATTTTTGTCAAGACAGGCTCAAAGCCGTGCAAATCAGTGGAAGACAAAGTTGAGTTGATTAGGTTGCCACGAAAAGTATGTATTAACATAAGTAAAAACACATAAAAGACAAAATCAACATAAACACTATTTTGTTCAGACCATGGTGTTAAAGCATCCGACAGCACCAAGTTCAACTCATAATGAAATCTAAATAAACAAACAAAACAAGAACTGAGAGCAGGCCACCCCACGTCAACACAGCCCCAACATTTATGGCAGGAAGAACAGGTGGAGATTGTTCAGTGAGTCCTCAAGGCCCACCCACTGGCCAGCTGTAGTAGGGAGAACCGGAGACCCGTCACAGTAGGCTGTCTTCAACATCTCCCACAGACACATTGTTCAAATCAACCACCATTACTTCAATGATGAAAAGGCTTCCTTTATCATTCCACAATGCCTATAGCCACATTGTTCCCTTAAGTATTTTGAGAGTGTGGCAATGCCACATGTCAAAGTCATCCTACCAGCCACACTGAACCATAATACCAACAAATACCACTTGACTGAGAAGGTTATTGTGTTTACTATCCACAAGAATATACTAAATAACATTCAATTCAATTATGCAAGTATACAATACCATTCAGCAATCATTCATCAAAATATCAACACATGATAAGTATTGCATTGCCCTTCACAAATCCTTCCAATATGATGATTTCATATTATTATCAACGTTGAAAACTTTTATTTATTTTTTAATTTTTGAGTGGAAGCTGTAACTTTGATTAATGGAAAGTTAGAGACCAAAGATTATGCACTTTTAATAAAAAGAAAGTTAGGAACTATAGTATAGTATAGTATAGTACAGTATACTAATGTGTCACCAGACCTTTACATTGTTACAAAGATTTATGTTTTTTTTTAACAGTTTCATGTATTATTAATGTAATGTATTATTATTCATGGTTTCTTAATAATATTAATAATAATAAAACTTCATTTTAAGTGCTATAATTTAGATGAACAAAAGCAATTTAATATTGAACAGTCGTGCATGTTGCCTGTAATGCCCGTTTTACACTGAAAGCGTAAGCGTGGAAGCGGTACGTATAAAGATCAGGAGCTCAACGTCTCAGGTTGCGTATGTAACCCTAAGTATGTTCCCTGAGAAGGAACATTACAGTAGATGCTTATTATAGGGTATTTTGGCTGTTATGTCTTTAAGAGCTGCCACTGCTGAACGTGATGCGGTTCTGACACAAATCTTATTTACTCTCAACTCTTTTTACTTTTCTGACCCACTTCAGGTCTTAAAGTATCTATTAATGAGCTGACGAGATCAATCAGGCATGTTAGATGAGTGAGATAGTGCTGGGCTGCTCTAGAACATTTCTAAGACATGTTCTTAAATATGGCTCATATAAAATATATTACATGCTTGCAGATTTAATCATCTTTTTGGAAGCTTCTTGACTTAACTGACCACGACATTGCATGCACATAGCTTATTGGTTGGGGGAGTAAGGGTGCTCTATCTGCCTTGAATACCATGACTGACATGACACCCTTGAGCCAGGCACTGAACCCCCAGCTGCTCCCCAGGTGTGACAGAATTGGCTGCCCAGTGTTCCGGGTGTGTGTTCACTATTCACTGCTGTGTGTGTGTGCATTTGGATGAGTGAAACCCAGAGACAGTTTTAAATCTAAGAAGTCCTTTTAGGGAAATGTCTCCAGTTTTGAATGTAACCTTGGCCTCCCTGAAAGGAGGAAATAAGCAAAAGCATAAGCTGCACAGCATAAGCTTGGAGTTAACTGCAAATCTAATTGCATCGCACCATTTAAATATTACCAGCCAATGACTCTCAAGCACTGGAAGGATGGGTCCGGAACTTCCTCACTTTCTGTCTCACGGCTGGTGCTGGGTAGTAGGTGGCAGTCTTTTCATGCCTTTTTAAACATTGTGCAGAGGAGCATCAGGAATGTGATGCAAACCAATCGTTCTCTTCAGTAGGAAGTGGCTCATTGCCTTTTACCGTTTCTGGGCCTCCAGAAACTTCTCAGAAAATAAGCCCACAATATCACCAAACAGGCATAGCAGTGATATTGGCACCTCCAACAGCAAAGCCTTCTCTAACTCCATTCAGCAGCCGATTCGGTCTTCTTCATGACCAAGTCAGTGGCTGAATGCAGTTTTTTCAAGGCGGCTCCTCCATGCCCAATGTTTGCAGTATTTTGACTTGGAAAGCTTGGAGATTGGCCATAGTGTCGGTTGCGGACACTGCTTGGCTGGCTGACCCCAATGGTTGGCTCTATTGACAGTGGAAATGGCAGGGACACTGCATCCTCTAGAGGTTGCTATGGGAACACCTTCGGCATGACTGAAGCATACATCTAAACACATCAATAACATTGGCCAGCGACAGCCTATGACATCATCACTCAGTGCCCACACAGTATAAAAGGGTGCCTAGCAAACACGTCATCCGCTTCTTCATCTGAAGCATGTGTCCGAAGCATGACCAAGAAACTAGAGGACGCAGAGTCTCGTTCTTTTTTCAGGGAACCAGGGTTACATACGTAACCTGAGACATTCCTTTTTGAGGCTGGGCAGAGCTCAAGAAAAGAAGTCAGAAGATACTTTTTTGTTGTTGTTTTTTTAGGGGATACGGTAAGGGGTCTGGAGTGACAAGACCCTGACCTGCCACTCAGGGGGCAACCATAGATTCAAGTGCACTTACTCAGGGGACCATTTAAGAGAGGTCCTGGGTGGTAGCCCGCAAAGTGTATCCGAGATACATAAGACAAGTAGAGCCCAAGGTAAAGACTGGGGCCTAGACCAACTCTAAAGGAACAAGGCTAGCAGCACATAACCCTTACCATATAGGTTTTTAGCAAATGCTTTGAGTACTTAGCATGCACATCTACCCCAATGTGGATTTCAGAAAGTGCACAGGAACTTAGAGTGTGCACTTACCATCCAAAGTTGTCGTGAGACAATATCAGTGACACATTGTTTACTCAGCAAGCAAAGCCAGGAAAGAGTAAAGGGTAATAGGGACCTCAAACGCTCAATGGGAGCAGCAAGATAAGATAACCCTCAAGATATCTTATCCCTCAAGATAACCCTCTAAGGCGAGAGGAGCCATGCTTTGCTCAACCAATAAAGCAGGCAGTCTAAGAAGGAGGCAAGGAATGGCCTAAAACCTGAGGCTGCTGCGCAGTGGAGCTCCAGAGAGCGAAGGACTAGTTAGGGTGAGGGGAGCCATGCTATCCTCAACCAATAAAATAGGCAGCCTAACAAGGAGACAGAAGATGCATAGTGTGGCTCCAGAAAGCGGAGGCCCTGAGAATCACACACTCAATGGGAGCTGCATAATGGAGCTCCAGATAGCTGAGGACTAGATAATAGGTACCTCCAATGCTCAGCGGGAGCAACATGCTCTAAGATGACCCTTTAAAGTGAGGGGAGCCATGCTTCGCTCAAACCAACACAGCAGGCAGCCTAACAGGGAGACAGAAGAAGGCCTACAGCCTGAGATTGCTGCATAGTGTGGCTCCAGAAAGCAGAGGCCCTGAGAATCGAACGCTCAATGGGAGCGGCATACACAAGGGTAACCTTCTAAGGTGAAGGGAGCAGTGCTACACCTCACCAATGATGCCAGCAGCTTACTCAGAGACAGGAAAGGCCTACTGCCTGTGACTACTGCTAAGAGGATCTCCAAGGAGCAGAGAACCTGGTAAATAGAGTCCTCAATGCTCAAATGGGAGCAGCACGCTCAGAGGTAACTCTCAAAAGTGAGGCGAGCCTTTCACTAAGGCAGGAACACCTACTGCCTGTGGCTGCTGCTCAGTGGAGCTCCCAGCCTTTACCACATCAGAGGGGGTCATCAAGTGTAAACACAAATTCCCTGAGGCAAAATTTCACTACAAGCAAATGTTTACATAGATCAAATATTATAGACCAATTTGATATAACATGGATAACTTAATGGAATACAAATTTGTATTTTTTTCCCCCTCCATCTAAAGTTAAAGCATAAGCATAAAATGCTTTCTCTTTGGGCCATAATATGGGTGCATCCCTTTTTTTAGGAAAAAATGGAAGTAGTGTTACTTAATCATTTCAAGATACTACTTTAGTTTTTTTATAAATATTGTTAATTAGAATTTATTTTTATATTTTCTGCATTAAAAAATATATATTTTATTTATTTTTATTTTATTTTTAGTTGCTTTAAATCAAGCTTATTTATTTAATTATAGTTTTTAAACATTTATTAGTTATGGTTTTATTTTATTTTGTTAACTATAGTAAAAATGATAGGAATTACTCTTACTAAGACAGAGAGTGAAAATCGTAAGAGCCATTTTCCTGCTCTTAATAACACTAAAAGGGCACATACACTGAAAAGTGTAAAAGGACGGCCATTGAGGTGCTTATCTTTCACCTGCCACAGACTATTTTCACAGCACTGTCAGAAAGTGTGAGTATTCAGGCCTAATCAAACAGTACTGCACAGCTTCTTTGATGCACTGCAGCCACTTTAAGGTTCTCTGACACTTCAGACCAGGATTGCTCAACTAATGCACTTTCTGGGCTGGTATATTTCTTGCTTTTTGATCAATGCACTCCCAACAAACTTCATGTTCAAAAATCAAGCTTTTTCCTAGTGCATTCCAATTAATCTCAGTCAAACTGCAGTTGGGTTATTTTAAATTAAGAAAAAAAAAAAAAACAGCTAACTAACAAGCACAATAAAACTAACAAAATACAAACATAAAACAAAATAAAAACATGATAACAAAAAGAAACACACACACACACACAAAAAAACGAGTTTTCAGTTTTTTCAAATAAACTATTCACATATATATCTATACACACACATACACTCACATTGGAAATACACAGATAAGCATTTTTGGAGCAAAAAATAACATTAATTAAAACGTTAAATGCTATCCTGATATCAGTATCTCGGCCCTGTAAAATGTTTGCTTCTTAAGGATAAATAAAAACACAGGCCTCCATTATCATGTTCCTCACAGGGTCATTGGATGAGGCTGAGGAGCGGCGGCAGAGATAGGGAACTCACACAGGCAGAGAGAACTCTGGAGGCTCATCGTTGACATTGGCCATTCGAAGGCGCACGGTGGCAGTGCCGGTGCGGGGCACCTCGCCCTTATCCACCGCCATCACCACAAATTCATACAGGTGGTTGGGCCTTTCGTAATCCAGAGGGCCTGCTGGGAATATGGTGCCATGGGCTGAAATGATGAAATCTGGACTAAGCGTGTAGTATGTGACATCTGCATTCTGCTCCGAATCGCAATCGCTAGCTGAAACTGCAAAAGAGAGAGAGAGAAATACAGCAGGTGGGTGTTAAAACAAACAAGTTGCGCTACCAAGAAATGCAGCATCAGCCAATAGGATCAATCTTTATTTGAGTTTCCCTGTGTAAATAGCTTGGGCATATGCGCTTGTCAAATGAAAGGCTAGAATGGTTATACATGACTGGCAATCAAAAGATCCCAAGCAGTGAGTCTTATTGCATCTGACAACTACAGTAAAATGCAATGGCGTTCAATAAGCTGTGAGTCTGTTTCAAATGAACTTGAGAATATTGCACTGCATACACATTAGCTGCTTTGCACATCAACTCAACTAGTGTCGACATAAAGGGGTAAATATTTTTCGAGCTGAGGTCCAGTTTCCCTGATTCTGCACTTTAGAAAACCAACTGTTTCTGCTGAATTGTATATTGCACACTTCAGTAGCATACTGTATTTTGAACAACATGAACAGAATGGATCGAGTGCTTACATAGTTGTATCTGTTAATATTATTTAATAGCCCTTGGCTAACACAAACTAACAATAAACAGTTTAGATAAATAAATACAGCAACAAATGTCTTGCTTTTTGTTAGTTAATGCATTAACTAATGTTAAAGGACCTTACTGTAAACACTGATCTTTAAAAAAAGGGATACAAATCCCCCTCCTACCCACTCAATTGAATTCCAACATAGAGAATAAGAGTAAGATAAAGAAAATGAATTAAATAGGATAATTCCATAATGATACACCGGCAAAGCCCTAATCATCTGCTGCACCAACAGGTAAAGTGGACCCTCAGCCATTAAATCCATCAAACCCCATCTATTATGAAAACGACTGTTCTCACAGATGTTTAAATCACAAACTGTCCATCGGATTCATTATGAATGTTTGATAAGTAGCCACATGTTCCAAATTATTCTTGAAAAGTAACCTCTCTTCTGTTCTTCTAGGCTTAACTTGAGCAAGCAGGATATTTCATGCTCGGTGGAGATAATTGTTATGAAGCCCACACAGACGGGTGTGCAGATGCTGCTTGGCTTGCACCTGCTAATCAGCACATCTGCTGTACACCTCGCTGTATCACCTTTCCCATTCTGCCAGGAGCCTCTGTGTTAAGCTCTCAAAATGTCTGCCAAGACCTGTTATTCTCCAGGACCAGCAGTTCTTTCTTTTTTTTTTTTAATCACGGTAACTTTCCACCCTTTGTTTGTTTCATTCTCTCTTGTTTGCCTTTGTGTCTGCATAGGCAGTCGGTCTATCCACTTTCAGTTGTTGTTTTGTCCATCACTTTATTTCTGTGGTGCGTTGATAGCAGCTGTGGTTGTCTAAAATTTAATAAGAATATGAAAGCTTTTCTTATCATGGCTGAGGGCATGTATTTTCCTTTCTGTGTGTTACAAGTGCACTCTCAGGAGTTAGTACATAGACTCCAGATTCAATGTGCAATTTAGAAACATGAAAGGGCAAATCAGGAGAGAAGTGCGTCAAAGGTGGTGTTAAACAGAATGATAGAGGAAGAAGAGAGCATCTTTGGCGTGAGAGAGAAATAGACTTTCTAAGGCCATATGAGTCTCATGACAAAGCCACAGGTCGACTACAGCCTGTTCATGGGCTGTCTGATTCAAACTATTGCAGCACGATTAATCATATCGCAATTGCAATCGCGATGTCAGCCTATGCGATTACAGTACATTACAGCAAATGTTGCGATTATATTAAATACACAAATGCATTTGTGGACGTAACAAGATATTTATTCTTGCGTTCACACCAGACACGAATGAAGCACGAGTGATTTATATGTTAAGTCAATGCAAAGACAATTAGACATCATACAGCGCGATTTGCAAAAACTAATTAGGTAACACTTCAGATTAGGGAACACTACTCTCACTATTACCAAGCTGCTTATTAGCATGCATATTGCTAGAACATTTATAGTTTATTAGTTCTTAAATTGCATTTATGCATGACCATATTCTTGATCCATTAACCCTACCTAATACCTCAGCAACCAAAACAACTACCTTACAAACTGTCAAAAAGCAGCAAACTAAGAGTTGATTAAAGGGAAAACTGTGTTCCCTACTCTATTGTTTTACAACAAATTTATAATATTTCATGAATCTTATTTTCACAAGAATCTTTGTATGTAATTATATTGTAATTAACATCAGACATTCAGAAAAGTGGAAAAAGTGAAAAAGTGTTTAAACTATTTCTGTATGTAACTGCTATGGTTCATTGAGGTGCAAGTCACAGGCTTACCTTGTAGAAGTGACGTTGCAGTCGTGACCGTCTCAGGAACACCGTCTTTGCTGTAAATGGACTGCTGAAATTCTGGAACACAGTCATTCTCATCCATGATGATCACTCGCACCTGTGAAAAACAAGCGTAAAGGAAGTGAGAAGACACAAAAATAGAAGGGTGAGGACTGTTAAGGGAACAAATTGGCAGATTGTGATCTCTTGATTTGTGAATTATTATTAGGGAGTTCTGTAAGTTAGAACATCACTATGACTGTGCCCTGTGTTTCTCAGAATCTGAGAAGCTGCTGCAGTTTCAAATACGCCTTGCCAAATAAACTCTTTTAACAAGCATTAAAAGGCCATATTCTATCACTCCCTATAACTATCATCCAGCTTTATCTTGGCCCTTTCCCACTGCAAAATAATTTGGTGTCAAGCAGTTATGTTCTTACATAACAAAGCATCTGTGCCTAAAATACAGTTGTGAAGTAGCGAATCTCAACACAAAAGGACAAACGTCCTCCAATATCACACGGGCATGTTATGGTTCTTTCCGATTTGTTCCAAAAGCATCAGGGAAGCTGAAAGAGGCACCTAATGCCTCCCATAAGACTGAATTAAGCTGGAAGTAGCTGTCTGGAGGAGGGAAAAACACTGTGTGAGTGCTTTAGCTCTGACACTGTTGCTCAAGCTTCCTGGCAGTTGCTAAGTGACTTTAATAACCTACTCACTTCAATTTCAGAGACTGGAAAGATGGAAATAGACAGGCCTAGTCAGAAATGGTCGAAATTGTGACAACAAAGTTCAGAGTCTACAATGTTACTCATTTTTCTAACACTTACAGAGCCCATACTGCAAAATCACAAATCAAACGCCTTCATATAAGGCTGAATCAAAAGACGAGCTGCAAGACAGGAAGATCCCTGAGGGGAAGTTTTGTGATCTCAGTAACTGTGAGTCTGGTTTTATAAGTTTTACTTTCAGTGATTACTCTGTTGATAGTGAAACTAGTGATAACCAAAGATATTACATCAAAAGAGATATGATATGACTGATAACGCCTGGGAGTGCAAAGATGATTTAATTTAAGGCAGTCTGTCCAGCAGCTTGTTATTATGGGATAAGGGTGATATACAATGCAGTTCAAAATTATTTTTATTATAATTATTATTATTCAATTAATTAACTTAATTTATTTATACAAAAAGCTCATCCGTTTAACATTTTAACAACAAAACATAATATAAGGCAACATATCATAATTATTATTACATTATGCTATATTATATTATCAATGATAAAAATGGTTCTCACATCACATTAACAATACATTATTATTACATTTTTACATTATTACTCCATTTTATCATTTAAAAATAAAATTGTAATGTTTTGTATTCTATATTGTATTAATACAGAATACATAACATTAAAATTGTATTTTAAAATAATTAAAATAAATGTAAAATAACTGTATTTAAAGTGCTCCTATTATGCTTTTTCAAATATGATCTTTCATGGAGTGTGTCATGTAGCTGTATGTGAACATAAACTATCTGCAAAGTTGTGACACCGAGAATACAGAATAAAGTAAGTTTTTGTCTTTCAAAAAAAAAAAAAAAAAGAGAGCCGGCTCACATTCGCCTAAACGAGGCGTTAGCAATTTGAATCTTTTTCTGTTACGGCCACATGTCACGATGTAACATATTAGCATAATGTCCTCCCACGTTCTACGTCGCAAACAACTTGCCCCGCCCCCAAACTGTACAATTTCCGCGTAGATTACATCATGTCAAGAAGACGTTGTATCCTGCGCTGTCATTCAGTTATGGCAATGTGTGTTTTGTTTTTACGACACACGCTGTAGCGGTAGACCAATCATATACTGTAGGACTGCACCATCTAACCAATCACAGCAGTGAGGGCTCACCAAAAGGAGTGGTTGAGACAGACTGATTCTTCAAACTGCTTCATGCTAGTCATTTACGAATCATTTAGAAATGGAGTAAAATTAAATCTATTTTTTTGGAGAAAACTAAGGTGTTTTTTGACACTGCAAACATGTAAACCAGTTTTAAGAGACTCATAAAGCAATATTAGCAACCTTTAAAAAGGCATAATAACCTGGTAAACAATTACAAATATTGCTGATACTGTATTTTAGATATTTAAGATTGCCCCTGACAGTGAGCACCCTAATAACTGTGACTGAATGGGCCATAATTATTTACTCTAAAGCCTGTTCATTTTGCACATTGTTAATTATGTCATTTTAACCTGTGTTTGTTTTGTTTGCTGTAACTGGTGCTTTAGCACAGGTGTTCGGGGTCTCCAGAAACTGAGATGTGAGAGGAGTGATAGAGTGATTTGGGGGGTGACAGATGGGCTGCATTTTGGCTGAATGCAGATAATTTAACAGGCAAATTTCTCTCTGGACCACATCTCACAGGGGTTTTCAAGTCAAAAGGGTCTGTCAGTCTTTTAGTGTCTTTTTTTTGTCTGCGTGCCCTCTTGCTCCTCATCTGCAGTTAGACACACGGTGGCTGCATTGTTTTGTGACATTCCCCAGCTAATAGCTGGGATCTTGAATGGCCTGCCTCAGGCCAGGACAGATGTATGGATCACTGAACAGCCAGATCAAGTCACGATGAGGCGAGACTACATCCTCCAGGGGAAAGTTACTGTTCAGCTAAATTGTTGCCTTTACATTTCCCACAGTGTTACAACCCTCTCGATATTTTTTTCTTTTTCTTTCTTTTTCTTTTTTTTGTTCAGCCTAAGTGATAAGATTCAGCCTAACTATTCAAATTGAAACATGTACACAGTTAAAAACAGATCTTATCCACAGTGACAATTACTAAATAAGTAAAATAATAAAATTATAACAAACAAACAATAACGAACAGAGGTCTGGGGGAAATAAAAAGCACAGAAACATAAATAATGCCAGCAAGTGGTAAAACAATAAGATTATAACACACTAACATCATAATTTATTCATTCTGCAATGCTGAGAGCTTGCAAATCGCAATGCTGCTTAATAAAAAACTGTTTGTTCAGACAACTGTGAGACTAGTTGGGAAAAAATTTAGGGTAATTTTGTTGAATTTTCCATCTATCTAGTAGAGATGTATTGATATAGTCAACATCATGATATCATTACAATATCAATATTATCGTGGGTAGTTTTTAAGATATATTTCAACTTCTTTTTCTAATATATAATGTCATTCAAAATTGAACTTGAAATCCACAATGTTGTTTTAGAAGCCAATACAATTGTGGATACAGTGTGGACTGTTCCAGTTTAAAGTTCCAGTTTAAAGTTCAGGTATCAGTCAATTATTTTTCTGACTTAAGCTTACTTATTAAAGAACATGGGTTAGAGCTCTTAATTTTGAACTCTCAGAATCATTTTACAATATGTAAAAATGTTTTTTTTTTTTGTTTCAATTCTTTAATTCTATTTATTTTTTATATTTCCAAAAATGTTGTATCGTGGACATTATTGTACAGTGAGATTTTGATTTTATTACATCCCTACTATCTAGCTATTTATCCTTTTAACCATATAGTTTTTGCATTAAAATTGACTGAGAAAAAGCATTTTTCATCAGTGGATGAGTATGTGACATGAATTATTTACCATCAAACAATCCCTTGTGATGAACAATTCTAGCATATTATAGTTGTTAATGCAGATATCTTCAGTTTCCCCTGAAGTCAAATACCCTAGAAAACTTTATAACACTAAAGATTATTTTCAACAGTCTTATTATTTTCAATTATTGTACTGTAATTTTCATGTTTCATATTTCCACCACTATACATTTCATTATGAGCAAAAACATCTCATGTAACACTTATTAGATCTCTGGAAATAATGAAGTTAGTCTAGTGAACCAACTAATTTTGTGTCACACTCCAAACAAAATCTATAAAAAGGTTTAAAAAAAAAATATATATATATATATATATATATATATAATGTATATACACAAATACATTAGCCTATGAGAGCACTCACCTCTGCAGCACTGCTGAGACTGTCCTGATTCTCACTGGCCCGCACCAGCAGCAGGTAGCGGTGCTGGTCACTCTCATAGTCTATAGTACGAGTCAGACTGATCTCCCCCGTCTCTGGCTGGATGCTGAAAAGACTGCTGGGATTGATTAGGAGGCTGTAAGTTACTGGCTGTTTTTGGAAGGACACAGCTGGAGTGACTACAAAGCTGCATGAGAAAAGACAAAGAAAGAGACTGATGAAAATCAATTATGGTGTAATCAATTCTGATAATTGACTCTAATAGATTATGGTGTTCTACAAATGAACTAACATAAAAGAAAAAGAAGATTGCATTAAAATAAAACTATAAGTGCACCAAGGGCATCTAAGTAATTATGAAGTTTATATCAATCCAACTTCCAAAGTGAATGCATTATATCTTTATATGTTTGGCCGTAACTGAATATGGGATGGGTAAGTGGGGGATTGTTTGTTGTGGAAATAAATGGAAATGGGTACAGCAGGTGAGAGATTCACCACAGGCTCATTGATCCTGTATAAATATAAAATAAACAATTTACTATTACACAACATCAAAGAACATATAGCACTCTGCTGGTTATCACATATATTGAAAGCAAAACAAACCCATTACTGAAGAAAACAACCGGAAATGGAAAAGTTTCTCCTCATTTTGATTGGCATAGATCAAATACCTCTCACTTAGTTTCATCCTGATGCTTAAAAAATCCTCCGTTGTGATTTTCATTTAAGTTGCAACTGTCTTATGGATAACGGTTATTATCACTTTCTTTCTTGTTTTTTTTTTTTTTTACCCACTGGTTCAAATCATGACCAGTTCCTAGATTTAGACAATAAAAACATAAAGCCATTTCATGACATTTTAAGCAGTATAAAAGTAAGAAAAACACATAAATATTTACAAATTAAGTTATCAGTGAAAAATTAAAGCTGATTCTAACTCTTTATAAAACGAGAAAGAAGTATCGCAGCATTTAGTGGTCTAGGATAATCATTTAACCACAACCATAAATCAACACATCTTGTTTGCCGAGCGACGCAAAATTCTTAATATATTCCCAATAATTTCTCAACATTCGCTGCCTCAAGAAAAGGTTTTACATCAGTGATATCATATGCTAATTGGCTCTGGATGGCTTCGTCACAAGTTGCAAAGGTTTTGGGTGGTAATATTTATCGTAAATGAGATATTCACAACTTTAGGATAAGATCAAGGATCATTATAAGATTC
The DNA here is from genome assembly GCA_032275025.1 of Enteromius treurensis. Taxonomy (NCBI): domain Eukaryota; kingdom Metazoa; phylum Chordata; class Actinopteri; order Cypriniformes; family Cyprinidae; genus Enteromius; species Enteromius treurensis. The sequence goes on from JAUCMU010000125.1 coordinate 21,068,955, forward strand.
AATGTAAGATTCTTCTTCTTCTAATGTAACTAACAAAAGCCTGTATATGTAATATTGTACATGAATGAGCATTTCTGGGGGTGGGCAGTCTGTAAAATTATATCATTCTTTTATGTGAGCTTTTCAGTTAATTAGCAATTTTTCAGTTTTTCGATACATTCAGAGACTAGAAAAGGAAGGCAAAATTGTAATAATCATGCAGTCAAGCAGTCAAGATTGACATTAATGTATTTTGGTAATCCCAAAGAAGCTTAACGGCCGACTGGCAGACGAACGAAGGTAAATGTGACTTCTTTTCAGGTATCATGGTTATTACAACTCTTGGCAGAGAGTTGTGTGTTGGCTTGGTGTGCCTCTGCTGTCTGGCAGAGACCAGTGAATTTGGGGATAAGATTAACGTCACCCCACTTTGGTGCCACGAGCAATACACTTATCCTAACATTAACCCTTTCTTTTGTATAGCTTTGGATGAAGCCAACCAGACTCAGTAAGATCTGCCGGGTGGTGCCAAGTCTAAATTTAATGAAAGCAACAATATGGTGGAATCACAGGTGTGTATGAGGAAAATAATATACTGCAGAAAGCAATGCATATTTAATGACATACAGCTGCCATAAATGGATCTAATAGGTACTTATTTCACATGGATTTAGGATAATTTGCTACAAGGCAAAACTGGAATTATTACATCTGTAGGGGATGGCTAATCATTTCTTCTCTGTAGCAGCGACATAGAAGTCATTTTACAGTGACTCATCTAATATCAAAGGGCTACACAATTAACACTCGCTGTACAAAGGCAAAGTAATCAAGAGTCTATTTGTCACCTATATGTGGAACAAATTTAAATAAATTTTTTAATAAAAAAAAAGGCTTTTATCGTATGCATTACCGCATGTTACGCATGGTTAACCTCTTGAGGCTGTCTACATGAGCGAAACAAAGTTCTGATGTTCATGAATCTTTAATGCATATCACAGTACCCTGACATAGTCAAAGATCATTATTTCATGAATTTTGCATCGTGTAGTACACGATGACTCACACAAGCTACGCTCCAGCGAGAAGCAGAGGGCGCACGGATGGCTGTAAGTGCAGCATGATCCTGTTTCTATTTGTTACCCTGATGGATAAGCGGTGTTCTCACGGTGTGGGAGATGCATTTAGGGCGTGCTAGAATTACAGTACGGAAATGAGATTTGCTGCATTTACGAGATTGGGTGTGTGTTTATGCGTGTGTGTGTTTTGGGTTTACTCACGGTTGGCCTTCTGGTGTGTTTTCTGGTATGGAAATTGTGTAAGACACGTTGGTGAATTGAGGAGCTCTTGGACCTGCGATGATGGACACTACCGCGGGAGGACTGCGGCTGCCCTGCCGATCAGCAGCCACCACCGTGAGCAGGTACTCTCTGTCTCTCTGCAGGGGGAGGCCTGTCGTCCGCACGTGACCGTTCTTCCTGTCCACCTCGAATCTTCCGTCACCTCCTGTCGTAAACAAAACTTTTCATCCGTATGCAAATTTTATGATGGTGGCACTATGCAGTAAGGTTAATCTGGTTTAAGTTTGTTAATGCATCTGGTATCATCCACCTTGTATGAATGAATATTAATGTATTATGAGCAAATATATAGATGATAAAAAATAAATAATAAATACTTGCCTTAATAAATGCAAAAAAAATTCCATTTTTAAATCTGAATTAAATATTGTTAACAAATTGAGCATTTTAATTTAAATTTAGCATTAATTTAGTCATTAAATTATAATTAATATATATTAACAACAGCAAATAGATATATGATAGAAAGTTTGCATTAGATTGATCAAAAGTGACAGCAAATTTTTTTTTTTTTAAATAGCGTGGTTAAATGATTAATCACATCCAAAATCAACTTTTTTTTTTTTTCGTTTGCATAAGTGCAGTTTATATTTATTATGTATGTATAAATACACATACATGTATATATTTAAGATGTATGTAAGCAATTAATCACGATTAATAGTTTGGCAGCACTAAAATATAATGTTATAAAAGCTGTCTATTTCATCTAAATGCTATTCTTTTGGACTTTCTACACATCAAAGAAACCAACAGTTTTTAAAAATGTACATCAAGTAAGGAGGCAGATGGGAAATCTGTTTACCATCAGACAGGAAGTATTCCACCTCTCCATTGATTCCCTCATCACCATCTCTGGCTTGAAGCTTGTATACTAGATTATTTGGTTGGGCATTAGCAGAGACCACACTAAGGTAGGGGAAAGGGACCATCGTCCATTCTGGGGCATTATCATTGACATCCATCACCGTCAAATCCACTCTCACTGTATACCAGTCAGGACCTGTAAACATAGAGAGCAACCATTAAAACTAGCTTGAGCAGTTTATTTTAATTGCTGATTTTGTTTGGTATCTTCAGTTTGTGACACAGGATACAAAGCACAAGGACCCGCACTGGCCCTGCATGACTGCGTCATGATATGGGTTTCTTCACAGCACGTCCTCAGAGCAGTTTCAGAATCTCAGTTTCGAGTTTTGATGTTTATTTTTCACCAAAAATGTGAGCTACAAAACATCACAGATGCAGAGACACATTTACATGCAAGTTGGAGAGAATGGCAGATACTAATGAGTGGAGTGTTTTCCTCATGGCAGCGCTTGCTACGTTTAGCTGCTGCGTCGCCTCATTAAACATTCCTTCTTTCTCACAATCATCGCCTTGCAAAGCGACAGAACTAAAGACAGATTCAGCGCACATTTATGGACGACACGGTATCATCATGGAAATGCATGTATGGAAAAGCTAAAGGACAAAAAGAAAGAAAACCGTGTCAGTCGTAAAACACGCCGATGTCTTCTCCCCTTTTTGTTACTTTTCACACTTGATCAATCGCTGCTTCTAACATCTACCCATTTCCATTTATTTCTTTTTCCCCTCTTTCTAATGAAATTCCTCCCTTGCTCTCACTTTTTCCCTGAGAGAGGTATAAATAGTGGGCTGTCTGTCAGAAGATGTGTAGAGTGACAGAGTCACAGGCTCTTTGATTCCCCAGGTGATTGGCCCTTTCATTGCCTGTGACAGCACACCTGCTGCCTTACACTCTGCTGGGGAGAGACAGGGAAGAGAGAGAGAAAGATTGAGCTAGAGAAGTGGAACTTAGTGGGGGAGGCTTAGAAAAAGATTAACTTAAGCTCTAGGTTTGGATCAATATAAAATGATTATTAATAATAGATTAATAGATAGAAGAGGTGGGCTGCATTACGATATATATATATATATATATATATATATATATAAAGAGAGAGAGAGAGAGTGAGAGAAAGCAAATCCCTCAGGTGTGTCTGGACAATGTCTCAGCTAATCTGAGCTCATAACAGGCTATAAGGTCACTTTATTTTGTGTGCACAGCAAAAGCTGCTCAGAACAAAACACACCGTTGACTCAACCACATCCAGAGCAGTGTTCAAACTTATGCACAGGTCATTATCTACAAGCGCACAATAGGCGAGACGATTTCTTGCCACTAAAATCTAGTCTGACTTGTCGAGTGGGTGGTATGGCCACAAACTTATATCACAATAACAGTATATATCAGAAATTCAACATATATTGCGTAACTAGTACTGTACATCCACAACCACAACTCTTTTACTATACTTTAATATACATTAATACCACAAGCAGCCTTTTTATACCATAAAAAACCCTTAAATTTAGTTTTGTTGGTCTTAATGTACAAAGGTTGATTGAAAAAAGGCAAGTAATTATTTGGACTTGAGTGAAATTAATTAACTTGTTTTTTTAATAAACCCTTTATTAACAACTCTTTAAAAAGCTTTAGCTTGTGTAGTACAAATATTGTTGGCTTTTATGATAAATTACTTGTGATGTTTCTCATTTTTAAATCTCTTTGGATTAAAGGATTTGCCGAATGAATAGATGAAGCATGTAAACAATGTCTATTTTTCAATATTGCAGTGACAGAAACATGACAGTATGGGTTGGTGGGTGGGGCAGGGCTTGATGTAAAACGTAAGATTATTCATAACAAATGAATAAGTAAGGCATCAGTACAAAAACGGCTTAACGTTACATAACACTTTCGAAGAAAAAAAAAACAATAGCAATATGACTAGATGAGCCACATTTAAATCATTTTCATTTGAATCGTCTGTCAATTAGATATCAATATAAAGATGGATGGATAGATAGATGGGTGGATGGATGGATGTCGATATAAAGATGGATGGATTTATGGATAGATGGATGGATGGATGGATGGATGAATGGATAGATAGATAGATAGATAGATAGATAGATAGATAGATAGATGGGTGGATGAATGGATGGATAGATAGATAGATGGGTGGACGGATGGATGTCGATATAAAGATAGATAGATGGGTGGACGGATGGATGTCGATATAAAGAAGGATGGATAGATAAATGGGTGGATAAATGGACTTATGGATGGATAGATGGGTGGATGGATTGATGCCGATATAAAGATGGATGGATGGATGGATGTCGATATAAAGATGGATGGATAAATAGATGGGTGGATGGCATTACACAGTAAAGTGCTATATAAATGTGTCATTCATAGATAGATAGATACAGTAGATAGATAGATAGTAGGGGTGTAACGATACGTCGTATCGAATCGAACCGTTCGGTACGAGGCTTTTGGTTCGGTATGCATACGAACCTAACGATTCAGAAAAAAAAAGAAAGAGAATAAACTGTAAAATATAATGTTTTCAGTGCTACGCTCAACAAGGCGGCGCAAACGACGTGACAGGGAACCCGCATCTGCTCCTCCCACCCCCAAACAGACGAGAACCAGAAACACACACATTACAAACTATCACCC
>JAUCMU010000125.1:21077363-21088653 GCA_032275025.1 Enteromius treurensis
GAGTTACAAATGGGAGCACATGAGGAGCTGACAGGTAAGAGAACAACAAAGAGCACATGGACAGGGTAAACACCATTAAGACACAAACACAGACAGGACACGCCTGGGGGCGTGACAAATAGTTTGGTATATTTACATTATATCAGTTAAGGTTTTATATTAGAAGTTACTGTATTTAACTAAATTTAACATAAAACAGTAAAGCAAAAAAAAATGTTTTACTGTATTTTTCACGGTTTTATTCTGGCAACCACAGGTGCCCTTTTTTTTACAGTAAATTTTACAGTGTAGTTATACCACTTGAACATTTTTAGTGCCTCTGCATCAACATTTATGCAAAAATAAATGGCTTTTTTCTAAATGTATCAAACCAACATTCAAGCCAAAAATACAATTCAGGACCTTTTTTATCTCAAATGAGGAAATTCATATTTGATATTGACACATAAATGGAAATTAAATATGTATTTAATAAGCCAGTGTTATGTGGGAAAAGATAGCAAAGTGAAGATAATAAAACTGCCTCAATGTGGGATTATGATTGGCAAAGCCAATGATCAATTGTACAGTTTAACAGTAACTATATAAAAATAAATGCTAAAATCAAGTGTTCCATAGAGCTGTGAAATGATATGCAATATTTAGACGAATATGATTTTTTTTTTACAGCACATTGTAGTTACCCAGGGCATTTTTTCACAGAATCTCGCTAATTTCTGGCCCTGATTCACAGTTGCGCAGTGGAGTTTGTTGATCCCTTTTAACCCAACTAGTTCAAGTCCAATCAGCCTTCATTCTCTCATTCTTTGTCATACTCTCTCATTCCTGATTTCTGCTGACAGAGGGAGGGAGAGATGCAATTTGCAGCCGTCTGCATGGAGAGTTTTTTTTTTTTTTTTCATTCTGAACTCAGCACGTAAGCTAACTAACAGGAGTCCTACATCTCTGGGGCCGGGCAAAAGAGATGTTTCACAGCAAGAACTGTAAAAACTGGAAGGAGAGGGAAATAGGGAGAGACAGGAAGAGAACGAGCTTGAGTGGGAAAGAGAGAATGCAGAAATAACAAGAGAGAGAGAGCTAATTAAATACTCTCTCAGAAGATTACAAAGGGCCATTTGGATCCCCTTGTGGAATTGTCACTTTCATAATCTTATTATAAAGGGTTAGGTACTCAGATTCTTTATTTCACATTTAATTAAAGAAAAGACACAGGGGAAAAAAAAAAAAACACAAAAAAGGAAAAGCTGATGACTCCAAACTGCATATGCAAATTGCACATGGCAAATGCAAAAGCTATAATGTGGTGAATAATACTGACCCCACACATATTTACACACACCGATGGAAAAAAATATATTTCTGTCCTTTTTTTTTATGAGCCATTATTAAACGGCAATGTTTTAATTGACAATGTGCTGTGATGGGACAACTCTAATCAGCGCTGCACCTTCACATCTATAACCTCACGCTCCTTGAGTACACAAACTGACAGCATTGTTAAATCAAGACTAGAACAGGACAATATATTCGACCAAAAATATCACAACATTTTTTTTCCCCTGCGTTGTTTGATAATATTATATTCATTTTATAGCATTAATGTAAATGCACGATAGATCTCAAAAAATTAATGTAAAGATATTTGTTAATCTGTAGTGAAGTGTTTGATTGGAATTGGTCAAAAGTTTTAGATGCAAATCAAACAATAAATGCACCAATATATTTACAAAAACTAAAATATTTTTGTTTTCTCTAATAAAGTCTTATAAACAGTTACTACATTTTTCTTATATTTATATTAACTTTTGTTGGTAGTAAGAAATTGTTTTATTACTTCACACCCAGAACATGTAGTGAAAAAAAACCTTAGACATTGCTAGTAAATTACACTAAGTACAAAGAAATGGCAAGTCAAAACACTTAATTAAATGAATTAAATTAGACATTCTAAAGTAAAAATAATAAATAAATAAATAAATAAAAACCTGAAATGGTATTTAATTGGAAAATGTATGAGTATATACATATATATAGGCATCTTTTAAAAATATTTTTTTTACAATGTGGACCAGAATGGGCCAGAAAATTACTCAAGTTTACTGACATGTTGGTTTTATATTTCTCATAAATATCAGAGCCCTAATCATAGAAGTTGGCTTTTGAAATGATAGGCCATGTTATCTCAATTCTTCAGCAGCAGTCACTGATATCTTTCAAGATGCTCCCAGAACGGAGCAGCTACAACAGAGATTTCCTAGAGCGCTCGGGGTATTAAACCGCACTGAATATGCTCAGAGTCCTGTCTTCTCCTAAGAGCATTACGGTGGGGTTTGACACTGAGCTGGTTTAATGTGGGCTTTACCTTGACTGCAGGCCTCACTGTCTAATCACCCCTGCTGCTCACACGGTTACAGTTGAGCCCAAATCCCACTGGATTTCAGCTGTTTGGCTTCCACTGAGCGAGGTGAGATTCCCTCTTATTGCTTCCACCTATCAAAGCCTTTATCAGATCAGCGACCACTAAAGGAAAACAGAAAACTAAGAGGGCCACTCACGGCGGCTTGGGATCGACCCATCCCACAAATACTGTGACAGCTTGAGTGAGGTATCTCAGCTGCCTCCCCTTCATCTCTGTAACCTCAAAGCATACGACTGAAATCCTGACCACTGAGAAACCAGCTCCACATAAAATGTTTAATTCTTTTTAAATGAAATAAGTTTCGGTCTTCAGTGTCATGTGATGCTTCAGAAATCATTCTAATATGCTGAAGAAATATTGCATATAAAACAGCGGTGTTCAAACGAACAGCAACTTTAGATCAATTCAGTGCATCTTTGATGGATAAAACGATTCACTTTGTAACCCGTGACTACATGTCAACTAACTTTCAGAGTATTAGTAGACTCTTTATGGTTCTACTAGGTTAGGTTATGGGATCAAAACCAGGCTGTTTTGGTCACCATGACTTTCACCTTTTCATTTTTAGATGAATTATTCCTTTTTGAAGTGGACTGTTAGGATAAAGAGCAACCATATAATTAAAATGACAATTGATATTACTACATAACCTAAAATGAACCAATTAAACAAAAAAACAGTGAATGCAAACTCCAAGTGTTCTCTGTTACATAAATAATCAATTTCACATAATTAAACAAGTAAACAACTACTCGCTGCTATTTATTATTTTTTTATTCATGATGTTTTTTTTTCTTTGTCAATATTATTGTTTGATTAATATTAATGACACAACAGGCAGTAGCAGGTCTATTAGGCTGCATTTACACTGGAATACAATGCACAGTGTTGATATTTGACAGATATTACCCCTCTCACCCGTTTACATAGACCTACTGTTACATCAATAACTCACCAGACAAGCCGTTTGACCGAGAAGTGCGTTTGTTTCCATGCACAGCCAAGCATGTGCAGTGCACACAACACATGCAATTATTCAAAAGCAGCCGTCTGTCTGTTTGAAGCACTGCTACTGAGTTGAGTTTGCACTATATACAGTATACACACAACATATACACATCCGCATGAACCGTTCAACAGGAACAGCACACTAACTCTTTTAAAACGATTCTGCTCTAACAGCACTTATGCCATAGTGACCCTTTTGTTGATTGCTGCAATACATCCAACCATGAATCAAACACCTTGGAGGACTTAAATAAGTGCTGATTAGCATGACCGGAAAATGGCCTCACGCAACAAGACACTCCTCCTATTCATTTTCATTCCCGGCAGCCGTTAAGCTAAACGTCCAACACCGCCACAGTAGATTCATTCTTAAACATCAAACAAAAGGAAGATGAATCAAATATCACTTTCCTTTAAATTAAATATGAAATCTCTTTTCTCTGCAGGTTCCTCCGCTGTGACTACCTTTCCCTTTAATCAGCTTTGACTACAATTCCTCTAATCTTCCAAGCAGTCAATCCATTTACCTTAATATGTTCTCTTTCACACCTCAGAGCTTCGAAGGCAGAGTAATTCGTTACAGTGTTTTATTTAATCCGAGCCATCCAACATTTTTTTACTTTACTGAGAAGAATCCTGTGGTCAATCTTCTTCTCGTTCTCTCCCCCACTACTGTACAGTATATCTCTCAATCAGCACTCTGCGCACTTTAGTTTTAAGGGAATCTGTCTGAAGGAGCGCTGAAGAGGAGGGGTTAAATCTAGGGAGGTTTTGAAAATTAATTCCCTTGTCTAATAAAAGAATGAAAACTCGTGGAAGGAACTGAGAGCAGCATCTCAATGCATGTGCCTCCAAAGGCCTTTGAAACCTCTTAGCCTTGAATGCTGGAACATTTTCCTAGTCTGTTTATGAAGAAGAGAGAGAGAAGATGTGGTTGATGTTGCCTCCATCTGCAGTATGTTTGCCCAGCATTCATCCCTGATTAGAGAAAATTAACTGTTATTTGACTATTCAGGTTTCATTTTGAACGTTCTTTGTCGTGTCCTGGCTGCATTCTTAAGATGCTCAAGAGGAGAAGTATACAAGATGTTTTATATCGGCTGATTTGGTGCTTTATTCCTGTGTCTGATGTTTGAAGCAAGGGGGATGGATACTGGGTTTGTGAATACAAGAAATTCTGTTTGAAGTAGAATAATTTCGCACAGCACAGATTCAATAAGGGCCTCATTCAGTTGCGAAACAATGATCACTTCCAATGAAATCAATGTAGTTTGCAGAAACGCATACAAAAAGTGCAGAGATCTCTCAGAGCTTTCGGTTAGTCACAACTGGTCTTAAAAGTATTTAATGAGAAGAAATGAGTAACGCCACTCAAATGAGTAATGATGTTTTTCATCAGAGTGGAGACGCTTCATCATTTACAGAAATGCAGTTATTCCGCAAAATAAAGAGTCCTTCCTGCAAATCACAACCTTGATGAAGCTGTTGTTCCATGAAAAGTTGAATTTATAAATGCATACTGCAATAAATATTTATAAATGAGCTGATCCCAGACAGACAGAAAAACACAGACATGCAAGACTGAAACTGATGCTCAAAGTAATGAGTAGAATCTTTCATTTTTCCACTCTGTTTGATTTGAGTTTAATGAGAGGACAAACAGAGATGCTGTGAGTTTGGTTTCATTGTCTGAATCCTTGCTCTTACGTAACTCCAAGTACACTGATCAATTTGTGAATGATTTTTTAATTCACCGAACAGTTTACTAATTCTGCAAATTGAAATTCTGTAAATTGAAGCCGCGATGCCTAATGAATCTACTATGGTTTTACTGGATGTATGATGAATTAATTTAGAATAGTGCCAGATAACTAACCCACGCAATTGTGAAGGCTAAGGCTCTAGCGATGAAGCTGAAATCGGAGTAGATTAACGATAAAGGCTTGAGACAAGACTTGATTTTGTCTTTTTTTTCAGAAGTCCTTAGACAAGGGCTCCATTAATATGCTCCGCAGTTTTGGAGTTGTTCTGCGAACCAGATGTCAGGGCACTTAATAGTGGTGAAACTGCTTGCCAGAAGTGTTTATAGATTTCAGCAGGGGTGTCATCAGGTCCTTTGTTATTTGTCAGGGGCTTTGTTATTTGGCATCTGACAAAAAGCTTTACAAAAGTCAATTAGAGCTAATGGGTTGTCTAGTTGTTCTGCTAAAACACATCACTGTAAGCACCACATTACAGGCCAGGAAGACTGCTGTTTTACTATTAGGCCACAGGGGCAGGGGAAGAGTTTCCAAACACATTCAGCAATGGCTTGAGATGGGCCGTGACCCAGTCTGATGAGCCACTGACCCTTTCCTCCCAGCTGATCACGCCAGGGAGAAAATCTGTCACTCATTTCATGCTTTTTCCACTTAATCTGCCATGGGAGAATATTAACACTGTCCCACCATGCTCATCATCGAGACTCAATCTATCTGGGGCATCTGCCCAAAATAGAGCTCAAAATAAGAAACAGATCAACATACAGTTGTTATGTTGAAAGAAAAACTGGAAATTTATTATGTTAGATAAGGAAATACAAGATGATCAGATCATTAGATATCTGTATTCAAACAGAAATGTAAAAAGTATACCATTTGTAGATATTAAGAATCAGTTTTTTTGTGTTCTCTTTAAAAAGCGAAATATATAAATAAATAAAAAGCTAATGATACCATTTTCATTTCTCTCACTGTGCTGATATAAACTTCAAAGGCAAAGATTAACAATGACGCTTAAGCTTCAGTGCAATCACAGCTGATGCACACATCTGTTTTAGCAGGAGGATAGACTCGTACTAATTCTTTTCATTTTTAACTATATGAAGTATGTGATGATAATCCTGATGCAGAATGTTGGGGTTACATGAGGTATGATGTGTCTTTCCATGGTGTGCAAAATGAAGCACATTATGGTTAGACATAATCAGCATGTAATGTACAAAACAGAATTACACCAAAATTAGTTGTTCTTTGTGTTTTGCTGTAATCCTAATCCTTAAATCCTTATTTCTCAAATGAATTCATGTGCATAAATAAACAAAAAATGTATGAATAAATTCTAAAATGTTAAGTTTTTTGCACCTCATGCAGTTAGGTGTGCAATTTCTCGCCTCTCTGCACCTTACTCCTCTCAAGACCTATACATGAAAGGGGGTTAAAAAAAACCTCATCATTCTTTTGAAAGTTGACTAATTGGTAAACAAGAAGAAAAGATAAAAAGGAACTGAAAAGAAGCATTCTTGCCAGTAGGTCGATTCTAGTTATTCATAGAATATGGGTACAGAACAAAAACAATCCTTCCCTTTAACAGCATTTTGTGTGTGTTAATTTATGCCCTCTGGTAAACTTACAGATACACCTGAATGACAACATGATGCTTCCCTTTTTTAGAAACCTATTTAAATCACAACATCCGACTGGCTTCCATGCATTAAATTAACATAAACGAAATACGAAGAACGCTTTGCAGCACCCATTAATCTTGGTTCATATTTATTTAAATCAATACTAATACATATACTAATGCATATAACAAGAGTACAATCATAAATTCAGCATTGGCATTAGTTATTTAGCATTAACCAAGATTATTCAATGTAAAATAGGTGCTACCTCTAGTACACGATTCCAAATGCATTAACTACTATTAATGTATGCATAACATATTGCGAACTAATTGTTATTGTAGGAATGTATTACCAAAACGTTGTATTTCTCACACGTTTAATAAAAAAGATGGAGAAATAGAGATACACCTTTTACATAAAATCCAAGCCTGCGTAGTTTTTAAACATACACATAATCACAATATATAAAACACTGTACATTTACAACAGCGTTCAACACAATATTTTGCATTGGTACTGTATGTCTATAACAGCCTGTACTATTCTTCCAGTACTGTAAAATACACACTTTCTAATTGAATGCCTGACACCAAGCACAACTCAAAAGCCCTCTGTTTAAATGGTCAGCATACGTTGACATTTAAAGCCCCCGTTCTGAAAGGTACAGCAACAATGTAACAATGCAATCCTTCTTAGAATAGGACTGAGAACATCGGAAAGGTTAGAAACGTACAAAATCCTCTCAAACCTGCTGTCTCTGCCAGTGTGTTAGTTAAAACTCAGTTTTAGACGGTCACTGCCAAGATAGAGCATTTCTGTGAGAAAGCTCAGGGAGAGAGAGAGAGAGAGAGCGCTCTCAATTTCATGACAGTTTCTCATATTTTCACAGGTGTGAAAGCCAGATTAAGAGATTTTCTTTTTACTCGTTAATTCGTTTATTTGTATTCACCAAATAACGTCAAGAAAACAGCAAGTAATTGCTTGCGATTCCGAATCCCTTTTTTTTTTTCAGTCTCATCATTCCTTCTCCACCACCAGACAATAATACCCAATAAACAACCATGTTTGAAAGTCTCTAACTGGATTAATAATGAGATTAATAATGGTAAAGGGCAATGACAGGATCAGAGGATTACCCATGTAGCTTTGAAGTCAATTTGAGGAGAAAAAAGAAATTGACTTGGAACAGTTCACAGAAGTGCATGGGAAAAATGCAAAAAGAACCTACCGGCTTGGACAAGAATTTCAAGCAAGACGTGCAACTTTTTCATTTACATTATTGCAAAATTGTGAGTGATTCTGATTTCAATACAAGGCTAGATTTATTTGGCTCCGTGCCCTGCTGTGTATAATTTGGGCCTGTAGTGCTGACTTCAACTATGGCCAGTATTACACCACCCTCAGGCCTTTAAAAAGCAATTCTCCTCAATGATTGGTTTCCCCTGCTCTGTTTCCTCTTATTTCTATATTAGACAGACTGAGGAAGAGGTATGGGGGGGCTGTGGAGGGGTGTAAATCTCTAGGCTAAATGTGCAGCTTTCTTCAGCATCTCTGTAGCACTAATTACAGCATGATTTGAACAAAGCGTGTTCTCGTTAGCCCGATACTGCAACCTTAATCAGTCTGTAGGTGGATGAAGAACACAGCATCAGTGCACTGAATTGCAATTAAAGCCCTCTAAAAAAATAACTGGCCTAATGAAGCCACCTGTTTGTTCAGAGAGAGGGAGAGCTCAAGAGATGTGGGAATGAGTGAGTGGAGCAGCTAAATAGTCATGACTCACTCATTGTGGCATGAAATGTTTCTTTAACTTTGCCTTGAAGCAATCGATAGCGCTGGTGCACATTCCCATGTGTTTGTGGTCCTACCTGCCAATGCGGGATGAAGCGAAAGCAATTAATGGGACAGCAGAAATTCAGAAAGGCACCAAAATGTGAGCTGCACTTTCAATTTATGAGGAGGAAGGATGCGAGTCATACATCCCTGAAGTGGAGTTAGTGCTGGAGGCAGTGGTGTAGTCTTTCCTGTACTCCACTACGGCTGTGAATGGTGTTATGTATGTGAAATCTTGCTGAGTTGTGACTTGACTTCTTGTTTGGATCAGCATTGTGCTGGGTGCAGGGGAATCGGCTGGGGATCCATATACTGTAGTGTGTGTGTGTTTATGGGAGGTGTTATACAGCAGACTCTCTTTAACTGCTCAAACACTCAAGCAGATGTTGTGGATCCTGTCCTGCACTCCGAAGCTAACAAAGACTTAGCATCTGATAATCCCTTGCCCTTGTGACTTGTTAGAATAAGCCAAACGTTAAGCCTACAGTGAGTAGCAGCCTATCTCTGCTTTAGCCTGTGGGAAATTATTATTTTTTTTTTTTTTTGTAGTAAATTAGTGCATCATCACCTTTTCACTCGCAAAGCCTAAACTGCATCAAAATCCAAAAAGAAGAATCCAAAGAAGCTGAACTCATTAAGAAAAAAAAAATAATAATGCAGTTGCTTTACACTTTTTAGAACTACAACAGTAGATGTAGGTGATAATTTACATTTTGTGCCGATTCGTACTAATTTGTTTAAAACCACGTGATGGGTAGGTTTAGGTGCGGGGTTACGTTTAGGTCATTCGTACAAATTCGTATGAATTAGCCACCTCGTAAAATACGTATGAATTGCCGTGAGATCAGGTTGGAAAAATCATCAACAGCAGCATAAGCAATTTATTGGCATAAATGCTCAGCATTTATTAATTGTGGACTGTTCTTATGAAACTGTAGTAGGTGCAACAGGGCAGCGATATCACTTTAAAACTTGCAGCAATCATATATTGAATGAATTTAACGTCTCAGTGGTATAACAAGCTCCGTAATTACATGTTTGTTTGTTTTTTTGCCCTTTTCATCACTTCATAAAACTGAATGCTTTAGACCTTTTAAGTCCCAAAGGGACTTGTTAGCACACATGCTCCTAAATACATTTTACAGTTCACACATCTATTTTAGTCACATGCTTACACTGTCAAGCCCTACATTAATATTGCTTTTTTTTTTTTTTGCAAAGCCTGAAATAAAGCATTAAAAAACTAAACAAAAAACAAAAACAAAACAAAGGGTTCTTTTAACAATTAAATGCATTTTACGGTTTTGTTTTCGTAATTATAAGCTTGTGCTAAAACCAACACATTAATTGCTCTATTAAAAAGCTCCATTAATTGCTAAGCTTCAACTAAGATCACCCCTACCAATGAACAAGAAAAGAACTGTAATATGTGATATTATAGCCTCGAAATAGAAGTGACACTGTTAATATCCAGTTCAGCGATGTACTGCTGATGAACTGACATCCATACGTCTTTTTCAAGCACTGTATGAGAGTCTGATTAAGTACGTACTGGTACTGTAGGTCTACCTTCCTATTATCTGCCTTTTTATCATCCTCATCTAAACATGTAGCTTCATGGTCAACAGGTGAAAGCTTGACTTGTCCTTCTCAACGCTGTTCATAAAAGAATAAATCATTCATCCAGTCTGACTTCTATCGCCTTCTTTGACCTCCATATTTTAGTATTGTGATTGTAGCAATGCTCCTTTGATGAGTGTCAAATCCAGTCTGAGTGTCATTTCAAATCTAACAGTTCTCCTGTTTGTTCAGCTGGCAGGTGCAGGTGCTGGCATTGCAGTGTAGAAGTCTATAAAGCACAGCTCAAAGTCACTGCACATGGAACTTTTTCATCCTTCCGCAAACTTTATGTCTTTGTGGACTGCGCCCAGTAATTTTCCCTGAGTGATGGTAAGTGTCACAGCGCCGTTAACCTCATCTGCATATGTGCATCCATGTCAGCTTCTCTCTTCACACTTCTGCAACACTTAGCCTGCAAATACAGGTGTTGGAAGTTGCCACCTCGATGTTGTGAAAGTTGAAAGTTGCTGTTAGCGTGTAAATTTGTCAAGTGCGACAATTACTAGTTTAAACACAATTAAATATTAAAAGATCTGAGAAGTTTCTGCTATTTTTGTTGTTCTTCCTTTTTTATCTGGCTATTAAACAAAGTTCTAGCTATCCAAAACATTGCGGTTTGCTAGCCTAACCCTATAGTCCTGAAATCACTGGAGCGAGTCAGAGATGAACTTATGCAGTTCTTCCAAAGCCGAACGATCGAAGTAATGCTGTCTATGTTTTTTTTTTTAGCTCTGTACTCAGATTGTACTTCAACATACAGTATCTCATTTAATTATAAGGAATTTTAGGAGAAAAGGAGATTCAAGAAATCAGAACTATGCACTCAATGCAGTCTGTAGAGTTATGAAAGAGGGGCCTCTGAGCAAAACTATATTTCTTTGTGATCTGTTTGTTCAGAGCTGTTTGTTACATTTCTACTTTTACACGAAAACTCAATATGTTAACCTAGATTATTACACGGCTCTCTGGAATGCTTGATTCTGATTGGTCAGTTGAGA
Organism: Enteromius treurensis; assembly: GCA_032275025.1. NCBI lineage: Eukaryota > Metazoa > Chordata > Actinopteri > Cypriniformes > Cyprinidae > Enteromius > Enteromius treurensis. The sequence continues at coordinate 21,088,630 of JAUCMU010000125.1, forward strand.
CATTTGCAGGTTCGTTCTTTTCGA
>JAUCMU010000125.1:21111821-21152522 GCA_032275025.1 Enteromius treurensis
ATAGATAGATAGATAGATAGATAGATAGATAGATAGATAGATAGATAGATAGATAGATAGATAGATAGATGGATAGAAACAGACACTAAAACACTATGTAGAGATTTTTCTGGTGTCTGGACTGCAGAGGCTTAGAAAAACACATAAACAGTTCAATATACTGGTATTTTCTATTTCCTGTGAGAAATCTGTACACATTTTGACTGCAAATGTCACATCCATTTTGCTAGAATTGACCAATTACTAATATGTCTTTTGTCACTTATCCAAAGTAACTTAGAGTAAAATTATTACAGTCCCCCTGGAGCATAACAGGGCCACTCAAGTCCACACTGGTGATGGTACGCAGATCGGCTTTTAGATTGCACAACACTACGCTTTATATAAAATCAGCAATACATTCACAGCATTTCAAAATCGGCTTTCAAACCGACATTCATCACATCCCAGATTACATCAGAGCGAAAAAATCTTTCAAAGGTTGAAAACGGGTTTGTTCTTGACAGATGGCGCACTGCACTGATATCATCATTGTGTATGCATGGCGTGCTGTAGCTCGTCTACTCTGTGACAACGGATCGTGCTGGTTAGGATGCCCATGTAATTATTCGTACTGGCTGGTAAAGTAGTGTGCGGCAGCCCTGTGGCCCCTCCTCCTGAAGCCAGAGCACTCTCCACTGTAATAGCCATTAATAATGCAGCCTTTCTGCCTGATTAGTGTGCACGCATCGTCTCTCTTCTTTTAGTGTTCCTGGCTCCTTTCTCTCTCTATATATCGCCGCTGTTTGTCATATTTGCCCTCTGTCCCTCTACTTTTTCAACATGAATAATCTAGTGTTCAAGTGCGTGCTGTTTATTACATGATTTGGCCTATGGTTGTATATCGAGACCTGGTTCTTTCGCAAATGTGCATGTTTGTCGTTCTCAAATGGCTCACTCAGTTACTGAATCAATCAGAGTGGTTATTGAATTAACATCACAATCACTTCATGAACCACAAATCACTTTCGGTCATATTCGATTAGAGAGGAAAAAAAAAACATGTTTTTTTTTTTTATTGTTTTGAATAGGTGTGTTAGACTTACATCAGTACAAATACTAAATATATTCATTCATATTACAACACGTACTTCAAGATACACCTGAAGAGAGTTTTTTTTTATAAAGATAAAATGCAAAGCGTGTCACTGAAAGAATAATAATCCAGTATACAAACTTTACCATTAGTGCTAAAAGTAGTTTCAAAACTAGAATCATTAAGTGAAATTGGAATTCATTTAATGTCCTAATTATTTGTATTCGTTATTAATTCTAACTCTTTACAATAAGGACCATTATGTAAGTATTTGTTAAAGCTATATTTGTTCACGTATGTTGATTTATAAATATATTATTTTTATTGTTAGTTAATGTTTGTCCATCTAACACAGATCAAATAGAAGCAGCCCTGATGAGCAAAAGAGACTTCTTTATGCACATATATTTTTATCCACTCACACACAGTAAATCATTTTTAAAAAGTTGTCTAAATTACCACTAACATTCATTATTATACTTCCTAGCAAACATATTGCAAGTAGATTTCACTATTAAAAAACATTTTGACATACAAACAGCAAGCAGCATCCTCCAAAAGTAAACTTTTTAATAGCTGTTAAGTATTGCATTAACTAATGTTATCACACAGAACCTTATTGCAAAAATATGCAGCGATGCTTTTAAAAATAAATAAACGTTTCAGAAGTATTGTTAAATGTTAACTCATGTAGTTAATGCATGTTAACCAATGAACGCTTCTTGTAAGTGTTAGAACTGATTTCCAACTGTATATCGAAAGCAGCGCTCATGCATACACACTGTGTCAGACGTGTGACATCTGTAAAAGGCAACAGTAGAATCTCACCAGCTCCTCATGTTGCCTGTGTTCTCTCCGTCTCCACAGACTCACACCTCTTTATACCGCAGCTCAAAACATCTGTGACCTCTTGAAAAGGTTTTTGCCATGGGCCAACAGGGTACTCATCATTAAATACTAGATTAACCTTATCAGCCTCACCCTGTGAAATAAACACTTACACACACGCACGCCTCACAGCAGGCATCTGCTAATGTGCACCAAACCCTGTGAACTTGAGCAGTCCGAAATGGGTTTGGACTCGGAAAAGAGAGTGTGAAACAGAGAGAGGAAAAGAAATTGATGGCGCACAACACAGCAGTGTTTCTCTCGCTCTCACACACACACACACCATAGATTTGTTAGGCGCTTTTGAATGTTGCATTAATCCATCAGGATAGTGGGCAGGACTCTCCCTGGGGTTGGCAGCCACTGAAGCAAGGCTCCCTCAGCTTCACCCCTTTAGGTTTGCTCATCCAAGCACTGGCGTGCTGTTAAGCTGTCAGCCACCGATCGAAGCCCCCCTAAGACGCCCGCTGATCTGCCTTAACGTTTGCCGGCGCATCGAACTCGCTGGCACACCCGAGCACCTGAGGTTCCCTGGCTGAATGAATCTGATGAATAGTTTCATTAAAGGCGAGGAGCAGCTCCCTAATCGAGACTTCAACAGCTGCCATTAATGTGATTCTTCATTAACTCTAACCAAGGGCCAGTCAAGGTCCACTGCGCACTGTTAAGAGTGACATGCCAGCATGTGTCTGTGCGTGTATGTAAAACTTCAGGTGCATTAGGGTATAAAGCGTCGCAGAAGGATGCATGGTGCACACAAATACTGAATAATACAAAAACGCACAGCAAATAAATGCGGAACATTCATCGGAGATCAAAGCCAAAGCAGAATGGCATGCTCTTGCATATAACATTTATAAAGCCTTCGTGAGGAGAAGAAGGGGAGTTGGGAAAGGCCTCTTCAAAGAGAAGCCTTGTAAGGTACAAACAAGCGTATATGCCCGCATTCATCTCATCTCTTCAGACATCTCTCCATCTCTCTAACAAGTGCAATGCAAAGACGAATTAATGCGAGTGGATAACACACATGCGCCAGAGCTCAGATCCTGACCCCTTCAGTGCAAACACTTCAGAGAGTCCACTGAGAATCGCTGCAAATTGCTTCATGTTTGGGGCGAGCTGAAAAAAAAAACACACCTGACTGGTACCGTTGAGATCACTTTCAGTCCCCTAACATCCATCGCACTTATCGGGAGCACATCTCTTAAAATCTGACAAACCCCCTCAGCGGGACATATCTTCCTCCGTTTATTTGCGGTGGATAGGAACACAAGCGCTCCTCTTAGTTTCTTGGGAACTATGAATAAATTATTGCAGCAAAACAGCTATTACCCAGTTCCATTTCGACTGGGATTAAGCAAACTACACAATCCCCTATGTCATGAATTTCTGATAGAGACGGTAACACCTGTGTCCCAGCCTTGAAAGCGAAAAAGCACGCCCGCCTGATGTTTTAGCTGCGTTAGCTTTTTCTCCCCCCTTTTTTTTGCTTTTCTGTAAGCCGCAATCCTTTTCCGAATATAATACACTCAAGCAACTCTTCATTTTCAATCCAATTTAGCGACTCTTCAGAATAAAAGGCACGGATATGAGTATAAATGTATTAGGAGGACTGGCCATGCGTTCCAGGTTATTAGGAAAGAGGAAAAACAGGAGGCATATCATACCCTCTTAATTATGAGATCACAACACTTTCCGGTGTAGGCAGCCTCTAATATATCACACCTTCACTGACCAGAAGTGAAACCCATTATTGTATAAGAAAAAGGCCATTTAAAGAAAAAAGACTTGCATAAATATAAACTGTTACTCTTTATGAGGACCCTCAAAAAGCAAACATGTTCAGGGCAATATGAAAAACTGAAATAATGAGACTCTGACTCTTTACAGAAAAAAAAAAATATATATATATTTGTCAATTTCCATGACAACTAGATCCAAAAGATTCACATGAATGTACTTAAGGGGTCAAAGCGTATGTAAGTATTAAATGGCTTTCATCAAAGGAACAACAACCTATTTTAAAGTCAAGTGGAATTGAACAATTTCACTACACAGAAACGTTCCAGCCATGTTCATTTGTTCACTCTACAGTACATTTACAGTTCAGTTCAGTTTGAAGCAATGAGGTTTAGACATGCTAATTGATTTTTATTACACAAACAGGAGTGTTTCAGTTTTACATACTAGTGTAATAAATCACAGTAAAAACATTGACTTGTCATCCAAAATCATACTTTGACAGGTCAGTTTGGGACCACCAAGACGTCCTTTGTGGCTGTTATGTATTGTATTTTTGCTAATAGTAGCTGACAATCAATAAATCAAGAAAATACACATCCCTACAGATGTTGTCTTAAATCTTTACATATTTATTATATTATATTATATTATATTTAAAATACCTTAATGTCAGCCCATCCAAATTTAGCACTGTAGAGCTGGCCAATAATCAACCAAGCAATTTTGGCTGAAGTATAAATTCCACTACGCAGCTCAGAAAAGTACGCTTATACACCTGGGTATACGATTTCTGGAAGACAAAAACAAACACGCCACTACCCCAAAAGGGTCTTACCCCTTTGAAAGCGCCGCCCCACACCACACAGCTTAAGCAACCCAGTCAACAAATTCTGTCAAACTAAGCAGTACCAATGTTACACCGTTTATACGGGACGCGAGTGGCACAACAAAATCCTATACAAGTCATTAAAATCAGCGATGGTAACTTACACAGGACCCAACGGCGAGACAAATCTCCAACAGAAAACTTCTGCCTCATTCTATTCATGACGAGCTTACATAAGTATTAAATGACTTTCAAAAGTTGCTTTATCACGTCCACGTGTACAGTAGCTCACCTATTTAGAAGAACCAAAACAACCTCCGTCCGATCGCAGGCCTTCCACTCCTTGAGTTCTCTCCAGCGCTGGAAAGCTGATCCGATATTTACACGGGACATTTTCCGAATAGACACGCCCATTACTGCTGATTGGCTACAAGTTTGTTTTGCTACATTTTGAAAAATCGTGGACCCTGCCTTTAAGCTAGATTAAAAGGGATAGTTCATCATGTCTTTCTTTTTTCTCTGGAATATAAAATAAGATAATTTGAGAAATTGTTTTCTTTTCTCCGCACACTAGAAAACTGTTCGGTAACCAACTTCCTTTAAAATATCTTTTGTGTTTCACAGAATAAATTAAATCATACAGATTTGGAAATGACAAGAGGGTGAGTAAATGATGAAAGAATTTAAATTTGGGGTACATTTTTTCACTTTACGCTTGATTTGAGACTGCAGTATCTGGTAGGTAGTGAGGAAAAAGGACGTTATCAAAGACTTCAAAGTATAGTTGACGATGTGGTAATGATTGTTCTGTCCTCTTACTGCGTGTCGCATTGAAAAGAAGCATCATGCAGACAAAAACCCAAAGACAGCAGGAGCAGGAGCTGAGGAACCATGGCCAACTACTACGGCGATTGATGTAGGTGGGGCCATGCTAAATAGACAATGCAGTTGATTTGAGCTATCTAACCAACAGGCGCAGTCCGCTCCACCCGCTGAGCTGTCAGATGGAGAGAAAAGCATTTTCATGGAGGGAATCGAGCTGCAGAGTCTTTCTATGAAGAGGTCTCTGGCGGCGCAACCCACAGCTTGTCCTCTTTTACACCACCTGACACACACATCCAGCCGAGATGCTAATTAGCAGCAGTAGCTAATGGGCTTGGAGGGGGAACACAAAGGCTACACAACATTTTAATCACCCAACATTCTCCTGATGCAGTGAGTGGAATTAATTGAGGGGAAAAGTGAAAGAGTGATTTGGCGAAAGGTTCCACGAGACGAGAGGACAGGAAGCTGACGGAGAGAGACCCACAGTGGAGACAAGCAATCTACACTCGGACACGGCTGTATTCACTCACTCACACATCGGTCCCTGCTGGCACGGCCTCATTTGAGAGCCAACAAGCACGTATGCTTAGAGTATCACTGTCAAGATTATGCAGATTCATGGATCCGGCATAATTCCCAAGGCAAAATTCATAAAGCACCGAACAAGGGCAGCCACACACACGTGTGCGCTCACTCGATTGATTATGTACGCACAGACCGTAGTCGTCAGACTGTCCAGAGCACAAAGGACAGGGAAAAAGACAATTTAATACAAACAAGAGCCTAAAACTCTGACATGCTCATCAAACATATTTTAATTGCTTGCCTTCCTGGTTCCCACCGTGATGGTCGCATAACAGCTAATAAATCTATAGAGAGAAAAGACCCTAATGCAGTGCAGGAGCGGTCTTCAACTAGTGGGTGATTTAGCAGGATTGCCCTTCCAGGGTTTGGGTTTGAAAAGATCAATGGAGCAAAACTTTGTTATTATGAGTTTGGTTCTTTTGTGATACGAGACAAAATGTTTAGTTTCTCATTGACGGCACTTGTTGATTTCAGAAGAACTGAAGCAATAATTTTTCTTTTTAGTCTGACTGAAATCGCAGAAGCCTGATTTTTTAAATAAGTCTTCTGCTTACCAAGGCTGCATTTATTTGAGCGGAAATACAGCTGAACAGTGATACAGTCCAATTTTAACACAATTTAACAGAACTCTCTTCTGTTTTAATGTTTTAAGGTTATTCTTGTGATTCAAAGCTAATTCTTCAACATCGTTACTGCAAACTTCAGTATCACATGATCCTTTAGAAATTATTCCAATATGTTGATTGCTGCCCAAGAAACATTTCTTATTATTATCAATGTTGAAAGCAGTTGTGCTACATAATATATTTAATGAAAACATTTTATTATTTGATAATTAGAAAGTTCACAAAATGTGTTAATGTCAATATTAAACGTATAAAATTAAATTATATGTATAAAATTGTAATAAATTTATAAAATTGAATTTGTCACACCATTGAATTTTAACCACCATTGAGCCAAATTTGAACGCTAAACATAAAAGCTAAGTAAATTAAATAAGGTATCAAAATCTAAATACCTCTCTGCTCTCAAACACTGGGGGGCGGTCCGCTCGCGGAATAAGGAGACCAAGCTCAGTTGTTTTGTAAATTATAGCAAACCATTTAACGACATGGAGACAAAGTTAGATAGTATGCTGTAGATCTGTATGCTGTAGTATCTAACGGTAATGATACTAACTCATGATTGAATGGACGAACAACTGATGCTCATGCACTCTAGATATTACTTGTGTGTTTGACTTGAAGTACCACTGCGCTGAACGATCAGTGTTTGACATCAAAGTACAGTGAGAGCGATTCAGAGCATAATGAGCGTCTGAAAAATGAATTTGTTGTGTTTGCGGATAACATGGTAAGAATGGATAAATGTGGAATGCAACCGAGCAGCAGAAACACAAATCCAAAGCACAACCCTCATCATAAATACTGTATTAGCATAGCATACAAATAATAGAACCTTTCAGATACAATATGATAAATCTTAAAACTATGCAGTTCCCATGAAAAGACCACTATGCCCGAGAAACATTACAATCACAGCACTGAAGTACAGCGATCAGTCTGTGCAGTCAGTGCTGCTTCAAGTCCAACACAGCTCTTATAGTTTTGCCGGAGGAGCAGTGCTCCGTGGCTCCATTGCGTCACCGAGCTCCGATTTAGACCCGCCCAATAAATCCTGCTCACGAAAATTCTGAAAAACTGTTTAACAGTATAACTCCACCATTCAATATTATTCTATTCTATTCAAAATTGACTTTTTTAGAGCATTCTGAAAGCGTTTTAATAGAGTAAAAGTATTTATTTCAATCGGTCATTTAAAAAGTACTGACCACAAACTTTTGAAAGGTAGTTCAAACAAGGACAGACAGACGATACAAAAAAACTCACTGTATCCTATTTGTACCAGCATCTATGAACGCACTTGAATGATGTGATACTGAGCTTATGGCCTGTCCTAAGTAAAGAATAGTGCACTTGTAATCACTTGAATGCTGAAAGCAGTCCTTAGACTAAAAGACACCTAGTGAAAATAGCTTGAAAGTAAAAGCCTGTTTTTTTACACCACCCACTGGTATTAAGTGCAGATCATACATTAGGCGGAATGAGGTAAATAACACGTGCTTGCTTCATACCAACTTATTACATAAAATTAGTAGGTGTGATACTTCATGCAGGCGTGTAGGAAATGGTGTTGAAAAGCCAAGTAATTCTGTTTTCAACACAGATGAGAACCAGAGAGGTTAATGACCAGATTGTGAAAACAAATGTATGATGTGGCAGGAGGCTTTTTGAGCAGCTGTTCAGATAGATGATCAACCAAACACTTTGTCATGTTCAGTGAAATTGTTGTTGTCCGCCTCCGCAATGTCAATCTAAACAACTTGCTCTGCTGCGAGAGACGCTCCACAAATTCTATCTTCTACTCCAGAGAGGCATTGTGGGTTCTAAACAATATCGGCAATCTGTCTTAATACTGAAGTCCTTGAAGAAGTTCTATCTGTTTTCATCATGTATAAAACATGTTCGGCATCTCTGCGCTGAAGCTAAGAGATGATAGGAACCAGTTGTTGTTGTTGTTTTTTTTCCATTTTATTTATAATCTAAGATTAATTCACTGGAATTCATATCTCTGTTCTCAGCTCACATCATAAAAATACAGAAGGCTCGAGTCTAAGTATGCGCTTGGGTGAGGACAACGCACACTTCTGAATGTAAATTCTGCTATCAGCATTCAGCATTATTGGCTCGTGATTCACAAGGGTGTCTGCGAACACAAGAAAGAAAAAAGATCAGAGTGAGAGGAGGAATTAAAAAAAAAGGATGTGCAACGGTGAACAGATTGTCGATGATGAACGAGGAAATGATAGCGAAGAAGCAAAACGATGCATTTGACAGATTAAAAACATGAAGTTGATATAAAGAGCAGCGTATTTATTTGATGATAACAAGAACGCTGTTCAAAGAGCTAATTAGATCAGAGTTCTTGAGAGAAGCCGAGTAGCTTTGCAGAGAAAAGGAAGTGATGAAAAGAAATGACTCAAAAATAATAATAATTTGTAGGAAAAAAGATAACTGTGCACAAAAGAGCGGAATCTGTATCTTGTGTTGATAAATCTAAAAGGACAAAGAGAGGAATTATTAACTCGCAACTTCAAACGTGTCTGCCTAAGATCGTCCCGATTCTTCTGGATATTTGAATGAATCTGAACAAAGGGAATCCATGCAGATGAATCTCGTCCGATGTTTATGTATTAATTAGACGTGGTACGATGAATTAACGATTTCACTTGTTCAAATCTAGAGATGTAAAGGGCTTCTGACAGGCTTCATGAGGAGATATGATAATGTTCAGTGGAGGAAAGAGGAGGGAGTCAGACTGAAAGGAATGGGATTAGGAAACGCTTGCCTCTGAACTGCACACTCAGGAAAGATAGGACGTCTGACTCACCATGCTTCAAACTCAGACAAGATCTCTTCAAGATCAAAACAACAGTTTTGGCAAGGCTTGATCCTCACTAGAGAAAACAAACCAAGCAAAGAAACAAAATACACAAAGGGGGGCTCTCACAATACGGTTACTTAGAATCAAACAAATCGTTCTTCATTTGTAAACAGAGTGTGGTGCCTCAAAAGGTGTGTTTTTGAGCCTTCTGAAATATCTATATCAGAGCTCCTTTATTCTGCTCAACGTATGGTCCATTTATAAATCATATTGTGAACATCCAAAGTGGAAACTCTCCTGTGCTTCCCGGGCAAGGCAGGTTTTGAGATATGGACTTCACGGCAAGAGAGGGAACGCAGCGCAACCATAACTCAGTGATTTTATCAGAGACACAGTGTGTGTGTGTGCCCTGCATTTTTAATTGACCTTTTCTACAACTCCGCTGTGTTTTTATACATGAAGCATGCAGCTTTATATTGAGAGCAGTCACAGTAAGCGAACGATGCATGCATGTAAAAAAAGATTCAAATTGTTTATCACAGGCACAGTTTATACACATTCAAATTAAAAAGCAAACTTTTTTGTATTTTTCTCATTTCAAGAATTCATTTGCGTGGACTATTTTGCACATAAATAGAACGCCCACTGCAACAGACAGATACAAAACACATACAATCTCTGGTGGCTTTGAATAAATCCCCTCCAAAAAGACATAAGCAATGTGCTTCTTTAAAGTTCACCTGTCTTATCTAAGATTTATCGCTAACACTTTACAACTTGTTAAAATGAGTAAATACATTAGGTTTTGTGAACTTGAGAAAATTAAAGCTTTTATTCAGCAAGGACGCATTTAAATAACTGATCAAATAATAGTGTAAAGAAATGAATAATGTAATAGAATCTTTAATTCACACATATTATGTTTTTTTTTTTTATGATGAATTTATTTCCTTTAAATGTAAACACTTTAAATTACTCTTGTGTATGAAATATGCTATATAACTAAACTTGCCTTGCCTTCTTTTGAATTGACTATTCATCAAAATCATAAAAAAAAGCACAATGGTTTTCACAAAGTTATTTTAAATTGTAATTAATTGCATTGGTAAGCATTAGAGACTTTCAATGGTAGTGTATCTACAGCATACTCAACTTGCAACTGCAAACAAATGGCTTTCTGTCCCACACAATTAAAGCATTTAAAATGATTGGCACTAAACAACTACAAACATGACATTTAGCCTATGCAAAACACCAGATGAGTTGAACGAAGCCTCGGGAATAAATCACCATAAACTCGAGTATGACTAATTACTGTCTGAAGGATGCTACTGTTCAGAAAAAGCTGGACTTTCAGCCGCTTTCACTTTTATCCAGGGTATTTTTCCTCGGGAAGTGAGTCATTGCATTATGTGTTGTTGTTCTGAGAACCGAGGGACTTCTTGACGTTTTGTGTTTGAATGAATGTCATGCTGATTACTCCTTGCTGAGTGATTTGGTATTTAATGCTCGTACACTTTGTGAAAGAACTGCAAAGGAGAAACGGCCCATGCGGAGAAAAGACCAAACAATGATCACTTGCTGAGAACGAAACGGTAAAGAAAAACAATATAGAAACATGGAAGGCTACAATATAGCTACACAGTAGTGTTTCAGAAATACATGCTGACAGTGATTTTACAATCACGCAAGGTGGGCGGTTTACTATAATGTTGGACACAAATATGCGTTTCTACCGTTTAATAATGATTTTGTTTAATGCTACTGGTGGGTAAGTTACCAAAGCATTTGAAAATCTGATCATGAATATAATGTACAGTGATAAAACTAAGATGTCATTACAGTTATATCGGGTTCCCGCAAAAAAATAACATTATGCAGGGAAAGCGTTTAAGTGTATCAGTGCATAATAGCATAATATATCATATCATGAACAAGATTAAGAATCCATAAATCAAACTCACTCAGAATGCCAACAATTTACGGCATGCTTTTCTAAGCCTTTTTAAAAATTATATAGCAGATTATATGTGGGCAGAGACAAGTCATAAAGAACAGAACACTCAACTACATATTTGACAGAACACCAATCACAAAAACTCTGGCTACATTCTCATTAGCAGTTGACGCATCGAGTTGCTGCGCATTTGCATAAAGTCAAATTTTTCTCAACTTTGCCACACTGATAGACAGACACGCACACGGCAGCAATAATCATTTATGCTCATACCAGAACAAGTTCAAGACGGCAGCCAAAAAAAAGGTGAATCTAAATTACAGAAAATCAAGCGAGTGCCGTTGATGAAGGAAAGGAAAGAAACAGAAAGGACATGACATGTGGCCAGGTATGGTTTCCCATACTGGGAATTTGTGCTCTGTGTGTAACCCATCCAAGTGCAAACACACACAGCAGTGAGAAGTGAACAACTACGCACACACACACACACCGTGAACACACAACCTTTGGGTTACAAGTCCAACTCCCTATCCATTAGGCCACGACTGCAACGTGATTTATAAAAGCACAAATTGAAATAGAAGTGTGGTCTGTTTTACAGTATTTTTATACATAGAAATGAAAACTTTTATTTAGCAACGGTGCATCAAATATCCGTAAACACATGTACTACGTTATAAATGACTTTTATCAAAAATAAATATATACACTTTCGTTTTTAATAAATATAAATAAATAAAAAGCTATTTATCAAAGCATCTTGACTTCATCACAACAAATGCTTCTTGAGCACAAAATCAGCATATTAAAATTATTTCTAAAGGATTATATGACACTGAAGAATGGAGGAATTACCTTATGGTCACAGGTTTTAATTACCTTTTTAAAATATATTACATTGCACATTTATGTGCTCTCACAATCATATGCATAGCTTAAAAAGTCTTAATTAAAACTAAACAATATTTGTAACTTAAAAAGTATGAATATGAATACAGTGTATTTTAAGACCATTTTAAATTATTATTATTTTTTTTTACATAAATGAATAAACCCAAATCAAACTTGCTAATGCCTTCCACAAATCTCATTTGCATAAAAAAAATATATAATATAATATAATATAATATATATATATATGGGCAACTTAAAGTGTCATTTAATTTACTCTCCAAACACATTTTGGACCTAATGGTCTGTTTTTTTAGTAACATTTACTATATAAAAGGGGCTTGTGTGCCTGCCATTGTGTTTATAATTTGAATCGTCCCCGGTGTTTTAAAGCAGTGGGTGAGTAATTCAGTCCTTGATTTGCTTAATAAAAGCCTCCTTCGAACAGTCTTGACAAACATATTTATAGTGCATTTGTTTGTTTCTAAGTTTAGTGCAGCAAAAATAGATGTAGCATGGCCTTACGAGTTTTCACTGTATCTGGATGCCATGACAACTTTGCATGCTAGCTGCTAATGCATGTAGTTATAGTCAAATCACTTGAACATGGTAAACAGAGTAAATTTAAAGGTAAAAATCTGATTAACTGACCGTATGCAGTCTATTTTGCGACAGCCCCCAAAAAATCTGACCCAAAACTGTACAGTAGTATACGTTAGTGACAGAGCAGAAGTAGCTGAGCATTTGTAGTTGTATCTTCTCATTTAGTTTGACCCCCATAAGTCAAATTCCCTGTAGCTCAAACAGTAGAGCACACCGGCAATAACACCAAGGTCATAGGTTTTGATTCATAGAGAATGCATGAACTTATAAAAAATGGATAACTTGAATGCAATGTAAGTCGCTCTGGATAATAGCATCTGGCAAATGCATTAATGTAATGTAAATATAGCATGCAACGGACGAACAGATGACAGGCCGAATGCATATACAGTAAACTACACCAGCAAATAACGTATACAGAGACCAATCATTTCTATCGGTTCCTAACACAAGTCTAAAAGAACATCTGAAAGCATGCATGTTTTATGATCTTCCCTCAAGTGCTGCACAAACTCCGCTCGAAGCAGAGAGCCGAGAGGTTCCAGACCACAACAGCACAAAGGTCAAACCGCCTGAAGGGCCACTCAACATCTACACACCGACATAAGCAGCTCAAATCACAAAGAGCTCACAGGACACAAGGATCTTCTCCCTGCTGGAGTTTAAGAAACGAAGTGTAGAGAAAACAAACAGCTCCCTTCGACGCTTGAGTGAAGCAGATATGGGCAGTCAGTCAGCGTGTAAGGTTTGTGTGCCAAGCGAGTTGACTGATTAAGACCTAATGCAAGGAGTGATGGAGAATAGATGCAGTGTTCGCCGCAGAGCATGGCCGAACCCTGCTGTGTCAATCTACTTCTCACCACACCTGCGCCTCGTTCAAACGCTTTATTGTTCGCCACAGGCTCTAGATGATTTTAGTTATTAATCTAAAATTTGCTTTTGGAACAAGCATCACAAGAACTCGCTCTCTTAATTTTCACCCCCCTCTCAGCTTGCCAACAACAAAGAGAGTGCATTACTAAACAACACTTGACTCCATGCCAAACGAGTATGTACTGTAGAGAGCACAAGCAAGATGGGAAAACTGAGAATTGGCAACACGCTTTGACTCCGCCAGGATAGGCGAAGCCCAATGAGGAGTGGGAGGAGGGCAGAAAAATCTGTGAGGTTACACCCAATATCCTGTGTAATTTCCAATTGGCATCACTGTCTTTCAGCATCATCTCTTTTCCTCTCAGATGAATTGAGGTGATGCATACTGATGTCCTCGAAGCAGCTCTCCAGAACAAGGGTTTGTATTTCTTGAGAGGATGTTTGTATTTGTTCATTAAACTCAAGAGATTTAAAGAGAGCGCAATAATAAGCATCGGGCTGCAAAAGCCTGACGAAAGACGCCGAAAATAATACGTGCAGGGATAGAGAGAGGAACAAATGACATGAGATGGGTATCAATAGCGCTTATGAGGAAAATCTACTGTCAAAACAGGCAGTAGTTTCAAAAATTTGTAGTTCCATTTGTGCTTGATAGAAATATCAATCAAAGACTCTCTCCGCAGACAGTCCAATCCCAGCTCTTCCATAACAGAAACAACAACAACAACAAAAAAATGCGGAGCAAAACAGAAAACTCCCAGTGCACAGTGCAACTCTAGGAATCTGGGTATGATGGAGGGAGTAGATTGAATTCAGATGCCTCCATCAGGCTCTCCGAGGTCCTTGAGCTGATAATAATTTGCCGTACTTGCATTTGCAAAATCTTTAAGTCTAATTGGCCTGAAACCTCCTTGGGACAGTTTATTTTCTCCTCGACAATCTAAGTAAAAATATCCACACCGGACGCCATGGAACAGAGCCGTTGCAGCTCTCGGCGGACAGTCCCTTTATATTAGAGAAATGCACTTTTTAACTGTTGGCTCTGCTTTGTGTTGGCGAGCGATGATTAAATTACAAGTACGAGGACAGAGCGCTGTGGCAGCCTGACACAGAAAGCAATTATGGGATGCATAAACAAACATCTGTAATGACTGAAATGCCCTTTTTCCACGCGGCTGCTTTTTTCTGGTCGTTTTTTGATGATGCTTTTTTTCTTCTTTTTTTTTTGCTGTACTTGCAAACTCATCGTATGTTATAGGTCCGGCAAATCCATTTTCTCCCTGGTGTATCTGACCATCTCAAAGAGTAGCACTAATGAAACGGATAGGAAAAGGCAGCTTTTGGCTTCTTGAATATTTCATAGCTTTCAAGTGAGGACACTGCCCTTTAGTTTGTTGTGTACAAGATGCTTTTTAAATACATGATACATAATACAACAGGAAAAAAGATAGTATCACTGTTGTTTGACATTTAAACTATCGTATTTATCAATACATCTACATTCAGAGCTTATCCCAGATACCTGTGGATGTCCTAGTAGTTATGCTTTCATTAAACAGCTAAAAATGTCCCATTGGCATTAGTCTCACCCTGAAAAAAACAACAACTGTTTTCGACATTGGTAGCAATAAGAGAAATTAGCATATTAGAACAATTTCTGAAGGATCATG
Organism: Enteromius treurensis; assembly: GCA_032275025.1. Lineage (NCBI taxonomy): Eukaryota > Metazoa > Chordata > Actinopteri > Cypriniformes > Cyprinidae > Enteromius > Enteromius treurensis. The sequence goes on from JAUCMU010000125.1 coordinate 21,127,205, forward strand.
TGACACTGAAGCCTGAGATATTGGCTTTCCGATGCTTGATTCACTTCACTGCCCACAAGTTCCTTAGAGAATTCATTTTAAAACTTGTTATTATTTGTGTACAATAGCTTACATGGTTTGGCACAGTCTTATTTTTCCCAGACTCATCTCTATACAACACCTTCAAGGTCTTCACACAGTTATAGTTTATTGTCCCTTGCACACATTTAAAATTAAAAGGTCTTCAAATGTTTTCTGTTGAAGGACCTAGGCTCTGGAATGAGGTACTGAGGAATTGATCACATCTCAAGGTTTGGGTTTTTACTTTATACTAGTGCTGTCAAACGATCAAATGAGTTTATCACTTTGATGAACTTTTATTGTTTTTTAAGTTGTGCTTGAATGATTTGGTTCTTAACACATCTGGATAAAACAAAACAGTTCTAGTTTCTTTAGGAGCTGTCTCCAGAACGCAAGGCTTTGCAATAATTTTAAATGAGCTTTTAGTTGCAAAATAATCAACCAAAAAAAGGCTAACATTTTTATGTGAGACACTATTTCTGATTTATAGAGCAGACAGCATTCTTTTAATAGAGACAAAATTATGGGGCATGAAAACATACTTGGTGAAAAGACAAATCAACGGAAAAACATACGGGGCTTTATTTTGTTAAAAACTCTCAGGTTTAAAAATCAGAAGCCCACATCCAGCACCACCCACAAACACCCAGCTGTGTTTCTAGTGCAAATCTAACAAATATGCACCTCAGATGCAAATTCAGCTAATAAAAGCTCATGTTCCTTGGAGCGTTTAACTTATTTAAGACTACTAAATAAAAGTCAAGCTTCACCCAGAGGAGCATTTAACCCACTGCTGCATATCAGTTTTGGCAACAGTAAAACAACAGGGTGCTAAAGTGTTAGTTTGTTTCACAAGAGTGGGAATTTGTGTTGATGCGCTTTCAGACTACTATTAGTAGTGCCTTTCAAATTGCAGCTACTTTTGTAAGTGTTGCTTGTACTATTATGCTCAAGTATTAAACTTTGACTCATAATGAAAACCACTTGCACTATGGACATAAATGCTGCCACAAATCATGTGGCTTGTTGAGTAAAGGTGTCCCAGTATTTTTCTACTTGAACAGACACACAATTTTAACTGTGAAAGATAAAACAGTCACAAAAAATTAAATAAAAGAATTTTTCAAATTGTAGTGTGAAAATATATTTGAGCGGGTCTCTTTAGAAGTAGCGGAGCACCAAACATTCAGGATCCTAAAATTGCATTTTATTTTTGGCTGAAATCGTTGTAATGTGGTGAGTTCATTGACCATAACTGTGACATTTAATTAGTGCATCTTGCAAATAAGACCTGTGCTTATTGACTTTTGATATGGAACGAAAGTGTGAGTATTCAAATTCTGTCATGAACTTCATTTTCTAATGGAATTTACACAAAATTGTCAAGTAATATGACAGATCATTTCAGTTCAAGCAGCAGCACAAAATGTATCATCTCCTTCTTTTGGGGAACAAAAATTCATTGTGAAATATATTTAGTGTCCACTTGTCAGTCAACTAGAAAATTATTTTAGAGATACATGCAATATATTACATATTCAACGTTATCTATATTATTTATTGTGTGTTTAACAACTGTTTAAATGTTGTTTTAACAACTAATTCTAGTTAAAGTTATGAGTCTAGGATTGGATCATTATTTCAGTGATAAATGTGTTTTTGGCATCACAAAGGTTTGGGGGAGGGGGGCCGAATGGAAATAAATGTAGTGCAAAGTGAAGAAACAATGCAACAATGAAAGCACAATATTATCAACCTAAACACTGTCCAATTTTTGTTTTGTTTTTTGGGACAGTGTAAAACTTACTCCATCACATCCGAAAGACTTTTAATTGGTTTATAGTGAGGAATTTGTGATGCAAACCTTACATATCTGGAATATGGACATGGATACTTCTTCCAACATTGTTGTTTGAGAAATAAAGAGATATGCTATTTAAATGTTTAAAAAACGTTGGCAAATACATAACATGACAGAAATATAATTATTTGCTTATTTATACCCAGACAGCGACTTTGGTGCATCACTACTCCAAACAAAACCCCTAAAACCTCCTCAAAACACCGTAGCAATCTCATAGCGACACCCTTGCAACCGCCCCCCCAAATTGCGCATCATCATAACAGCAACACTTGCATCAGCATCACTTGTGGATTTTCCTTCAGGAAATGCACAAATCTACTACTGCAACTTTTGTAACTACCATCACTATTACTCAGTGAAGTAAAAATAATGGATAAAGCAATATAAGAAGTTGCTGTATACTGTGCATTTTAAAATAATTATGCTGCCTGTTCTCCAGTGAACTGAGACTCTGTGTGTGTGTGTGTGTGTGTGTGTGTGTGTGTGTGTGTGTTTCACTCTGCCTGAGGTGAGGCTGTAAGATCGAGAGCTCAGCAGTAGCTCCCTAGATTACTCCATTTCCTATGCTCTGATTACCAGGGGCTGAGGTGAGCTGATCTATAGAACCCAGCATCCTGAAATCCTGTTTCTGTGAAAGAGAGAGCAAGAGAGCGAGAGAGAGGGCATGCTAATGAACTTCATTCCTATGCCACATGGTCATTAATCTACGATTAGAGCACTCTGTGAGCCTGCTGGTGCAAGACAGCCAGCTATAAATATTGACTACTTAGCATGTGAGCAGATATATTGTCCGCGTTCTGCTACATGAACGACAAGGATATTTCGGGCAAGGCCTAAACGACACAAACTGCATTCAGTTTTCTGCTGCATATGGACATAAGTTACTTTTTCTTCAGAGGGATACTGTACAGTATGTAGATAAAAGCTCCTCAAGACCTCTCGAAATATGATGTCTATACTGAACTGAAGCAGCCTTGTGAACTGCTCTAATTTTAGTCTCTTAAGAGCCGGTCTACCAGGAGAATGAAGAAAGACAGAACAGTTTGTTCAGACTTTATGTGGTTATTGTTCTGTTACTATATATAAAAGCTCAAAACCCCCACAGGCAGATGAAAAGTATAGAAATGCCAACTGAATCAAGAAAGAGAAATGGAAAGGACAGACAGAGGCATTCAGAGAAGGCAGACCACAGGTGTTTGTGGCCTCTTGAATTGATTTAACCAGCACAACTGCATAAAGATTGGAGCATTACTGCAGAACGCAACAAAAGCGGGCACAAATAAACAAGAACTACCTCCAACTCTTATTAAAACACATCCACAGAAAGTTGGGCTGCATTTACAGTGTAAAAGTAAAGCATGCATCTTCACAGTAGACCTGCATCTGCTTACACTCTATTAAGACTCAAATGACTGCATTTACAGAGACGTGCAAGGCTAGTCAGCACTATCTAGCAACCAGAACTACAGAGTGCTAATAAGCGATTAACAGGGACTGAATGGAAAATGTCAAGTTTGAATTGAATTTAAGCTGAGCAAGCAAAAGCAGTGTTTTCCCAAAGGATTTTGTGAGATTTGTTTTTGTGGCAGGTGATGTCACAGGTCCAGTTTGCCTTTAAACGAGTTGTGGCGCTTCAGATATGTTCTACTCTATGAACTGTCGCATACTTTAATACAACTGAATGCCCAATAAAGCTGATCACATGATATGTTCTGTTTACATACATAAAACAACCAGTATGAATAGTAAACAGGGCCCATTAAGACTACACAGGAATCACTCTCACTAATCTTTAAATTTTGATTTGTAATCGTCTAATGAAACCAATTTACATCAAACGTACACTAATAAGCGACTATACGCAGCGGTTTTGGCTATACCAATATTTAGTCTCATTCTGCACACTGCCTGCGTCTGAGTAACAAATTATGATGAGCATGTTAACAGATGAATTAAGTCCAAACAGTCAGTAAGCGACAGGTGCTTGAAAACACTGCTTTGCAGTCTTTTATTATTGACGAGTCTGCCGCGGTACGGCCTACTAAAAGAGCTGTATCTCTGCCGCTCGTTGCACAGAATAGACACTGAGAGAGACGACACTGCCAGGAAGTCAGAGCTTGCCGGGGATTGGCTGTGGCGACATATCTTCCAAATGAATGCACCCGCTATGGAAAAAAAGCTGCCAAAGGGTCTGAAAGTTGCTAAACATTGTGCTAAAGACGAGATTGTGTGTGAGATGTGGACACGCTGCCTTTCTTGTTATAGTTGTGGTGTGGACTTGTTCTTTAATATTGAGAATGATTTTTGAAACAATATCTTTTTTGTTATCATGCTTGGTGTGAATTGGCCCTAACAATATTTCAATGGGTTCACAGAGGTTTAATGTTCCAGCCTTCTCTGTCATGATGTTAATAAAACAACAAAACGCTGATTTATTAGATTTAATTTAAGACTATGCGCTGTTATATTACATTTGATTGTCAATTTCTGTACCTGAATATTGTTAGACTTACGTGAAAAATATAAAGCATTTATTTGTATCTTTATTCTATAGGGGCAATCCACCAATTCTGCACATTAGTGAAATAATTAATTCTAAATCACGTTTTAGAGAAAAATATCTTTGAGTGTATCAGTGAAAGGTCCATATCACCCATTTTATAATGACTCTCTTTATTCTTCTTTACACATGTATGCATACACATACTGTAGCTTGATATCTGTAATTAGTTTATTGAATGCAATTACCTCATTACATGTTTAAGATGAGACACTGTTTTTTCATACAGCAGTCAAGTTTGAGATGTTGGCCTTTTTTTTTTTTCCAGAGTAGTGAAACATTCAAAAGACACACTCTTAAGTGTTTCTTTTATAGTATTTTTGTCAGTTGATTTCAATTATAATAGATCTTTTTAAAGGAGTTTTTTTTTTCTCCTACACTGAGCCATGAATCTCCACTTCAGTAGCACTTACACGCACCAGACTCAACATTTTATTCCTTTCTATATCCTGTAGGCAAGTTTTACACAGAGATTTGTTCATATACAAGTGGCTTGATTTTATGCAACATTATATTCCACAAGTGTATTGATTTATAAGTACTTTCTGAATTATGAAGTAACAAAAATTGTATAACCAAAATACCCTCTGTAAACTCATTTAACTCTAATAACAAAACACTTAAACATAAATTTTGAAACTACTGTAACTTCATCCAGTGTTCAGATTTCTGTATGCAAATGAGTGCAGATTTCCTTCAAGACCCAAAGCATTTTCAGATCTATTCTAGCAGTCATTATCAAGTGCAATATACTGTATCACTATAAACAGGAGAACTTGAAGATTAAATTTAGGTCATTTAAATTCTACATTTTCCGTCAGTTTTTTTTTTTTTTAAGAATTAATGAATTTACAGATTTTTAAGAAAAACGAAAGCAACAATTTGGTGGTTTTTTTTTTGTTGTTGTTGTTTTTTTTTTACTATGTACTCAAACAGAAACAGATTTTTTTTTTTTCCGGAAAGTTGTATCTGGCCGTTTTACACTTCCGAATAAAATTTTGTCTACAAATATAAAATTCCCCAAGCAAGTTATAGCCATTTATTGCAATATTGTCAGGCGCTTTCAGTGAAAAGCAGGTATATTAATTCACTAACACTATAGACATGTCCAAAAACATTTAGGGGGAAAGAAAATGGAAACGGTGTTATAAAATAACAAAACAAAGTAGGGGAAACATATTATTAAATATAACAAACCGTGCAGCTAACAATAAAAGCAACGGCACAAATTTTCTTCAGCAACAAAAATACAACCCGTGCAAATGATTCACAAACTACACACAAAATGAGTGAGAAATATACAGAGTGCAACATACAAATGTGCAAATGATCTTTATGAACTACACAAGTATTATTTACATGATATAACAGCTAAATGGATGAACCGCTGACTGTATCTGTATCAGAATGATTTTCCAGTGCTTTATCCGATGTGCACCGTTTCATCCTTGTTTTCATGCACGCACGATACACTTTACTTTCACTTTGCACTCGTTCAGATTTCCATTGAAAACCCCTCAACGATGGTTCAAAAGTCCAAAACCTATGTTTAATGGTTGAATGTGGGACAGTTTGAACCAATCTGTGCACGTGGGTGGGACTTAGCGTCAATAATCGTTCCTTGTTCTTTCTCCAGAGGAACGAGATGCATTGGATTTGTGATGACGTAATCACGTCCACTACGGAGCATCTGAATATCCAAATGAGACATGATACATCTCCGCTTCGCATCACTATTTAAAGCATTCAGATAGGATCAGCGTTCAAAGTTATTAAACATTTAAGAACAATAGATACTTTTAGCCGCGGAATAATGCCTTATTCCAATATTTAAACCTAACATTTCAGACCACTTACAAAAACAAATGGTTGCGATTATCAATCAACTGAGTTGTCAGTTGATATCTATTAGTTCACTGCTTACCCTATTCACCTGCAGTGTCTTGTCCTAAAAAAATCTTTGCAGGCTGTCACACTGGATATTAAAAATAAAACATTGTTAAATAAGCAAACTGAAATAAGCAAACCTTTCTCTACACTTCACAACAGATTGATGCTGTGAAACTACAACACAAAAAGCTGCTAGCCCGCTAACATTGCATCACTTTCAGCTGGTGCTCTCCAGGATATTCCGTCAGCTTCCACATGCTCCCTCCAAACACAAACAAATATCACAGATCCTTATGATGAATGTCGGTGTCATAACATTAGCCATAGCGGGCAACACAGAGGCGCGGAAGAGTTAGCACTCATCACAGGCTCCAGCGATTCAGGGCCACGTGGCCTATTAGATGCGGACAGGAAATGGTACTGAAGTCACAGACGCAGTTGCATTTGTCAGCATTATTAAGAGAGGAGCTGGCTGGCAACTATCTTGCTCGAGAGCCGAGGCGAGGATGCCATCTTGGAAAGGTCACAGGCTGCCTGCTATCCTCCCATTTGTCTGTTTGATTAAGTCTGGCAATTAGAAGACTTGGCCGCCACACTCACAGTCTCCTATATCAGAGAGAGCCAGATTGGATACAAACTAATCACAGAACAGTCCTAAGCGGAGCAGATGAAATGGTGGGAAAAGAAAAGAAAGAGAAAATAACACCAAGATGGGCCAAGATTGTAGACGGATGAAATAATCAGCGATGGAATAATACACAAGATAGAGAAAGAAAGATAGGAGTTGGATCTCTACCTAGTTGCCTTCTGAGAATTAAGCAATCCTGCTATTCGGTTGTGTATGTCTTTCCTGCCTTACACACGCTTACAAATCATACATCGGTCAGAAGCACTGCTTACACAAGCATGATAAGCATGTAAACAGATCCTTACATAACCACACACACACACACACTCAATCCAGAGTCTAGGGCATAAATGCAATGACACAAGGCTAATTTAAGAGGAGCTGTAGGATATAGGCTGTGTACAGCATGAACTCCCAATTACCAATAGTGAGAGTGTCTCCCTGAGGAGCGAGGGATAGAGAGATTGAGAGAAGAGATGATGGGGCCATGGCATTCTGTTATACAGCTTTATTCGCTTTTCAATAGGCATTTAGGGGAGTTTGGATGAGCTGTATGTGTCTGTGTATGCACAGATTGGGTTTGTTTACATGCGCTTTAAAAGTTTGATTTCAATAAGACTGAAGCAATCGTTTTCCATTTAAAAATGGAGACTGCAAAGAATCGGCCGTGTTTATTGTTATTCAGTGAGGGGTAGCTGGTGAGGTCTTTTCAACAGGATTCCATAAGAGGGTGAGAGATTTCCACGCAGATTTGGCTACAGGTTCAGGTTGGTCACGTGAAAATTTCTATTGTTTTTTTTCTATTTAAGCATGAAGAACACGTTTCCATTCCACAGATTATCATCACACACGTTTAAAACAGCATGTGGATGAGTAAATGATAACCTTATAGTTTGTATTTTCAGCATATTTGTATGTATTCATGCAATTTTTATTTGCAAGCACAGTGTCCCTCAGAGACAGAAATCACAAAGCCAGCCCTCAATGTTGAATCCTTTTTTTTCCCCATGGCAATTTAACCCTGCTATAGTTGTTAGGGAAACCGAACAATTCATGCAAACAAGAAGTCAAATATTTGTGATGATTGTGTATGTTGGAGGGTGCTGTTGTTAGCCACAGCTTTTCTGATGACGATTTCTTTCGCATCACGCACATAACTAATGACGGATCAGACAAACAATGTGAATACACCATTGTCGGCTTTATTGAACACAGAAATAATGAAGATTAGATAAATTAAAAGTGCATACTACCATTCTATTTGTAGTCACTTCATTATATTCTGCTGGTCAGTAACCACATTGCCAACAGCAGCCCTGGAACAACACTTTGACTAAATAACTACATGCAATTTCTAAAGCTCACTAAGAGTTCACTCTCATCGAATCCAAGAAAGAGACCCCAAATACTTCCCAAATTTAGAATGTTTGACATAAACTGCTCTCAAACCACCAGGGAGCAAAAAAAAGAAAATTCCAAGTGCTCCCTGAAATCAAGCATGAACACAACACTGCAGAAAACTGGATGACTTCCATTCACACCTGCTTTCACAGACGTGATTAACTGGACCTGCCACTGTTCAAACGATCTAACACCAATGTTCTGAGACATGCCACAGTGCACTTTTCATCTGCTACATCTGATTTTGTTCCACTTAAGGTAACCCAGCATGTCTAAAGCTTGTGCTGGAACATGCGTATCTGGACTGTGACACACCTCTAGACATTTTATGTCACAGACATTCTATAGAGAGCCCTGGGTGACTTTAAGAAAGCCATAAAGCTTATTGTTTGCACAGAACTGCCACATAATTTAATAATGGCTGAATGTATGTCTAGATTACAAAACAAGTTCCACAGTGTAGAGCTTTTGTGACTTCTGCAGCAGAACGAAGACTTGTCCTCATTTAGTTGTAGCTGTAGCAAGGATTCTCTCTGCATTTGTGAGGTGTTTCTATATTTGCTACACTGTTGGGATTAAATATTCATTTACACTAGAATTCATTCAATTATTTAAATAGTTCCTCTTTTCCATAGCTGTCAACCTCTACACATGCCTTTTCTTCATCCTTTGGACAGCAGACTAATCGAAACAATACCGACCGCAAACTCTCCCTTCCTCTTTCTCCCTCTCTCTCTGGTGAACCAGCCCCTCCTACCTGTCATGAGGACAACTATTAAACATCTAACCCTTCCTCTTACTGTACCTCTAAATATAACAGCGCAACTGAATCCGGTGTGTTCTTGGACTATTTTATCAAACAACAGCAAAAAAATAATAATAAAAAATAACTAGGACCACTAAAAACTTTACTTTCTAAAAGTGAAAGTCAATCTGGATGCTTATTTACACACCTCCTTTGGTTTGAATGTGGGTCAAACGCATCTTTATATAGGAAGTTGGGCCTTTAAACTAAAATATCTGTGCTGGTTGAAACATGAAACGTGAAGTGAGAAATACATTTGACTGTGATGTTCCTCATTAATAAGCAGCTCTGGATAAAACTATTTCCTAATAAATGTAATACGTCTTTAAAAATATTATTACAATTGAAAACAAGTCTGTTGAACACTTGATCAAAAGATAGAAAGACAAATATGTGCGCCTGTTTGTGCAGACATGATACGTCATCAGAGCATTCCAGTAAGAGTGAAAGGCGCTTTTATTGCAATATTATGTGCTTTGTACTGTAATGTTTGTTCAGCGGAGAATGAGACATGAGGAACTCTGACAGCATTGCATTTAACTCTCAACCAACAGTGTCTCTCATGGTGATGCTGGTTAATCTCTGCTATGACGGAGCGCGTTCATGTGTTTTGGGTGTACGCAAAAATAATAAAAATACCAGTTCAACAGTCATCTCCTCTGTGTCTCTCCACGTCTCGTAGCAACATTTTGGTATCCACTAAACACAAATATCATGTGCTTGCAACACAAGGATGCACTAACTGAATTTAAAATCAAAATGATGCTATGATGGGGTGGGAAAACACAGAGGAGACGAATTGTTAAATAAATGTTATTTTTATTTTCTTTGCATACAAAAAGTATTCTTTTCGCTTCATAAGATACAGATTGAACGCATGATGGCAGATGGACTATTGTGACGATGTCTTTGATACTTTTCTGGACCTTGACAGTGTTTATTTCTTGGCAGTCAATAGGTCAGTCACAAGCCTCTCATTTTTCATCCAAAATTTCTTAACTTGCATTCCGAAGACAAACAAAGCTTTTACAGGTTTGGAACGACACGGGCGTAAGTGACTAATAGCAATGACATTTTAAAAGTTCGTTCTAACGTAATTAGATATGCATATTTGATGTGCTGTCCAGGAGGAGGGCTCCAAGCTTGGGAGAGAGCTTAAATGCAGATAACTCCCTTCATCTATAAATAGGATGAGAAATAGAATTATAGAGGAGTTGGGGTGGAGGAGGGATGCTGGAAAACAGTAGTGGGACAGAGGTAAGTTTGGTGTATATACTGTAAGTACGCTGCGTATCGGCTGGTTAAGGTGATTAACTAAACAGCTACACCTGTGCTGAATTGATTATGTGATCATGCTCTCCCCGAACCTTGTTAATGAAACATCATTTTGGGGTGGAGTAAACCCTTTAACAATGTCCTTGCTACGTTTCTGGGCCTGGGAACATTTCAGTTACATCGCATTTTCTCAGATTTCAGCAAAAATATATCATTTGTGTTGTGTACTGTAGATGAACAAAGTTTTTGGAACGACATAAGGGGGTAAATAAATAAAAGTAATTTTCTGACAGGAACTTTATTCATGGGCAAACTATCCCTTTAATTTAATTTTAAGACAGGAATTTTTTGAAAAACAGGCAGCTGTGTGCATTTTTAAGTTGATAGTTGACAGTTGATGAAAACGTGCCCAAAGGTGTAAGAACGTCATTATATATGAACCTTTGAGGACTTTAAGATCTGTATGTATGTATGTCAGACATAACAAGAGGAATTAAGTGTACTCGTGTGTTACCAGGGTTATCTGGAAATATTTGTATGTGTTGTCTACTAGAGAATAGGTTCTGCACACAGTTTTAAGGCTTTTGCTCGAGGGTTTGAGTCTAATGTGTGTGCGAGTGCAAATGTCTGACCCTGAGAAGCATTTGCTAGCTCCTCTGTGTCCCTGGCGGAAGAAGCTCCCCATATGCTGTGGTAACTCTTTGGCTCATGCTGACCAGATTAACAGATTTTCAGAAGTGAAGGCTGGTCAAGACCCAGAAAAACATTGAGCCTGTCATTCAAATTAAGCCCTGTTGATGTGGGTGTTTAGGGCCATTACCAGAAAGGGGCTCAGAATCTCCCTTGCAAAACACATGCTTGCTGGTCAAATGCAAAAACTGTGGCTTCAGACACCTGGGTCATATTCCATGTGCAAGGATAATAGAAATACGAGTGCATTGTCAGAAAGTACATATGTGTGCGTCACCTTAACGAAATATAGACAACGGAAATGACTAAGAGCGGAATGTTCTAGGTCAGCTGCGTGAGAGAGGGAAGAATAGACCAGTGTCAATCTCTTTTCAATCTGAAAACTTGCACTGAATTACAAGGAGCTCGACTCCATCATGTCTAATTGAGAGAGAAAGAGGGCTTGAGCAAGACAGCCGATGTAAGATTTAACTGCGCTGTTGAGATTGGGATTCGAAGTCTGTCATTGGTTTACACACAAATACTGGCTCAGTACGCAAGCACACACAAACTATCTATCAGCATCCTCTGTGCAGGGGTTAATTGATCCCACAGCACTGATACCACAAAGACTGGCAGCATCAGACGTGCTCTGACAAGAAAGCTGAAGGGTTATGAGAAAAAAGATAGAAAGTGAGGTGGAGAGTTAGAAAGATAATGAAGAACTGTAGGGGGAAAGAAAGGGGAGACCCAGAAAAACAACTTAAGACTGGTCTGTTTGGTCATATTACCTTGCTCAGTGATTCTACAGATGCAACACATCAGCATGCACGGAAAAGGAAGATGCATGGAGTGATTTGTAGGAAGAGAGATGATGTCTGGAATAATTACATTTATGAAGATGTATTAAGACACAGGCACATCAGTCATGTATACGTGCACCGTAAAATGCAAATGTAAAATCTAATAGTTTACATTCAAAATAAAGAAAATAAAACAAAGTTTAGCATTTTAGTCTTTTTATATGTAATAATTAAACAGCATACACCCATTGATTGGCTAACCACACGTTTTCTTTCTCTGTACAGTTAAAAATGACAAGTAAAAAACTAAGACTTGATCTACGGAAAACAGTGAAAGGATGTTCCCAGAAACTCCTGCCTGATGATTTTATTTGATTTAAATAGTTTTGTACATTTTGTAATCAGTAACCTACATTAGTGTGTTATATTTGTTATACGAGTAGATGTTTATTGTATTAATATAGTATCATGAGTTTTACCCAAATGGTGTTTTGATTTTCTATACGAGTTATGAGCAGGCTACTTCCATTATAATTGATCTCATGATAAATTCGTCTTTTTAGGCAAGTAAGTGTCATGTCATGAAATGTTTTTAATATGACGGAAGATATATCAACAGAGCTTTTGGAAATTTAGAAAAACCTTGCGTAGCAAAATTGATTTGAAGCACTCCGATCGAATCACACATCAGGAATTATTTGATTCAGAACAAGATTTCAAATAGCATTTTGTGAATCATTTGATTCAAAACGTGACTTCAAAGCACATTTCGCGATTCATTTTATCCCCACCGGACTAAAATTCAGCAGATACATAGACCAGAGGGGGGAAATCCCCCCTACGAATCACACCCTGATTATAATGCTATTTTAAAAGGTACAAATCTATTAGATTGGTATATTAACATCACCTTATTAGTGACCTGGAAAAATTTGTTAAAATATTGTATAATATTGGAAGTATAATATACATGATTTTATAAAGGTAAATTTAAGACTGTTTTAAGATGAAAACAGTAAAAACAGGGAAAGCAGTATGTCAATATAATCTCTAAATGTACATTTCTAGGAAGTACAGAACAAGCTCCATTAGCAACAGTTTGAAAACACAAAAGATATTTATCTCCCTGCAAAAATGTTATTTTAAAATCAAGACAGTGAGAAGCAAAACAGCAGGAATTAACAAGTCTGGTTTTGTGTGTAACTGATTAAAATTAAGTTGAGTTTACAACAAGCAAAATCTGCCAGAATCAACTAAATTTAAATAAGGAAAAATAAAATCCAAACCCTTTCAATTTTTTGCATCCCAAGTAAATTAAGGATGTTTAAATATTTGAACTGGAAAACAAGACAAAACTACATATGAAGCTTTTTGCAGTTTGTGCAACATGTTATGGCTCAAAACGTATTGACGTTATATTTAATATATTGTTATTTTCAAATATACAAAAATTAGAATTTTTGCGTCACGCACCACTGTGTTAGGTCAGATGTAACAAAAAGCATTCTGTTTAAAAGGTACGCTGTACATTCAACCAGATAGCAAACAAGGGCGAGACAAAAGGGAAAAGTACAGAAAAGAGAAGGAGATGAACGTTGTTAACACTCAGCAATCTTGACAGCAGCATGAGATAATGAAGACACTCTACATTCACCTCCAGATATTGTCACTTCCTTGATTGTTCTGGAGGAGAATGTTGTACTTGAGAGTAGAAGCAGTCTACCCAGTGCATTTAAATTGTTTTGGTCTTCTTTATGTATTAATCATTGAATACCTCGAGGAGATCAAAGTATAGCTTTGAGGTTTTAAAGTTGCCTCAGAGGCTGTCGTCAATTGCTCTGCAAGGTTTGGTTGTTCAATGATTTTTTTGGAGCATACATGCCTAGAGATTTGTTCAAATGATAAACTGTTCACTGTGAATGGTCTTTGCATCTTAAATGTAAATAATGAATGATCTTCAGTTAATTCAAAAGAGAATTTTGACTTAATTCTCTTAGGAAATATGATGTTTTATATATATTATATATGTATTTATATATGTATATATACATACATACATACATACATTCACACACACACATTATACAGTATACACACACATTATATAAGACAGCTTGATGGAGGGGGGGATGAGGGGGATTGCAATAGCCTATCCAAAGCTTAAAAAAAGAAGAAAGATAAAAGTATCTTGAATTCACACACACACAAAAATCTCTCCATCTTTTAAATAAATGTGGTTAGCTGAAAGCTCATTACTTCCAAAGAGCCACAGGCAAATGTGAGGTCAGCAGACGTTTTTCTCACTCCTGATTAAAACCAGCTGTTTGGCCTCATTGTTAGTGCTAAGCCTTCACTGAGGGCCGCTCACCGCACAACATACACAGACCTGCAAACATCCCCACATGCACAAACAAGCACCCTTGAACATATGCTAGGAACACAGACTCAGCGGGGGGTGGGGGAGCAGTGGCTCCAGAGCCGCAGGTCCAGCAAGCAGAAAGCCCCTGATTAACAAACCAACACTAATTAAATCACAGACTGCTAAATCATGCCCGGTCAACTGCTCAAATATGAGCACATTCCACTAAACGCCTCATCTTCCCTGCAGTTTCCTCTAACTGCGCTGCCAGTCTTAAATCCCCAAAATGAGAAAGTGAATGAGATGGGATTACATGGCTAATGCGAGCAGATGAAGGAAAGTAGAGCACAATCTCCAACTCAAAAAGGATTAAATCACCCCGGATTCATGCCAAAAGTCAGCTTGATGCACAGGGTTCACCTGCAACGCAAAGGATGCAATTACGGGTGAATATACGATTCTGTAAAAGGGCCCATGTGTTCACCTCATATACCAAATTCCCTCTTTTCTCCCTCAAACACACACACAGACTTAAATTGCTGAGCACTCACTGAATGACCTGTTTAAATGGAGAGGAATTATTTAAAGCCCAAGGTATGGGGAAAGAAAATCGTGATGTGATGAACAAAGCAATATGCACAACCTGCTGAAATGTAAAACTTGAGCTTAATTGTAAAAAAAAGCTGGCAACATGCAGTGATAAGTGTTTCATGAGAGCTTTGAATTTAAACACCAATAAAGAAAATCCAGTTAAATTATCACAGAACTGAGAAGAAAAAAATAAAATTATAGTCAAATAGACTAGGGGGGGGGGGGCATAAATCCACAATAAATCCTACTAATGCCAAAGTTGACGGTATACAAATTAAATTATTATTAAAGTTCATGCAGCAGCGCACCCGTGGGTTTCTTCTGCGCTTTGACTAGTGTCAATTAAACACTAGTCTTTACCGCGAGTGATAATTAAACTTTGATTCCTGTGAACTTTGTGCATCTGTAATGTGGGAAGTTGCATATGACGTGCTCAGTCTGAGGGAAGAGGAGGGGGATTTGGGTACATTTGGCGCGCGTCATTTTTGAGGTGTTCAGGTGAAATCTGCCAGCACGCGCTGGAGAGTTACGCACTGTACAGGTGGGAAAGGGTCCGGGGCATATAGCCGTGTTGTAGAGATATTTGGATTAGTCACGGCGCACTCACCTCGTTTATCTTGTACTTTTACAGTTATCTCCACTAGCGGCTGCGTCTCTCGGTCTAGCCGCCTGCATATAACCAAATCTCCGCTGTCCCGACTCACGGTGACGGGTGAGGTATCCGCGTCCGGGTGAATCAGCTCAAAACTGCCGGACTGAAACCTCACCGGGTGTAGATTCATTATGACGGAGCCGATACTTGCGTCTTCGGACACAGTGATAAGCACCGGCTCCGGCACAGAGCGGGACTTTCTCGAGAGTCCGTTATCGATCTGAGGAAGGGCTGGCCATTGGCGCGGACTGATCTCTACATCCATATTCTGACTGGTCCGAGCGGGCCAGCCGTGGTCTCGCGCAAAGACGCTGAACTTTATAGGCTGCGCGAGACCCAGAATCGAGTCCACGAGGAGGATGTCGCCGGTTTTGGGCACCACATAGAAACTGCCGTTTCTGGGGAGCGCGTAGTATATGAGCTCGGCGTTTTTGCCGCTGTCGATATCCTCCGCTTTCACCGTGTACACCACCGACCTCAGGGCCGTGGCGTCGTCCAAAGTTATTTTGACGTCTGCGTGTTGGAAAGCGGGCTCGTGGTCGTTTGTGTCGAGCACGTCCACTTTAATCGAAGCAACTTCGGCCACGACGCGCACGGCTGAAGCGCAGCTCTGACAGCACAGAGCCAGACTGAGCAGATACTCAGCGCGCTCCTCTCGATCGAGAACGTTAGAGGTTTTCAGTAATATGTGTCCTCGCTTGTGGTGCGCGAAGACGTGAAAATCTTCACTCCTGTCCCCCAGGAGTTTCAGGTGCATCCCGGACTTGGAGCACCATCGCTGCGGATCGATGCGCTTCACTGGGATACTCAGTCCATTCACTTTGGAGCCAGGTGGAGAGTTCTCAAACACATGCCCGTGGAAGAAAGGTATTCGTTCGTCGGTCTTATTTCCCAGCACAAAAGTCACACAACATGGCAACAGAATAGTCCAAAACATGGTTGTAAGTTTACAGCACTCTTCCTTTTCTCAAGCGACAGTGTTCATGGTGCGTGAATTCGCTTCTCGCTCGTTGGACGGTGATTCTCCAGAGTCTGAGCAGCACAACTTTCCCTCCGTCGCCTCGCGCTTCAGCAGCGATCTGCTCGGGCGCGCGCTTAAGCTCGCGGAGTTTCAGAGAGCAGCACTACAGTGATGGACAGCGCCACGCGCGAGGGGCGGGGCTTTGGACAAGACTGGGATTCCTCTAGGGAACTCTTTCCTATTGGATTGAGTATTTATTTGGCTTAAGCAACAGTGTGTGTGTGTGTGTGTGTGTGTGTTAAGCTACAAAGTGCACTACGATTATGGTAGACGACGCTCATGCACGGTAAAGTGAAATAATCCTGGTCAATGTCAATATCTTATTTGGCTTTCATAACGTTAATCTGCACTACAGTACTTTGGGGCACACTGACCGAATGTATGCTCCTCATTGGTACAATGTATCGCAACCTAAACTCACTTTTGTGTTTGATGTTTCACTTTATTTTAGACCAAACAATTGATGTAACTCCTCTCCAGTATAAATCCTCTCGAATGCAGCAATATATTTAGCACCACTGCTCAAGTGTTGTACTGTAGCCTGCTGTTAGTGTGGTTTTAGATAGGCAGAACATTATGTGACATAATGGGCTAAGTGATGGAGGGGGGAAAACTAAACAGAAACCAAACAAAAATTCTTAGGAACATGTGAGCAAATTTCAAGTCCATTCAAGTCAATAGTAAAAAGCACTATACAAACATGGTTTCAATGCAGCTTTACAGAAATCATGTTTTGACCCTTCAATGATAAAAAAAAAAGCATTACAAAAATATTTAAAAAGAAACATGCCGAAAAAATGAAACCAACTGAAATTAGGTGTTTGTTGGCACACATTGTATTCCGTAAATAAATATATGACTGGCATTACACATATATACAGAAGAACTGTATAATAGATAATGTGGCATATATTTTAATAAAATATGTATTCCCAGAGGAGGTTAAGCTCCCAAAGCTTTTTGTTTGTTCCTCCTAACGCATACTTACTTTTGGTTTATTCACTGAATGGTCAAAAACATGATTTCTGTAAAGCTGCATAGAAACAATATTTCTATAGTGCTTTTTAAAATAGAATTGAATGGACCTGACATTTCTTCACATTCACAACATTATACTGCATGAAATAGTTGGAAAACCAAAGCATTTTTAAATGCTGTCTTGTTCAGATAATAGCCTTGAAATGTTAGCGCAGGCGGATGCTTTACGCATTTTAGTTTAAAAAGGCTTAATATGCTGTTATTTTTAAAATAAATATTTAACTTGAAAGTTTTGACTTTATTGCTACAATTCTTATCTGTAAAAACTAGTAAGGTAAACCAATAAGGGTCAAAGTGACGCCTAATCAATTAACTTATGTTAACAGAGAAGCTTACTAGACAAATAGTAATACATTTACATTTACTCATTTAGCAGAGGCTTTTATCCAAAGCGACTTACAGGTGGGGAAATAAATAAATAAAGAATGGGTGTTAAAGGAGCAGTTCAACTAAAAATAAAAAGCTAAAAATGTACCCTCAGGTTATGCAGGATGTAGATGAGTTTGTTTCTTTATCAGAATGGATATGAAGAAATGTAGTATTAAACCACTTGGCTGTAAACAGTTCTTGAACTGTATATATACACTGTATATTCTCTCCAGATTCAGATAAGACAGTATTTTCGATTGAAATAAGCAGGATAAAAAACTCAATACTTTATAGATGGATTCTTAGAGATAGATTGGTTTATTACACACATGCACATGTAGAATCCATTGTTGGGCAAAAATATGAAATGCTACATTTCTCCAAGTGTGTTCTTACAAAGAAAAGAAAAAAACCTCTACGTCCTGGATGGCCTGAGGCGGGTGAGTAGATTTCCAGCAAATTTTCATTTTCGGGTCAATTATCCTTTTAAGAGGGACTAAAGGTCAGCTGACCAAGATGTGACGGAGGTAATTAATTCTAAAGAAACAAATAGCCCTATGGGAAAGTAGGGAACCAATGCAATGACGTTGGTCTCAAGTGATATGCCTCGCCAGCCCCTCCAAAAACTACAATAACAAGTTGTGGAGGAGCGGTTAATTGCCTTGTGCAGCGTCCTTTTTAATACACATTGATTTTTTTTCCTCCCTCCCTGCTGCGTTAGGCTAGAGGCGATCTGTCTGCGGTGGTCTGCGTTCAAATTTCAATTAGAGATTTATCTCTTCAATTGCTCTGTAATAATATTAACCTGGCCCGACACTAAAGAAGGTGGCTGTTATGAGCGACACAAGCCCACAACACGCTTCTCATCAACGACAGACACATGTCCGTCGGGCTGGTTCCAGATAAGAAAAGAAAAACAGCCAGTGGGATCAATGCAAAAACATTCGATTTAGAGTTGGAAACATGCCATTTAGACTTCACAGCAAATACAATTTACAAATAGACAGAGCTGTAAATTGCATTAGTGCAAATATGGCATGTCAGCAGTGTAGTGTTGGGTCGCCTGACATGCATATCTGCGTTTTAATAAACGATTGATGCTCCGAGAAACGACCGGGGGAGAAAAGCCTAATTTGATGTGGGCTGGATATATAGAAGGAACATTAATACTTTAATAACTTAATTTATTTTAATGGGCTAATTAGCTAGTCGCATCCCGCTTCATTAAGAGGCTTCACTCTTGACTGAAGTTCGAGTTGATTGAGGAAGTTGCTTCACAAAGGATTTTTAACTTAAGCGTATGGTTTTGAATATGCTCTGAATACGTCTATACACTACACTGATGTTGATAAATCACCGTGTGACGGGAATGAAGTTTAATGGCAGGAAAGCAATATGGTCTGCAATGCAGAGATGTCACCAAGTAGAGAGTGAACGCTTGAAATTGAGAACAGCGAAAGATGCGTCTCTCCAAAGCTGTACGGAGGAGTATAAAAGAGAGAGACGGACATGCAGAAAGATACTGAGGGAGGAAAAAAAGTGCAGAAATTTCTTCACAAGTTTCCATTCTACCTCTCCATCACTGTCACTCACTCACACATAGTCTTTCACACACACACACACACACACATATATAAAATGAAAACACCGCAAAATGTGCTAAAAGAAAAGCAAATAGATCTAGCTTTCTATAATTAGTCTTGCAGTCATGTTTTGTAGGATTTTTTTCCCAGTAATTATCTGCACAGGCTGACTTTTTGGAAACCTTGCCAAAGCTCAGTGAACTTGGAGGGTCAGCACATCTTTTGCTATATACAGATGTGAGCAACTATATGGAATTTAAATGGTAATGGTCAAGCCTGGCAGGTCCACATACTCTGGAACCCTGCAGCGTTCTTCAAGCTGGTTCACTGAACTCCATTATAAGTGGATCAGTGGAAAGTCTAACTGTCAAGCAAGGGCAAATGCAACCACTTCTGTTTTCTGTGCACATGTACCTTACACTTTCTCTTTTAAACTAAAAAATACATTTAAAAAAAAGTTTGTCCTATAAAAGACCAAAGGTGCATTTAAAACCAGCAGCGGAACGTGTTTTGAAATTGTTTTTAATAGTCAAGGGAGTGAGTGGAGCACAAGACCCATGAACATATGGGACATAATTTGTGGGCATCATTATGAAATTTCAATATGGCATGCTAACCAAAATGCTGGGAAACACGGAGCAGAGAACAAGCCAAATTATACATTCTTGGCTCAGAAAATCTACTTTTTTTTTTTTTTTTTTTTTTTCAACAAAGCCTCAAATAATTGTTCTGATTTGAAACAATACTTTCACGGCACATTACCCTTGACTATCCATGACATTCAATAACATTTGTTCTGTTATTGAGGAAAGCTCGTAAAAAATGTGTCAAAATGCGTGATAGAGTTTTACGTCTTTGCCCTTGGCTTCAATGGTTTTACAATAACAATTTGGCTTTGAGGCATAAAACCTAATGATCGGGTCTGTCATATTTGCATATGCGGGGAGGTGGGGGTTATTGCTTTCTGTGGGATGGCGGTTACAGTGCATAATTAGAGAGTCTAGCAGTTAGGTTCCTCATCAACAGCAGGGCCTCGGCAGCGGAGCAGAGTATTTTCCGTTAATGAGGCTTGTCACCGCTCGCTTTCACCCTCATCTCCTCTTCGTAGCTCACCCAAGACACTCCAGTACGTTGGCTGAGTGTAATCAGCACACAATCATGCTCATTACATCCCTTACCAAAATAAACCTCCTCTAAATGTCCTCATCACTAACATTCCTCACTCTTTTGGGAGGGAGGGGGAACAGTGGAAGCGACAATAAAAAAAAGTCTGTAACATCTGTAAGGTCAAGTTAAGAAACAGAACCAGACATATAGCTCTTTCAATACCTATTTTTAGTCTTAAATCCCAGTGTAGGTTTGTACTGAGATTTTTAGCCAGATTCACCGGTCAGGTTTTGTGCCCTCCGGGGAATGACATTTCAAGCCAGACCATCATTTGGTTGGCAGCATCTTCTGGTCAGCTGGTCGCTCATACATATTACTACAGAGGAATTTGTCACTGAAGCAGAAACACCCTACCCATGTCCTCGGTTCTCTAGGTCTTCATTTGGCTAACAGAGGCACAGTTTGCTTACAGAGGAGCCTCGCTGACTTCACTGGTGGAGGAGCCTGAACCTGCAGCAAAACAAGAGAGCCATGATTAAAGAGGAGCGGGCAGAGGTAGGATCAGAGGGGTCGAGGGACATCAAATTTCCCTGTGTTTTATGGAAGGACAGAGCCCTTGTTATGGCCACTTCATTTCTTGGCCAATAAGCAAAGTGTCTAAATCCTATCCACTCTCTTTCCCGTTCCTTTCTGCTGAACTAAAGAGAAGTGGTGCTGAAGTGGAGAGCGACAGAGGAGGTTGCGGGTTTCTTATGGAGCTCCCTGTTGGATGGACATAAAAAACAGTGAGGCTTAAGTCTGCTTAGAATTCAGGTTCAATAGCCGAGATGCAAGGCTGAGTTGTTAGGATATCTGACTGAAGGTATCACCAGTCTTTGAAGGATCCAAATGATCGTAAATCTGATTCGGCTTATTCCCGTACACCTCAAAGAATGAGTCACTGAGACACGCACGCACAAACACATCTATTTACAAAAGTTTGGCGAGCTCCACAATTTGGATTACTTTTTGTAAATACATACACAATAGTGATGGCGGATGGCAGTTATATCCGCAGCGCCTGATCCGTAGGTCGGGCGGGTGGGTAATAAAAAAAAAAAATAATAATTTTGATTTATTGTGGGTGGATGAGAAAAATAAATAATTAATGAATGAAATATTAACTACATTTTCTAAAATATGAACGTGTTTGAAACACATTTTTTAATCAGACAGACAGAAACAGTAACTTATTTTTTGTGTGTGTTCGCCTATTTGGGAAGTTGGTGACGCAGACGGCAGGTGTTTGCATCTGTACGGCTGTACTGTGCGCAGGGGCGTAGCACCAAACTCTGGGCCCTATGCACAAGCAGTGGCCATGGGCCCCCGTAAGCTCGAGGTTCACAACTACATACGACACCATTTAATACATCGATCAACTGATGCATTTACCCAAAATATTACCATTTACATTAGTTAACAACATTTATTGTGAGCTTAAAATTATATTTAAAGTAAAATTAAAATTTCACCTTTCACTTTATTTAAGGCAAGGTTTTGTCCCATCTTCCACACGGTGCCAAATCACACCAGGAGCGAAGCAACTGGATTCGAGAGACTATGAGATTCCGGAACGCTTCTGAAACATGACGCTCACGTCCAGTATAAATGTGACCTTCTGGTTTTCTTTCTATTTGACCCGGTTTGTCCCACCCTTCATCTGCACACACACTCTGGACTTGGATGTTACAATTTATTTGGCTCCTGCACACAGAGCAGTAAGAGACAAACGGCAAGTTCAGTGACATTATAGTTCCACCCACAGCAGTTCTCCATAGCTCTGCTGCACTTAATAACAGTAAACAGTATGATATTATAAACAAAACAGACAAAATAAAATCGTAATCAGAAATGTCAGTTTCTCCATGACAATTAACCAGACAGTTCTTTCTGAACAATTCAATGTTGTTGTTTTTTCATGTATTTTTCTAAACATACTGCTTTGTGATCATATATCTCAGATCAAGCAGAAAAAAAATTAATCAAAAGACTGAATATATAACATATATATATAACAATATATACACAGCTTACATCGTCAGTTTCATAGAACTCTGTATACCTGGGACCTTAATGAAAATCATGAAATTGCTCGTGCATTTATAAAACACAGTTAAGCACCAAACATTTACTTAAATACAGAAATTGCACAGAATACTGCAGTGTAACTTTGTGAACACTATTTGATAAAGAAACAATTACCTGCACACAGAGCAGTAGGAGACAAACGGCAAGTTCAATGAGGTTAAAGTTCCACCTATTCAGAACACATTTCATTTCATTGGCACTTCATGGCGCACATGAAAAAGGGTACATCATCAAAAGGGAAATAAAAGTATCAAAATAACACATACATGGAAAGAAAACACACTCGACCAGTGAATCAATATCTATAATGTTCAATACCTTTCAAACAGTGCCTGACATTTCTCGTGAAATTATTTTTTTTAGTTTTAGTGTGGCGCTACATCAGCACTGATTTACCCACAGGAGTTCGCCATAGCTCTGCAGCAGACTGTTCGAACGCAGAGGCCAATAGCGCCACCGGCGTAACCAATCGGAAGTAGGATCACATTAACGCAGGATTTATTTAAAGGACCAGGGGCCCGTTTCAGAAAGGAGGTTACCATGGTAATTTTTTCTGTGAACCTAACCTAACCTGGTCAGGAGCAGGTTTTATTCTCTAAACTCTACGTTTCTGTCGGTCTCCTCCCCTTTTTTAAAGACGAAGCGGTATTTTTCACCACTATTCATTCTCTGATTAAATTAGCCTCCACAAAAAAATAAAGAAATAAAGAAATAAACACAAGTCACAACTATTTATTTGATCTTCTTTATTTCCTAATTCCTAATTAAAAAGCAACTGTTAAATTTCGATATTCTTTCAAAACTTTTATATAATCCACTAATCACAATACACACCTTACCTGCAGCTTGTGTTTCGAGCTCGATTTCCATGTCTGACATTAGGATATCTTGATCCAAGTATATCATTTCTTTATTGTTTTTTTCTATTTGTTTAAGCAGATGTAGTCTATAACTCCTTGACTGATAACTGAAAAAATCATGTTGTACATGACTTCCACTGAATGATACTCTGGCATTTATTGTACAACACTGAACTGTGTTCATCTGTGTAGAAGAAGCTGGTGGACCCTCCTCCTGTTCTTCCACACTCTGGAGGGTGGTGATGAGGATAAACTTACATTCTATAGGTTACTGGAAACACAAAAATGTGAAGATGTGATTGTTAAGATTGTTTGATGTCTACAGACATAACATTACCTCTAGGCCTCTCTGTATCTGCAGAAATGGTGTCATCATCCCCTACATCCTGAGAAGATGAACATTTGGTTGAGCAGACCTTATAATACTACTTAGCATACTCAATACACCAGAAATCAGGACACTTAAAACTGCCTGGGGTTCTGTTAAGACAGGAGGCTACAAAGGGCAGATATTGCCATCAGAATCTATTAAGACCAATGCAAAAATTCATGTAAATAAGTTTTTAACTTTCTGTTTGCTAAAGAGATGTCAAATGATAAAGAGCACTGTATGAAAACACCATTAGACATGTATTGCCATTTACATATTAAATGTCATGAAAAAACAAAAAACCCTACATCCATGAATTATGTTTTTATATTTCATTTTCAGCTGCTGCCATGTTCTTTTAATACCTGCAGGATTGCACCTACATGGAAATTACAATAAGATTCAATAACATAGTTTTAAGTTTTACCTTTGATATTACTGCAAAAAAATAAATAATTAGCTTCAATACATTGATCTTCAACTACGACAGACACATGTACTGTAACTAGATTAATGTGATTATTACTCGTTCTAAAAATTATTTTTTAGTACTGCTTACGTTCTAAATGTCATATCCACCTCTCCCACTTGATCAATAAAAAAGGCAGATACACAAGTGCACTTTTAAATCTTTTAAAAACTCTATTTTTGAAACTTTATCTTAAACTGATCAATGTGTGTAAAAGTAGGAACCTTACATGAAACATTTCCACTGAACATTAAGTTAAGGATTTTATTCATTCTTGTTTTGTCAAATTTGTTGTAGAAACTATGCAGTAGCCTATTTTATGTAATTTAATGCAATTTCATTTGTAATAACGTAAAAATTACGGCCAATTCCCGGCCAACTAACTTTTTCAAGTGAGAAGTCAATAAACGTCACACATTACTTATTTATTAAATATGTAAATACTTTAAATGTAAACTTACGCATTAACTTGAGCAGCTATGTTTTCCCACGCTAACTGTCTCTGTTTCGCAGATGCAGTGGTGTTGCTTTTATTTTTAAATATGTGCTCATATTTGCATGAGCACATCAAGTTTAGCTGGAGAAAATCATAGTAATGTGACAATCGGGTGCGGGTCAGGTGCGGTTATCTAGATCACAGAAGAAATAGGTGCGGGTGGGTGGCGGGGGGATAATTTATTTGAAGCAGCGGATTCGGGTGACGTTTTGGCTCATCCTTGCATCTCTAATACACACACATTGTCACGATCAATGAAGAGGCGTTTGGGTTCAAATGCAAGAGAAGGGTTTTATTAGCTCAGAGTCAAAATAGCATAGG
>JAUCMU010000125.1:21191612-21201625 GCA_032275025.1 Enteromius treurensis
GACAAGCAGAGTTTACACGTCACGTTTTGGTAACGGTACGGCTCGCTTGGAACCTCGGCTGAGGTGGTTCTAAAAAAAGGACCAGGTACCAGGTACTGTTACTAGTGCAAAATCCCCCAAAAGTGAGCCGTACTGAACCGTACTGTACCGTACTATGCAGTGGAAAAGCGCCATTGATACAAATGAATGCAAGGGTGATAGATCAACCATCTGGAGTCATGTTCTACTGTATTCAACATATTGCCTACGTGATACTGGAAGTGAAAAGCAAATAATACAGGCCTACAACTCTAAGAGCCACTAGCTTACTATGCAAATGAGTTCCACACGAAGGAAGAAGGGTGTGCCAAACAAGGGGTCAAGGTTAGGTCACTGGTAAATGACGCATCTACACCATCTGGATCCAAAAAGCATCTTTCTCCAATGATAGCATTTAAAAAGAGCCCTGTTTTCTGAAGTAATACATTTTCTGCTAGCAAATAATTGGAAAAGTGCTGTGATTTTACAGTAGATGTTATCCAGACTGTAAAAGACGTTCTAGACTTGAAGACTGAACTGAACCAGACCCTCTGCAGCAAGACCATTTTTCAAGGTTTACTTTTATCGTAGATTTACACGTCATTGTCATTCCATTACTACATTACTAAAATTGTAACCATGCAATGACAAAAGAGCGCTGTTCATATTCAGATATATACTTGCACTGCTTGTAATTCGAACCCTGATTGCTTGTTGTTGGACACAAACTACTGCCTGTTTCATGCTTTCAACATTGTTTCCATCGATACAAGTAAACAAGTAAGAGCATGACTTGCATAACAAAATACATTGCAAAATGTTGCATGTAGCCTATGTACAATACTTCCTTCTCATAGTTTGTTTGCTTTTTTCTCACTGAAATGTACTGTTGTCAGCGTAGTGCTTCTTTGCATTTAGTAAGTCCCAGGTGTTTGTTACTGCCACCCAACCACAAAACAGATCTTTAATAATATAATAATACATCCTCATAACACCCTAAAAACTGCATTTAAGGAAGTCAAAACAGAATTGTCTACTTTCCTACAGGAGACCCCATCAAAGTTATAACCAAAATCAAGTGGAAATCAACCTTTATCCTGAGACCCTGCATTCCTTTGTACTGTGGGAATATGACAATCTAATGTACTTGGATGTAATTTTGTTAACATCAGAGTACACGTCATCGTTGTATACCACTACACCACTACACATTACTCTGCAAAAAGTCCCTTATATTTATATATCCTATATAATCTGTTGTACATAAATGTACATAAAAATGTGAATAAGGCTACAGGGTTTAGGTTTCACATATAACTGCCTGAAATCAGATGAGATATGTTATAAATTTAAATTAGTCCATGTAAACATAACTAGTGATGGTTTCTTTATGGGTGGGGTTAGGAGTGAACCTATGCTTATTTTTTATTTTTTTTATATTTTAGTATTTGGATGTCTTTTTGTAATATAATGCAGTTTATGCTGTAAAAAAAAAAAAAAGACAAGTCCGCTTATATCAAAACTAAAATGCATTACATATTAACCTGGAAAAGAACATCCATACAGCAGGTGGCGCTAATTAACAAACAAAATACTTAATTTTCATGTGGTCTGCCTCCAGTAATTATAGTATAATAGCAGAACTACAAAAAAAAAAAAAAAACAGGCTACTGTTAACCTTTGAGCTTCTTAGGAAGCTGTTCTACAAAAATTACAGAAAGTTGGCATCCAGGATTGTTAGTGTGGATGCTTTACACAAAAGGGATCAATTTAAAGTGTCATCAAACATTTACCTAATTTCTAAAGACTGGTCAGAAACAGCAGCAATCACAGAATGATGCAAATAAACTGAACTCTTTCCAAATTATATATAAAAAAAAAAATCGAATTTATTTCACTATTCTCTTGGATTGATCTGACACTGTGAAGACTCACAAACACCTTAATTGTGACTAAACCTCACAAAATAATTGGCGTCACATTTGAAAATAACTACATCCAGGAATGCTAAATGGCTTTGCTTTTCAGCACTTGTTGATTCATCACAAAGCAATTGCACTCAAAATTTGCTCTTAGCATTTACACTTGGCCTTCAAAGCAACTATAAAAATTCTCTCACAATAAAAGTCAGGCAATTGATATATAATTGCTATCATTTTGCAAAAGAGACTTGTAATCATCACATATTCACTAAACCTTAATAATGCAAACAAGAGCTGGAAAGATGAGCATTTCAACTGAGCAACTGGATTTATGAATCTAAGGTATTGCCATGGTTAGAGGAGAACTTGTCAAATTATATACATCCATACAAACCCTTATCCACTCTCTGTAACTCTATATAGTTCTTCTTTGCAGCAAGAAAGAGAGAGCAGGAGACAGTGAGACTGGCAGGATCTCAGTAGAGGGAATAATCAAGGGCCATCAAATGCTCAGAGATGAAAGGCCAAGAAATGCGGGGATAGACAGAAAGAAAAAAAATCCTTTGACAGAGAAAGCAAGGGAAATCATGTAGTGTCGCCCTGCCAACATAATGGTATGGGTGTGCAACTCATCAGTCTCACTGGAGTTCTCCAATGGAAGTTTCTTCAGGAGGAGACAATCAATAAAGGCAATATGATATTTGATTTGTTTGGCATCAATCACTGTCCACAACGGCAGTACAAAAAACATGCAAAGAGTAAACTGGAACCCACTGAAAAGATAAGTGCATAGCTGATGGGTTAGGGAGTTCAGACCTAGACAATACAACACAAATAACTGGACAGAGATTCTGGTTGACCACAAAATTAACCTAAAAAAAATTATGAAATGCATGAAAACAGTGCAGGTTGCAGAAAGGGAAAAAGTGCTAAAAAGTCAAGAGGTAAAAACTATAATTCATAAAGTGAATGAAAGATGTTTTTGAAATATGGAAGATGTTTGTGTGTGTGTTGGGGAGGTTGCCTCTGGAAGGGTTTTTTGCCTCTGTTCTTGACTCTAGTATGCACTGGGTGGACCACCATTAGTAACGATATCCAGTGTCTTTTTGAGGACTTGCATTTCTATAAAGGCTATGAGACTTGACCTGCATTTAAATAAACATATTTTATAGAATTATGCTGTACACTTAGTACGCCTAGGCTCAATGATATTTTGTGTTTACTACTGACATTCAAGCAGGAAACTATGTCCATAACAAACCTTTCGCTACACCTGTAATTGTAAAGCAGAAATAAGTACATGAATTTCATCATACATCTAGAAATATGATGAAAATGCACAAGTTTATAGTTATAGCTAGTAAAAAAAAAAGATAATTTCTGCAGCTAATGCCAACTGTGCCTAGATAACAATGCTGCATTTTTAGAAACTCAGATACAATTCACATGATGTGTGAAAACATACTTCTGAAAACAGCAATAATTAGCCTGTCAAGTCCCTGTAAGTGTAATAATATAATATTTGCAGATTTTGAAAGTAAATAAAAGGCAGACAGCATAATAGAATGTAAAGTTAATTAAGAAAAACAAATCAGTCAAAATCATATGAACCATCAACAAAACGATGAAAAACAAGCTGATTTAGTCTGCTTACCTACAGTAGCCTGCCCAATGCCGAATGTTTCTAGAAAGGATTTAATAAGGACCTGCTTCCTCCAAAGTCCCAACTTCAAGGCTTTGTGCCTTCTCACTTCGCGATTCGGTTCTTTAGATCAATTTATTTAAAACAGAATCAACTAGATTCTTTAAGTCATTACGTAGCCGGCATTCATGTGCAGATGTTGTCATAATCTGAGCGTGAGAGCGCGACATTAATGATCTGAATCATTGTCACTTTTTTTTTTTTTTTCGATACTACAACACGTTTAGCTTACATTCATGTTCGAAAGAGTCATGGTTCTCGGTCCAGTGAGTAAGTTGTAGGGGTTTGCTTCTGCTTGCCACTCAATTAGGACAGATTTGTCCAATGATGAACAAATCTGTTATTTACTGGCTTAACTCTCTTTTTTATTAAAAGCTAGATGAATATGGAAACTATTCGTTCTAAGTTAAAAAAAAAAAAAAGCTTTTAAAGCTGTTTAAATAAAAAAAGAAAGAAAAAAAGAATTGGTTTTATAAACTGGTTCAATCAAAGTCTTAATCAATGTTGACCTCTGATTAGGAGTCAGATGCCAGATTTTCTACAATTATATTATTGCTAGCTGTACTGTAGGATGTCATATGATCATTTAAGCTTTAGCAAAAGTGAATCCGCTGCTCAAGCAGCTAGAAATTTTACTCTAAATTCAAAAATACACCCATTTAAAATAAAAACCATTTGAACCACTGGGTGATATCGAAATCTTATCATTGAGAAGACACTTGCATTCATTTCTCAGGATGATATCATCAGGATTCATCTATAGGTAACTCACTCTTCAATCAGTACATCATCAACCTCCAGTGGGCTCGGTGGAGATTGATTTATGATATGTTTGCAAGGGGAGCTGCAGAGAGTCTCCTGCCACAGTTGATAATGACGGTATCTGTAGCCTGTAGCACCAGGCACAGTAATCTCTTATTCAAAACACAGAGAGAGCAATGTGGCCTCGGCTCTTGAAAACAGAGAAAGCTATTTACGGCTCAAGGTAGATAGTGTATCAGCTAGCACATAATGAATGACCTGCTCAGTGAATATGATCGCATTAGAATATATTCCTGCTTCATAAACCGGTGACAGCGAACTGCTGAAAAACACAGGTGCAATTTAGGCAATACAGTGTTCAGTGCAACAATGGTTAGTGATTTAATTAGATGCAATAAGTGATGACTGAATGATTGGTAATAATGAACTTGCTGTCTGTTTCTTGGAAGCACAGGTGTTGGCAACTCATGGCATCTCATTATACAAATACACAAATATGCATGAATGTGTTGACGTTCAGACACCTTAAGATCAACACTTTAAGAAAAAAAGAAAAACTATTGCATGAAATCAATCAATCCTATTTTCTTAATGCTCATTACTGCGTTTGTTGTGCATGTGGATTTGTTTATAATTGTTTGGCCGTGTAATCTTTAATTAAAATGTCAACTTACTCTGACTATAATACAATATAGTTCTCTCAGTTGACATACGCAAGGCCATGCTATAATCAAGTTGCCATTTCTTTGTGAAATTTAAACCTTTTTTTTGTCAATATGGGTGAAATAGGATTTTCATTGATAAAAGTGCTGTTTATATTTTTTGTTTTATATAATATGCATTAGTGAATCAACCAGGAACATGCAAAAAATAAATTTGGTTGATGCTGATTTCATATTACTTTATGTGCCGTATGTCAGGTAAATTGTCATTGTGTGTTTAACCTCATCAAGGTGTGGTTCCTGTCTTTATGCATTAGTCAACATCTACCATGTGCTGCTGATTCTCTCCTTCTCTCAAATGTTCTTCCAATTTGTGCTGAGATTGTGAATATGAACATCAGTCAGCGTATAGTTTGAAGTCTATGCTCATCCCAAAGCTAGATCCACCGATTAAAATTAAAGACTGATGAATAAATAAGAAGCTGAAGAAAGTAATTTCCACAGTGCATCAGATGTGTAAACATCTTAAAGAAGAAACTTGGAAACACGTCATCTCACAGACACATCTTTGAAGGTTTGTGAGACTGACAGAGGGAAGTCTGTGTAGACAGATTCGCTTTGAAGAACTACTGAGAATTACTCTCATGAACGTGGACTGGAAACATGAAACAAAATACAAAAATGCTATTTTTTAATTATACAAGTAATATTAAACTTACATTGTTCTGCATATTTGCATCTTTCTGTAATATATTTTGATATTTAGTGTTATTTTTATTGTTATTATTTATATTTAAAAAAAAACTTGCTTGCAATTAAACAAAACATTCGAAAACAAAACAAAACATGATAGCATCTTAATAGAGTAACCCCTTTGTGATGTCATTATGAAACTGTTGATTCTATGCCAAAACAAACATGATTTCCCTTTCACACCAACAACACAAATTACTCGAGTCTCAAGTTTGACTGACAAACCAAATTGTAGCTTCTAGGTAACAATCTGGAAATGACTCCACCTGCCCTCCTTTGGTTATTCATTTGCAGTTTTATTTTCACCCCAACAGGCAAATATACTATTTTCAAGCATCCTGTTTTCCCATACTTTCACCTCATTTTTATGCCTGCATGGAGAGAGATTTCCAGTGTTGATGTTGCACTGTTCCAACCATTCTCTGTTGTTGTGTTCTGTTAATTAAACACATTTTAATCATACAGTTTCAAAGCAATCATTTCTAGAGTGGCTGTCATGGCCAGCCAGTCAATCGCACAGTGCAGACAGATGATGACTAGAGAGTTAAACACAAGTCAGGCAATAAAGGCAGCACAGAGAGGCCTATTATCCCTGTTTCTCTTCACTCTCTCCACAAGCGTCTTCAGGACAGCAAGGGTATCGCCCGCAGCGAATGCTGTCACACGCTCAAACAGCAGCTCCTTAACTTCCACTAATAACCAAAGTCAAGGGAAACACTTTGCTGTTCTTGTCTAGAGTTTCATCTGAGCTACTGTGGCTACAAAAGGATAGTGCGACTCAATGTGTTAGGAATGGATAAGAATATGATAAACCTGATATGATGGGCCAATAAGACAAAGGCATATTTTTCATTTTATTGTAATTCAGTAATTATTTTGTATACCCATAATGCAGTTACAGAGGGAACACAGATCATCCATGTCAGTATTATTTTGATTGTCTCCAAAGTTTTTTTTTTTTACTTCTTAACCTCTTAAACTCTGCTGGAAATTCTATTCACAATTTTTAACCCTTTGTGTGCACCAATAACCCCATATGTGGTACCATTTGAAAGCTTAGAATCTCTATTTTATGCAAACATGAATCACTATTATAGTATATTATCACTTGTATATTTATTTTACTGTAACAAAGTTGTTTACACGTAAATTACACTACACCCCCCCCCCAGGACGCTGGCGCCAGAAGACGACCCCCTGCCAACCCCAGTACCTCCCTATTCGCAGCTCATATTCCCTTAAACCATCAACTGAGAACCCTGTACGCTCCTAACAGTTGCACCTAGAACTCTTCAGTCATTCCTCACCGCTTGGAGAGCATTCAAAACCTTCCACCTAAGCTTCAACATCCCTTTCCCAGATTTCTCTCACCTAGCTATTACCTCCTTCATATTATACCTCAACTCCTTTAATTTCCTCCAAGCCAACTCCATAAAAGGCTATCTAAGTGGTATCAAAATTGACACACATTACCACCTCCCCTAATATCTCCAACGCTCAACCCCACCTAATTATCAAAGGCTTACAGAGAGAAAATCCCTCCCTCCCCGACCAAAGGCTCCCCCTTACCTTTGAGATCTTAACTCTCTGCATCTCCACTCTCCACCGAGGTTAAAGCTCCCCTCTAGTCAATCGCACCCTAGACGCAATGTTCACCCTAGCGTTCTTCGGTTTCCTAAGATGCTCTGAATTCCCTGTTAACCCTCCATTCAATCCCGCCATCCATCCCACTATCTCCGACCTCTCCATCCTCGACCACGAAACCATGACCTTCTTCATTAAACATAGCAAGACTGACCAGCTAAACAGGGGCCATCACATTTACATTTTTAAGCTTCAGTCACCCACCCAACCTTACGAAACTCTACGAGCCTTCTTAGCTTCTTAGCTTGTTCGCCTCCTCCCCTCTAGAGCCCCTTTTCATAGATGAATCTAACCAGCCCATTACCAGGTTCTGGTTTCAGAAGCACCTTAAGTCCATCCTAGCAAGATCCGGAGACAACCCAGACCAATTCTTCTCTCACTTGTTTAGGATAGGAGCCGCCACCAGAGCTGGTCCTCCGAGGCCTTCAGAAACTACATCCGACTAGACCCCACATCTATTCTCCAAGCCATGCTAACTCTATCCAGCCCCACCCAAGGCACAGACCCAACTCAGACTCCCTCACAAGGGTAATCAATCTCTCCTCTATCTCCCTTCCTCTGAACGCTATCCCACCTCCGCAGAGGCCCCCAAACCTCCGCAGAGGTTCACTCCCTGCCTCTCACCCCTACCTCCACTAAGTCTTTCCACACTATCCCACCTCCGCAGAGGTCTCCAAACCTTCGCAGAGGTTTTTCATTTCCACCGCCGCAGAGGCCTTCCTTCCCCTTACCTCCGCAGAGGTCTTTTTCTCCTATCCCACCTTCGCAGAGGTCTCCAAACCTTCAAAGAGGTTCTATTCCCGCCTCCGCATAGGCTTCCCATCCCCTTACCTCTGCAGAGGTCTTTCTCTCTCCTATCCCACCTCTGCAGAGGTCTCCTAACCTTCACAGAGGTTTCATTCCCGCCTCCACTGAGGCTTCCCATCCCCTTACCTCCGCAGAGGTCTTTCTCTCTCCTATCTCACCTCCACAGAGGTCTCCAAACCTTTGCAGAGGTTTCATTCCCGCCTCTGCAGAGGCTCCCCATCCCCTTACCTCCGCAGAGGTCTTTTTTCTCCCATCCCACCCCCGCAGAGGATCCCTTCACCATATTTTCCACCCCCTCACCCACCCAAGTCCAAACCCCGCCCAACCTCGCCTTATTGCATGTTGTTTTATTAAACATACACCATACCATCTAACATTTGTCTCTGCTTCTCCATCAGGTCATCGGACGCCCAGGCCAACCCGGCCTCTTTCCAGAGAGAAAAAAAAAACCTTCTACTATTCGTCCAGCACCAGCATCACTGCTCCTTTTGGGCGCCCAAATTTGGCTGCTTTTCCTTTCAAAGCTTTTTGGGGGACCAGACGGTGAATGAGCCGAACACCGAACTCTTGCCCACACTAGGGTTCAATCCATTAGGGTTCGGAGTTCGCCGTTCTCCCAGCTCGCTCCCCAGACAGCACTCCAAATTTGCTTCTTTTATTACAAGGAAAGCGTGAACTCTTGAAAGTAAAAGTTTTGCGAATAACTTTGTTTCGAGAGAATCGCTGAACGCGTAATCACACACGTTTCCCTAATTATCCCTTTTCATCTGCATCCAATCAAAACTTCTCCCTTTCACTATAAATTCTCCCAGATTTCTTTTCCCCGCATCTCGCTTTTGTATATCCCTCCTCCTCCCCTTCTCCTCCGTTTCACAAAAATTCACGCCTTTCTGGGGGCAGATGATGAACGAGCCGAAATGCTGAAATCTTGCCCACGCTAGGGTTCCATCCATTAGGGTTCGGAGTTCGCCTTTCTCCCAGCTCGCTCCCCAGACAGCATGCCAAATTTGGTTCTTTTATTACAAGGAAAGCGTGAACTCTTGAAAAAGTTTTAAATAGGTCTTCAGATGACAACACTGTCAAAATGATCCTTGCTTACACAAATCTGAAAACAATTACTAAAGCGTTATATTATGCATAATAGGGCCATAGTTGGAAATTTCACTTTGTAAAGAAACGTCTAGGGTTATGTATATAACCCTATGTATATAACTCACAGGATGTATTAATGGCATCACTATCCATCTGCTCAAAACCTGTTTAGTCGCTGGGCACCCTTCTTGGGTGAACCAAACCAGACTTTCTCCACAGCAGCTCTGTGGACGTACTCACACTGGACACATACAGTTTAGCTTCTGCTGACCAGGGTCCCTGAAGGGAGGAGGATTGAAGACCTGAAGTACTACTGGCTGTGGTGTGACCGTCTAGGTACCTTAGGACTGTAACCAGCTCGCAGGTACAAGAAGGCTTTGGTCATGCCGGGCGCAAAGCCCAGATATGTAGAGGCCACTGAGAGGGCCTGAAGGTCACCTGCTCTCCTCAGAGAACACAATGCAGTGCTGGTGGCCCACAGAGGGCCTCTAACACTACAGGCAGGTTCCAGGTTGGTACCCCAGAGGTCTCAACCTCAGTGCACCGTGGAGGAAACGTATGACCAGGGGTTGTATACCCAGTGTCTGCTCACCAAGAGAGGAGTGGTAGGCCGATATAGCCGCCACGTAAACCTTCAAGGTGGAGTGGGTG
>JAUCMU010000125.1:21212302-21222957 GCA_032275025.1 Enteromius treurensis
GATACAGCGAATACAAAGTTGAAATAGAAACCTGATTATAATCCTGCCTGCGAGGCGAAGAAAAGTCTCTGGTGTTACGTTGATCAAAACAATCGCTGAATCCTCATAGACAGTCCATTCTGTCACAAACGGGCTGAGAGACAAGGCAAGAAGATGTGCGGATTCAATAGCAGATTGTTTATTTAGAGGCAGAGTAATACAGGCAGGGTCGTACATCAGCAAAACATCGTTATCTGAGGCATAGGCGGAAGAAAGTAGTCAAAGTCCATGCGTAGGTCGAGCGAGGAGTAAACAGAGTTTGTGGGGCAAGGCAAAGGCAATAATCCAAACACGAGCAGAGGTCGGCAGCGATAAATCCAAGTAGACGGTAGAAACAAGGAAACACGGGTGGAAAAACTCACAGGTTGACAGTGCAATGGACCGTGGCAACATACAAACACTTCTGGGTTATATACACATAAAACTGACTGCCCCTTGTCATTATTTCCAATACTTTTTAAAATGTATTTTTTTAAAAGGGTTTTTCATAAATGATCATTTCATAAATATCAATGCATTTTTGCAAAATCACACAACATGATTTATCAAAACCAGAAGTTTTGTTTATAGTCAATGACCCGGTTTTACAAACAGTGCTAAGCTTAAGCCAGGACTAGGCCTTAGTTAAATTAAGATATATTTAAGCAAACAAAAATGCCTTACATGTGTGGATCTTGATACAGAACAAGGACACTGACACTGATGTTGAGAAGGCTCAAACATGCATTTTAGTCTGGGTCTCTGGATATTAAGCCTTGTTTGTGAAACCGGGTAAAGATTTATTATTTTATTTATTTATTCATCATTGTTGTATCAGGACAGTTGTATCACCTGAAATTTATGATCCCAAAATATCAAATTAGCCAATATCAATTAGCCATATATGTGTACATATTGCGGCAATATCATAGCTAGGATAACTTCCATGGATTGCACTTTAACTTAAATAAGTTACCAGTTAAAACAACTGTGCAATTCAAGTTTTAACACAATAACACACATGTAAATGTATGTGTGCAGACATACACACTAACATACACACACACACACAAGCACATCTACACTTTCACAGCCAGGCTAGTAATAACCGTCCCACTGAACTGAAGTCTGCAATATGGCCCATCTTTAGAAAGACAGAAAAGAATGAAATGACAAAAGCAAAAGAAATGGCAAACAGAACAGCTGAAAAGAAGCTGACAGAAGCATATATAAGTGGCAACATTTATTTTTAAAAAAGAAACATAAAATCTTGTATTTTTGATTAAAAAAAAAAAAAACTTTCAAAAACATGAAAAAAATGTTTACCATCATCTTTTAAATTATTGTATGTGGATGTGCGGGTTTATGTGGTTTATGAGGACACAAATTTGTATAATGGCATGGGTATGACATATGTATTACAATATGAAGGTGGTTTATGAGGACATTTTCAGTGTCCCCGTAATTCAAAAGGCTTAAAAAACATACTAAATGGTGTTTTTTGGAAAATCTAACAATGCACACAGTTTCCTGTAAGGGGTAGGTTTAGATGTAGGGTCAGTGTAGGACAATACCACATACAGTGTGTACAGTAATAGTACATTCACCCTATGCTCTAATGTAGCATGCTGACATGTTCTTGTCTCAAGCTAGGATATTTTCACAAAATCTGTTTTATAGCTTAGCCCAAATAGTGTATAGTAAACAAGATTAAAAGGCACATCCAAAAATGTTCCTTCTAGCATTTCATGGGAAATTCTAGTATAAATGACGGTTTGCAGTGTTTATTTTGTAAAAGATAGTAAACTGTAAAATTCTGATCCTCCAGAATACATAAAGTTTCTTTTCATAAGTGACATTCAATGGTTATAGCTTAAAGTAGGAACACAAATATTCAAGCAGACTGTTGGTGAACGCAAGTCATGTTTTTGCCAGGTTCAACATATTTTGTTGATCCTTGAACAACATTTTAATGCAAAAATATAGTATTGACCATATCTCTACACCTAAACCTAACCTTACCCATGAGTAATGCCTAAAATCAGACGAGATTATATGACTGACACTGATGTACAAGCACCAAGCACTGATTGTAAGCCGAAACTTCACAAAAACTGTAAATTGTTTTTTTCAAATTTGATTGGTTAATCACAATGTTGTTCCAGGGTCAACAAAGATGTTGACCCAGGGACATGTTGCACTTGGTAAAATCAGGTTAGCGTTAGTGGCTCACCTGAGTTTGGTTTTTAATCTGAACAGATTTGGAGAATTTAAGCAGGACTTCATCTGTTCACCAACATCGTTTGCGGTCAAAACGAGAGTCCAAACAGTTGATAAAACATAAAAAAAAAACACAGGACTAATCCATCAACTAAAGTTTTAAAAAGAACAAATCCATCAAGAAAAAATGCTTCTTCCAGTGAAGAAGTCCATCCCCTGTTGTCCTCTCATATCAAATATATTTATTTAGAACAGTTTTGGGCTGTTCTTTTGAACAGCTTGATCTTGACATATTTCACTCATGATTGAGACAAAACAACTTTTTCACTTGTGAACGTATTATAGACTCCCTATTTTAGCCAGAAGCAACTGTTTGAATCCTTAATTATGGATTTATTTATTACAAATATGCCGCTTTTCACTTCAAAATACATTAATTGATGGAGTGGAGATGTATGGATGGGGTCACACACTTTTTTTTCATTTATTATTACTATCACTTACAATTATTACTTCACTTGCAAAATTATTGGTTCTGTATTCAAGAAAGTAGAACTTCTCAGCAGGGGATCCTCGCAACTGGAGATCCCTGGAATTGTTTACAAATCCAATAAATCCTCTTCAAATATTCCTAACTAACTACACTTAGTCATGTGTTGTCAAGCCGGTGTTAAACTTTATAAAATCCCTTACATGAGATATGTACTGTGTTTCTTTCCGAGTATATTTGTCATTCAGCTTTCGCACTTTACTGTTTCGGCTTCATCTCATTTTATGAAACCATCTGTTTCTCCTTTTGTTTGTGTTTGTAAAGAAATAAACAGCAGTTTGTAAGGCAATGTCTTATTGAACCAGCTTGTCAGAGCAAAGCATCTCATTTAGGCATAAAGTTTCATTACGGCTAAGCCTCTAACTTATCAGTGTAAGAGATCAGATAATAGTTCAAAGAAGTGTGGTATGAAAAAAAGCAGAGGATAATCTGGAAGGCAAAGTTTCTAAAAAAATGTGTCTGGAGGAAAATATGTATTTATTGAGGATCAGCAGCACTAACTGTCAAATAGAGTCTGAGTTATTCCTATTTTTAAGTTTTTAGCCAGTTTTAACACCTTGCATAATATGCTCCAGCTACATGACTGATATCGTTAAAATAAATGTTCAAACAAACCATATCTATCTCAGTACACTTCTATGTAAAAAAAAAAGTCATTGAAGTGGATCAGGTTGCAATCAGACAACAGCTATTTCACCCCAAAATCTAAGGGGGAAAATTTTTTTATTTGATTAACTAAATGCACTATGTATTCAAACATTAGTTTGGTTTGTTACAGTGCATATTTTCATAAACATAAACCAAATGATTTGTATTACTGTAAAGTGGTAAATAAATGAAACCGTTTTAAATCATATTTTTGCTCCCTCTTAAGTTGCGCTAATTAGTAAACACTTTGCATATATACAGAACGATTCTCTTGACTTTTTAATATAAATTAAAAAGTTATTTTTCTCAGGAATTCGGGCTAAAAAATCTGGTGTTTTTTACTTTTGGTGTTGTTTACCCAGCCAGAATAACCAAGGTGTTTATGGATTCTGTGTGGATAAAGAGCATCTTGTTCACCCCAGGTGAACGTCTTTTCCCATGCAACCTTGAATGAAGCAGCGATCTATGGGAATCAAAAAGCAAGAATCTTTGATTTCATGATGTGCACACCTGGGACGGCCAGACTGTGTCTGAAATAAGATTTTCTTCTACACTGCTGTTTTGAGAACCTGCAGCATTACTGTGACAGCATAGACTACAGTTTGTGTCTGCCACAGTATATCAAACATGATGCGGTGGCTCTTTAGTCAGAGAGTATTTTATATTCCAGCTATATTAATCTCCATGGTAATACATTATTGACTATGGCGTTGTGCCGCACACTACAGGTCACGGCCTGTAGGTTGATCAAAGCGAGATTTTTCAGACTCAGGGGAGTTTTATAAGTCACTCATTATATTTTCTGCTTTTCAAATGTCTTCCTTGAATATAAATGAATTTAGTTTTTGCCACAAATGACAAATTCCAGCAAAAAAGGACAATTTTCTGTACTCACAAATAGCGGTTAGTGTTTAATTAAACATAATTAGGATTTTGCTCCTCTGGTAGGCTGAATATGAAAGTAAAACATGTTCAAAGCAGTTGACTTAACACTGTGTTTCTGTTGAAGGTCAGGGGTTGCTCGGAATGATGAATTCAAGAGTACTCAAAACAGATCAGATGAAGCACTGTGGTCTATGGGGGAAGAAAAAAAAACTGTTTAAATAACAGTTAACAGCTTGTTTAAAAGGCTGTGGCGTGAAAGACATTGCCAACCTGACACGCCAGGTTAAATTTTCCACAAGCTGTTTCTAAAAGGCTTATTGTTTTTTATTTTCCTCCTCCTTTTCATTAGTTACTACTGTACAGGTTCTAATCAAACAAAAAATTGTGTGAAGCAAAGAACTAATCTATACCAACACCCAAACAATCTCGTGAAAATGGCCGCATTACCAGGATGTTCATCAGAGACCGTCATAAATGTGTCTTTCAAAATACAAACTCTCTAGCCTACTTACATAGAAGCTGTTTGTTTTTCTCCCTTTAATGTTTCTGTCATTAATGTGAATATTCATGAAAAATTCCTTGAACTAAGAACAGGCAATTGAGTCGGTTTACCCTGTGGACTCGTCTCTGTGTTTTGCCTTTTTAGAGGTCTTTCAAGTATTATTGTGCTAACAAAACCAGTAAACACTTTGAAAATGTATCTATTAAATCTGCAATTGGAAACAGTACATTTCTCATGGCTTGTCTTGGAGAAGGAAAAGTGCACATAATTGCTGAACACACAACTTAAAAATAATTCCAATTAACAACATTACCTCCTTCAAGAGGAAACTCCAAATAAATTGTGGTTAATTATGCCCATGGAGAATATGTTTTGGATAACATGTAATTAAAGAGGCTAATTGAATCAGCTTTTTGTCCCCATTCCTTCTCCTTTAAAGTGTAGTGGAAAAACTGAATGAGACACCCTGCCAGATGCATCACAAATGCCAGCCATTAAAACATGACAGGGAGTCAGTCTTTTAAGATGGCTACTTAAAAAGCTCTGTGTTAGCATGCCACCCTAAGCTTGTTTAAAAGTGAGAGTGAGTCTTTGATGAATAAATACACAGATGAAGAAAAGGTCACGTCATAGCCAAGCAGCCCGGTTGAGTGTCATGAGACTTTTTGCCCTTGTTTTTCCCGCTGCCAACTTGTTTCAGCTGCTACAGCCTTGTTTTTATTTAGTTTTTTGTTCTGTTCAGTCATCTTAGAATAACATCCTGTAGGAAGGTGTCATTTTGCCAAGTTCTGTCTCTGACAAGAATAAGTTATTATTTATAAGAAGTTATTGATTTACCTTTTCCTTTCCTCAAAATAATGAAAAATGCATATAACTAACAACTGACCCTTTCATGAAGACCCACCCACTTAGTTACTATTGCTGTGTCCAACAAGCCTTGCCACTCACATGCCACACATCATGATCTCAAGTAGTGAAACATACATCTTGAAGCAAAGAGGAACTGACAATGTGCTGACAAAGAAGCCAGAGTAGGTTACTTTCAAATTTTGTCAAATATTTTAAGTAATTTAGATCATAAATACCATTTACCTCTTTAATGTGTCATGACAAATCACTGTAGCGCCTCAGTTCAAGCAGATCGTGAACCAATTATCTCTAAGGTTGTTTACATCTCTTTAGTAGTTTCAGCATTAAATAAACATAAAAGAACATCAGAAGGTACAGTATCTTGTTTAATCTGCGGAAAGATATCAACACACTGTATTTTTTTAAGATTAAGTCCACTGTCCACTTGTTCTATTAATCTACTCTGTTAATCATATGTTTTGTTCTTGAATGAATTGCTGATTTTAGGCAACAGTGATTTAATTAGTTACTCACGCATGGACCTCCAAATGGAATGAATGAGAACAATCACGGCCGCTATTTTAAAAGGTTGTTCCAAGTTGAGGTGCTCAAAAGTGACCACTTCAAAGGGCCATTCATATTCAAGGATTTAAAGGTTGAATTGTAGTGTCATTCTTTACTGAATGGATTAGTATTTTTATTGAATCAGCTGAATAAATGATTTCATGACTCACTTATAAAAGCAGCAACACTAAAAATCCTCACTGGATTGTCTGGAATAACCCGAACAGTTCAGTATACTAGAACTAAATGCTATATAATATACAACAGCTCTACCTTAGGAGCCAGTTACCTACAGTAAACTCCAAAACCACTGCCGTCAACAAAACTCAAATTTGGCAATGCTCCTAAAAATTGTGGCACTGGAATAAATGGCCTCATGCTCCTTCTGAAAAATCTGTATCGTTTCCAACTGCATAGTATTGATGGGGAGATTCTACAATACAAAAACTACATTGATTTCCATTTTCCATTCAAAGACTGAGAGAATAGAGTAGAAAAACGCAGCTATGCACATTCTTTCTCTTGTCTGTGAGGCATGCTACAAAGAATAGTGGACCAAATGAGTGTTATTAAAAACGAAAGAAAGAAAGACATAGAAGCAGCGGTTGTTTCATGAGGGGAGCTTATTTAATTAATGGTGTTTTTGTAAGGTATCAACCATATGCTTTTTCTTCTGTTAGAGATGAGTGTGTGTCGTCCATGCTTGGATAGAGCAGACACGGAGGGAGTATTGATATGCTAATGTTGCTCCTCATTAGCTGCAATTAATTAGAACTGGCCGACTGGGCACTGCAGTGTTAGTGTGCCGGCGAGCCATGCTGTTTATCTGGAAATAAGAGGCACTGCACCGTGATGCACAAAACACTGACTGAATGACAGAGGAGATGATGATGATGTGAGAGAAAGAAATACCAAGGCACCAGACCTTAATGAGGAGTCACATCATGACACCATTAGGAAACAGAAAGAGCTTTTGTTACAAGAAGGAATGGAAAGATGTTAATTGTTTTGACTTTTTCTAATAAGTCTATCATTTTTGTATAAACACAATACAATTGCAAATTCAATATGACCCTAAGAATGACTCATCAGTTACTTTTATTTCAAACCTGCATGACTTTATTTCTTTATTGCAACACAAAAACATGTTGTAGCCTAAATAATATAAAACCTCTTTTTTGATTGTAAGACAGGAACAGATTATGTCAAATTATTTTCTGAATATACAAACAAAATATTCACAAAATTATAAATAAAATTCATTCAGGTTTTTGAACGCTTTTAGGAGGAGTATATTAATAGAATTTTTATTTTTAGGCGTACTACCCCTTGAAGACACAGTGAGAGCAAGACAGTCCTCTTCTTTTGTATTCTCTTCTTTCTCTTTACAAAACAATTGGATCCATGGCCCTGCGGTGCACAACACAACATCTTTTACCAAGCAAACAAAAGTTGACAACGCAATATAATTAACCCAAAACATAACAGAATTAGGCAACAACCCAACGCAAGCAATTTTCCTCTACAGAGCAATAAAATATTTGTCATTTTTGTCACAGCTGATATTTTGTGGAATTCTTGCATTCTTGAGCATTTCTGCATTCTTGGTATAAACAATTTCACATCTATCATTATGAATTTTGGTGCATATTTTTCTGTACACTTATCATGAGTAAGAAAGTAGGTGCTTGTGTATAAAACCTAAGGCTGGACTGACACTGATACCATATAATTTATGTAGTACAAAGATATGCTTTCTAGAATAGTTTTGTTGCATGGTTTTCAGTTTTGATCATCTAATTGCAACTGTCTGTGGTCAAATATTTCTCTGCAACACACACTTACTGTATCATCATCATCAAGCATATTAATGTAATTCATTCATTCATTCATAACAATGTGCTACTGTATGAGTGAGAGGTTTAAAAGTGTACCCTGAATACTGTTTTCCTCAAACAAGTTTTACCCCAAAATGAACTAAATAGAATTGTATTTTTGAAGTTGTTGTAAATTTACTTGAGATAGAATAAGCGTGTAAAACCCTTGACAAGCCAAACACTCTAACCTCAGTAGTTTGGGTTTTCGAGCTAGGGTAGGCAATTTGGTTACAGAATATTTTTTTGTTATACTAGTTGAAAGTCTCTTCATCAATCAATAATTAAAGTTAAGTGTGTGTTTGTGTGTTTTTCCAGGAACGTGTAAATATTTGTTTTAATGAAAGGCATTCCTGTCTCCCTATAGCACTGTCCT
Organism: Enteromius treurensis; assembly: GCA_032275025.1. Classification (NCBI taxonomy): domain Eukaryota; kingdom Metazoa; phylum Chordata; class Actinopteri; order Cypriniformes; family Cyprinidae; genus Enteromius; species Enteromius treurensis. The sequence goes on from JAUCMU010000125.1 coordinate 21,220,789, forward strand.
GGTCTGTTTTATTCCGCCAATGTAAATACTTTTTTCTTTCTTTTCTTCTTTTATTTTTACTTTCTATTCATAAAAGAACCCTGAAAGCCTCAGAAATATATCAAGCAGCACAACAGTAAAAAAGTAGCCAATTCCTGAGCAGCAAATTGATAAATTATTTCTAAAAGATCATGTGACTCTGAAGACTGGAGTAATTGCTGCTTTTATACATATAATATATACATATTAGTGGTGTCAAAATTTGTGCATTAATGCATGCAATTCATTTTTTTAGATTAACGCATAAAAATATTTAACACAATTTATCACAGTGCCTGGAGCCTTTGCAGGGATCCGACTGAACTTTAATGCAGTCCTCACAAATCTTAACAATCTGATTTCTTCATCCAGTGTCATAAATACATAGGCCTATCCCTAGGATGAGGATTCCAAAGTTGTCCTGTATAGTGGATGAAAGGAAGCGCTGAGTCATGAGGCTGATCTCAGAGCAGGAAATGCAGGTGGCGATGAAGATTGAGGCTGTCAGAGCAACAAATCCCATGACTGCAGACTGGCAGCCCCACCCCAAGGGCTTCTTCTGCCGTCTGTCTCAACCTATGTGTGCTCTCCCCCTCCCCTCTTTATCTTCTCCACACTGCTCACACATTCTTGCAGTTATTTTCTCTCCTCATTCCTCACACTGTCACACCTCTTAACAACGTGCTCCTTACGCAGCCTCTCCTTGGTGCTTTCTCTCGCCAGCACAAAAGATTGATAATCGCTTGGCATATTGATGTGGACATTCTTTCAAAAGGTTTCATCTCCATGTGTCCACAAAATGTCTACATTTATACATGTCTTTCTGTCGTCACACTTGAGCGTGTCACCCCTCAGCCTGTCACAGTGATAATCAGACCTTTTGAGAAATATAATGTACGTTCAGACAAAAAAAATCCAGATCTGTATAATAATTTCAACTGTCTGAAGGCCACAAAATAACTTGTGAAGAAATAAAACGTGTTTACAAGTGAATGGTGGCTGCTCTGTGTAGAGCATTGAAATGCAGTTGGTTCACATACTGAAAAGATTCACTTCTCTTTTCTTATTAATTCTTTTACATCCTTCCTGCACAGCATTCATTTGCTTTCTTATCTTCACACTCAGAGGAACATTCAGTGTGTGGGTTTTATCAGGGGCACATCTTAACCTCTTATCTAGTTTAATAACTTTGTAATGCCAGCAAAGGGATGAATCGCTTTGAAAGAATAAATAATGCTGGCAAGGGCACTTTGTGATAGAATTAGTTAAAAACATTTGTAAATCTTAATAGAATAAAAGGTTGTGGAGTGTCATGCATCATCCTGACTAGTTTAAATGTCAAATTTATGATTTTTAAATATATACATATAAACAGATTTCTTACAGGGAACAGATTGTCTAAATCGTTGTAAATACAACAAGCTTTGTTGAAGTATGTTTTACAAGAAAAGCAATTTTTAACATTTCACTTGCTACTTGCTAAATCAATGTTGCTTGCTTTTGCTTTGTAATTGTGAATTTTTTTTTCATTGTAGATTGTAATTTTTGGTACTATTCTTTGAGGTCCATTTACAATGTTATCAAGAAAAAATTATAGGCTGTTTTCTGCCCTGTTCTTTGACCCCCTCATCAGAACAATCAGTTTGAATAGATGTGGAAGATTGTGGCAGAAAAGTGGACGTTTCTGGCTTTGTGGGTGATCCCCCTTACCCTAATCCTGTTTCAAATTGTGCTTTGTTTGTAAACATATCCACAGTAAAATGAAGTGAGCAAAGGAGGTAGGAAGGCAATGCAAAGACTACTGTCTTCATAACCATCTTTATCGTTTGGTTTCTGCATAGACCTGTGTTTGTCACGGTTGTCATTTACCTACTACTTGCACAAATTAGTGGGCGTGGCTATATATGACATCATAGATCCTTCTTAATAACTAGACATACCGTGTCATGCAGTCTAATAAAATGTGTTTAATGGGACTAAATTTGTATTTAAAGTGATTACAATTGAATAAAAACATTAGAATAACAATGGTTATTCAAGTACATTATAGAAATTGATATTATCACTAACTTTGATTTAAAGGTGCCATAGAATGATTTGAGAGAATATTTTAAATTGTTCTCTGATATGTACATAGAAGGTATGTAGCTT
>JAUCMU010000125.1:21223057-21253693 GCA_032275025.1 Enteromius treurensis
AGCATAGAAAAACCAGCCACTGAGCCTATAGCACATTCATATACTATTTTAGAGCGGATATACTGGTTGTTTTTATGGGGTGTCGGAGAAGCAGTTGATAGCCAGACTGCACAAATCACAAACTGAAGAGCTGTCAGGATCAGAACTGTGCATCTTTGCTGAGCTGCACCAAACCATTTCATTGCCCCTTTGCCCTCTGGTCGAGATGATTTGAATACAGCTATCACCACCATAGTCTTGACTAGGATGCTGGAGATCCAAAGCACAAAGCTTATGCCAAATACAGCATGTCTTAACTGACATGTCCACAACTCTGGTCGTCCAATGAACAGCAGCACACAAAGGAAACATAGTTTGAGTGACAGCAGCAGCAGGAAGCTGAGCTCTGAATTGTTGGCACGTACTATGGGAGTGTTACGGTGAAGAGCAAAGATGATCATCACAAGAGCACAGAAGCAGGCTCCAAGCAGGGAAGCAGTTGTCAGAGAGATTCCTAGAGGCTCCTCATAGGTTAAAAACTCTACTTCTTTGGGGACACACTGATTCTTATCTGGATTTGACCAGAAGTCTTCTGGACACTCTGTGCACTCAATAGCATCTGTCATTATAACACAATAAAAAAGAAGGGAAAAAAGTTTCAGAGAAAATCCCCTTATAAAATATATAAATATTTTGGAATGTGACTTCTACCTGTAATATTAGAAATGTCTCCATCTCCACATGACAGGCAGTCAAAACAGCAGACAGGAAGGCCCTTTCTTGTGGCTCGTCTGGTTCCTGGGGGGCAGCTCTCACTGCACACAGACCGTGGAGGCTTAAAAAGAAATCATCCGTTATTTAATCATGTGTTTGTTACTTCTTTTTCATAATGAAAAGAGTTTATTTTATTTCCAATAGTCTTGTTTTATAGCATTGATTAGTTTAGACTATCTGCAAAAAGGATGACATTTATCATGCAATATTAGTTACTTTTTTTGCCTCAAAGTTCCAGTATATTTCTTCCTCATCCAGTGTGAGCACCATCCCTGTTGCTACCCCTTCATTTACTACACCAACTTTGTGGACTGCTATTGATCCATCAGAGCTTGGTTGCCAGTTCAGTACATCATAGATGGCCAGAGCATCTCCATTCTTATCAAATGACACATTATCCCCAAAGCCTGTGGTGAAGTTCACTTTCTGTAGGTAGTGAATTAGCTGTACAGTTTGTAGACAGGACAGGTGTTATATGTTTATCTGAAATTTCTATTAAAGTAGAGCACAGAGAATCACCACTATACTTGTGGGTCTTACCTGCCAGGGTTTTAAGCTTGTCATATCAGCACATCTGTTCCCACTGAATGGCCCTTTCCCCTCCTTACACTGCATCAGGTCATGAAGTGCATATGCTAGTGCATAAACTGCCTTATAGACATTATACGATGCCCGCAACCCAGAAACATCTGTGTATGTTGTGTTTGTGTTGATCATATTCTCCTTTTCTGTACACACCTTTCTTAAATGCTCTCCTTCTGACTTTATTTCCCCAATTTCAAAACTGCAGCCAAACATGTTCTCCCAGAAAATTCTTAACATATTATTTCTTGGATCATTGCTGGGATGAATCTGTAGCAAGAATTCATGAAGCCCCTGAATTTCCCCACGCCTAATAGCAATGCCCAGTGTGCCCCCCAGGATAGGCAGGAAACGTGGAGTGTGGTATTCAAGGGAAGTGGCCCACGCTTCACTTGCAATCCACTGCCTGTCTGTCATGTTTCGCAAAACCACCTCATCCATCAAAGGCAGCAGATAGGATGAAAGGGCAAAAACAACCACCACTCTAGCAGTGGAGGCCTGAATCAATTCTGTTATACGCTGAATATCTCTAGTGTTGTGATCATTGGGCAGAATTTCAGAAAAGGCAATACAGTGTCCAAACAGCTGCATTTCCTGCTGGAACAACTGAGCCGCATAGATGCCATAGTCATCATCACTGTAGAGGAGACCAACCCAGGTCCATCCAAAATGCCTTAAGATCTGAACCATAGCCCGCACCTGGAAGGCATCACTGGGGATTGTTCTGAAGAAAGAGGGGTACTTTCTCCTGTCACTTAAACAGGAGCAGGTGGCGTAGTGACTAACCTAATTAGGGGGGGAAAGAAGGAGAGATGAAGGCATAATAACCAAACAAACATAGTAAATAAATACAATATTTTTTGAGACCTGTGATGTTTATTTTTTTAGGATTCTCTGATTAATAAAAAGTTGAAAGAATAGCAATTATATATATATATATATATATATATATATATAAAGGTGTTACAATATACAATGCCATTCTAAAGTTTGGGGTCAGTATTTATTTTTCATTTAAGAACATAATACTTTTATTTAGGAGGGATGTGTTAAATTAATAAAAAGTCATAGTAAAGACTTTGTAAAGATATTGTTAAAAGAGTATTCTATTTTGAACAAATGCTGCTCTGTTTAACTATGTATTCATCAAAGAATAATAGAAAAAGTATCACATTCCAAAAAAAATAAATAAAAATGATGCAGTACAACACTCATAATAAATCAGAATATTAGAATGATTTCTGAAGAATCATGTAACACTGAAGACGAGAGTAATGATGCTGAAAATTCAGTGCTGCATAACAGAAATAAACTCTGTTTTAATATATACTAAAATAGAAAAAGAAATGGCAATAAGAATTCACAACATTACTGTCTTTTCTGTATTTTTGATCGAATAAATATAGCCGTGATGAGCAGAAGGGTCTCCCTCAAGAGAGGCTCCGTATATACATATATAGTAGTCAATTTGAAGTATTTGAAGTGGTTAAAAAAAACATTTTGATTTTAGAACAACTTTGATTAAATGTTTTAGTCCACATATATGTATACACACACACACACACACACACACAATCATATACTGTATATAGAGCTTTTATATTTTTTTCCTACACGAGCCAGTGAATTGTGACATAAACTGAGTGAGCAATGACAAATAAAGAAAAAAGAAAAAAGAAATGACATCAGCTTAAAGTATATTTTTCCTTTTTTTTACTGTAGGTACTCGGAACAGCCGAAGAAAGAAAGAAAAAAAGAAAGAAAAATTTCATTAAATGAAATAAGCGTGAATTGTATTTTTACTTTTTTCATCCCATCTTACTATAGGTACACGGAACAGCCCCAGAACACTGGAAATCGCAATAGAAGGAGTTGAACTTGCATCTCCCACAATCCCAATCACTGGAGGAGGGCCAGAGCAATTGAGGTTGGAGAAGGACTCCTCTGTTCCACTACTTAGGGACATGGCAGCCCGGAATGCCATTCCTAGCATCACACAGTTATCATAAAGATGGTATCCGAGAGTGATGTTAGGCAGAAGATTGGGATTCTTATTAATCTCGTCTATTGCAAAAGCCATGGTCTGTGCATGCTGAAAGCCTTCCATGTTAAATCTAAAAAAAAAATAATAATAATAAATAAATTGTTATTAAAGAAATTAATAACAAAAAGACAAACTAAAACAAGCAGTAATACATCAGAGTTTACACAACATTTTAAATTAAGTTGACTAATGTAAAAGAGTGGAAAAAGAACTTAACATTCTCATTCTTATTCTTTCTCTATACTTTTATACTCATGTAATCAGTCTAACTCACTTTTCACAGTATGGTGGTTCTGGTACCATTCTAAAGCTCAGATCAGGGAATACTGTGAAAAAGTGAACATGAAACAGGCCTCCAAGTATAAAATCTCCATCCTTGTGCATTCCATTTAACTTGAAGCGTCCCTGTAACAAACAGGTACCTGATCTGAGGACCGCATCTGCCGATATAGAGTTAAATGACACGTATAACAAAAAATACAGGGTGAGCCTCATCTCTCTCTATTTCTGAGCCACTCACTCACTCAGCTCACTAAATTATTATGAACATTGTGTGTAGTGTTGCTTTAAATTAGCAGGTGTCCATTGGGTATTCCTGGAAACCAGGACGTCACTCTTCTGTCTCTCTTGACAAGGAAAAGGAAACAGTACTGATGGAATAATAGACAAATGCACAGTGATTTGTTGCTCAGGTAATTTGTTCAAACATGCTGAGTTTTGGTTTTATAAACTAAAGTATAAAGATCAACTATACCTGTCCATGTCTTCTTAACAATGGTTTTCCTTATGCATTTAACTTATGACTATTTCTTTCACTACTGTTAAAAAACACAATATTGTCTTTGTTCATTCAATGATCCAGTTCACTTTGATGTCTGTGTAAAGACCATAAATTAGGGCTATAAGTATTAATAATAAATGAGTAATAATTAAGTCTACAGTTAACATTGTTTATGTTACTTTCAGGTTTTTTCACATTTAGTAGACAGCCAGGTTATATTCAAATGAACACTCAAAATACATTATTTGGGAAACACTTTAAATGAATTAACTGATACTCTAATATACTTTAATACGTTAACTAAAGTCAATTAATGAAACCTTATTGTAAAGTGTAAACAGTTATTTCTTATTCAAGCATTTACGATCGCATAAACACTGTTAAATTAAACATAAAAGCAATAACATGTGCATAATTTGGCACGACAGCCAGTACAAATATTTAATAATTGTTTCCTTACCTAAATCCTGTGTTTGGGAGAGATTCAGTTGCAGGATCACATCACTCTTTGGCTGTGCTTCTAAAATTATAATTTTTTTTCTGTATGGGTCATTCTACAAAAATGTCCAATTTAGGTATGGCGCGATGTCTTAAAATGTATTTATTTTTCATTTAAACATATCCCACATTATTAGGTTACCTTTTGACTTCATGAATACATATAAATGACAGCTTAATTATTATTATTATTATTATTATTTAGCTTTTTGTGCAACTACAGTACAGGCCAAATGTTTGGACACACTTTCTCATTCAAAGTGTTTTCTTTATTTTCATGACCATTTACATTGGTAGATTCTCACTGAAGGCATCAAAACTATGAATGAACACATACGGAGTTATGTACTTAACAAAAAAAGGTGAAATACCTAAAAACCTACAGGTTACTTCTGTAACCCAGGTTCCCTGAGATACAGGTACAAATACTGCGTCTGCTAAGACACTATGTGAAATACTCCTTATTTCCTCCTTACTGAAGCCTTATTCAATCACACCATGAAACTGCAACGTTGGTTGCTGCAGAGGTTTTTAGATAAATCAATCGGCAGGATGCCATGTTAGAGTGACTAATGGCTGCGGCTCCCGCCGAAGCCCTCCAGAATGGGCGGGGCCAAGCATGTATATATGGGGGCCACTTCGCCGGCTGAGTTAAGTTACTTTGACTGAAGCAACAGCGGAACTGGGTCAGATAGTCACATAAGCATGCAGAGAAACGAATGCCCCACATGTGCATTAAATCATCCTTACACTTTAAGAGGCGTGTGAGCCTGTGCTCTGAATTGGGCAGGTAAAGGCCATCCTAGCGAGTTTACAGAATGATAGATATAAAGCTCTTAGACTGTCTCTGCTGTTTGAGCATGTGTCGGTCAAACAGCAAGCAGACCCATATATTGAGCTCAAGTCCGCGAGTTGGGATGTAATGGCCAGAACATGGGACATTAACAAGTTAACCCTTAATAATTCATTATTGGTTGAGTTTGCGGTTGGGCAAGTGAGCAGCCAACGCGGCGAGCCAACGAATAAAAAGATTAAACAGCGGACTGTAATTTCCATGTTTGAGGCTTTAAAGCACGAGCTCGTGTTTTGGCAATATAGCAGCCAAGCACAGCAAACTAAGATTTTTAACCCTTTAAGCAGAGAGTATTCTGGCATGCAAAGCTGGAACATCCAGATTATAAAACCTGGCGAAAGTGGACGTCGAGGACCAGCCGGCCGCTCCACATATCTCTGACAGGGAAATACAGCTAGACCATGCCCAGGATGAGGCAGTGGCTCTAGTTGAGTGAGCTTTTACTACTATGGGGCATTCTTGGCCCAATGAAGAGTATTATAGTAAAATAGCATCTACAAATCATTTAAAAAGCCTCTGCTTTGAGACCGGTGATCCTTTAAAGCGGGCACCGAAGCAGACAAATAGCTGGTCAGATCGCCTAAAGGCAGCTGACCATTCAATGTAGGCTCTCAATGCTCTGACAGGGCAGAGGGGGTTAAATTCATGGCCCTCGGTAGGGGGTAATGCAGAGAGGGATACCACCCGCTTTGAACGTTGTGGAGAGCACCTTCAGCACATAGCCGAGCTTTGCTTTCAGGATGACTTTAGACTAATTTGGCCCAAAATCCAGGTAAGCGGGGCTTACATACAGCTCTTACAGGTCGCCTATTCGCTTAAAAGATGCCAGTGCCAATAGCAGAGCAGTTTTAAGCATCAGCGCTTTCACTGTAGCCAATTGCAGAGGTTCAAAGGGCGTTCCTCTTAGGGCATCAAACACTGTGGGCAGATCCTATGTAGGGATAGTGCGAGAAGGCTTCAGCGATCTTGCGTCTCTTAAGAAATGGATAACTAAAATATCCTTGCCCACTGTCTGACCTGCTATAAGGTCGTGATGGGCTGATATAGCTGCCACATAAGCCTTAATAGTGAATGGAGAACGCCCCTTATCCAGCGGGTGTTGTAAAAATGACAATATCACTGAAATGTCACATACTAAGGGGTTTTCGCTGCACTCTGCGCACCACCTCGTAAAAACAGCCCATTTCATAGTATAAGTGCATCTCATTGATGGGGCTCTTGCTTGTGAAATGGTGTTTTGCACACGCTCTGGGAGACATAAAGGCTCCCTTCGAGCAGCCATACATGAAGGGCCCACAGCTGGGGCTGTGGGTGCCAGACTGAGCCCTGAGCCTGAGATAGAAGGTCTCGTATCAGGGGAATGGGCCACGGTGGTGCTTCCAGAATCATATGCAGGTCTGCTATCCACGGCTGGTTCCTCCAGAAGGGGGCTACCAAGAGAAGTCTGTGACCTTCTTCTCTGACACCGCTGATTACCTGTGGTATCAGAGCCGTCGGGTGGAACGCATAAAGCAGAAAGCTGGGACAGTTCTGGGCCAGCGCATCCATCTCTTTCGTAAAATAGGCTGGGCAGCGTGTATTGCTGTCTGAGGCAAGTCTATTTCGGCTCTGCCGAACGTCTGCCAGATTAGCTGGGTCGTCCAAAGGGTAAAGTGTCCATTCTTCTGGACTGACTTAGCCCCTTGACAGCATGTCTGCACCCTGGTATGTGCGTCGCTCTTATCGAGTGGAGATTAAGCAGGGACCACCTCAGGAGGCGCGCTGCCAGTTTGTGTAGGCGTCTTGATGTCAGCCCCCCTTGATGATTTATGTACGACACTACTGTCATATTGTCCGAGCGAACCAGCGCGTGACTGTTCCTCAGGTGTGGTAGGAAAACAGGACAGGTGTGCCATACTGCCATCATTTCTAGGCAGTTGATGTGCAAACTGCTGTCTTTGACTGACCACAGACCAGAGGCTGGAGATCCTTTGTGCAGCGCTTCCCATGCCGTCTTGGAGGCGTCTGTCACAATCACTCTCCTCCTGCTGGCCACACAGAGGGGAACTCCTTCTCGCAGCCACCGGGTGTTTTTCCATGGGTCATACAGGCTCTGTTCACCTGGAGCATGAGACGCCCGTGACGCCAGTCGTGTGGCGGCACCCGTACTTTCAGCCAGTATTGCAAAGTCTGCAAGTGTATTTCACTATGCTCGCAGCGTGCTTCTGTGAAATCAATGCTCTCATTCGCGTTAAGTCTATGACCATGCCCAGGAAATCTATTTGTTGGCTGGGCATCAGACTGCTCTTTGCGAAATTCACTCTGAGCCCGAGCTGGTCTAAATGACTGAGGAGAATGTCCCTGTGTCTCTCTGGCTCGGCTTGCGATTTGGCCATAATAAGCCAGTCGTCGAGGTAGTTCAAAATGCGTATTCCCATCAGTTTCAGAGGGGACAATGCCGCATCCATATATTTTGTAAATGTACGAGGGGCTAGGGAGAGACCGAAGGGCATGACCGTGTATTGATATGCAATCCCCTCGAAGGCGAATCTCAAGAATGGCATGTAATGAGGGGCTAATTGGACATGAAAGTACGCATCTTTCAGGTCCAGTGAAAGCAGCCAGTCTCCTGGCTGTACCTGCGAGAGGATAGTTTTTAGAGTTATCATTCTGAAGGGCCGTTATTATTGGGGCGCGGTTCAGACGTCTCAGATTGAGTATAGGTCTCAGATCACTGTCTCGCTTGGGGACTAGAAAATAACTGCTGTAATGCCCTTTTTCTCTTTCTGACAGGGGAATAATTTGTATCGCCCCCTTTGAGAGAAGCACTTCCACTTTGTGATGCAGAACATCAGCGGTGCGGCTCGCAACTGAAGTGTGGACAACGCCGGTGAAAGGCTGTGGTCGTCTCGCAAATTGAAGGGTGTAACCGTGTTTTTTATTATCCCCATAATCCAATGTCACCGATCTCAGCGCACCGCCCTCTGCCCCACTGTCTCTTGCAAGATGGGGGGGTGTGAGGGCTGGAATCGTGCCCTGAAAAGGACGCTATCCTAGAGCATAGAGTCACCATGCTGAGCAGCTCGCAAATTGAGCACTCCGATCCGGAGAGGGCGGCTTCCGCGCAGGCGATGCATTCTTCATGTCTGTCAGTGACATGCAGAGCAGATCCGCAGACAGAGCAACGGCAACCGGGCATATTGCCCAGAGAAATTTTGCTCTTTTAGAAAAGGCTCTCTGATGCCTAGATGCCAGAAGGCGGCCAGGGGAACTCATCCATTTGCAAGGCGAAGTTCTGATCGGCGCAGACTTCCAGTCAGGACCAGCAAAGTCTTCGTCGCTGAAGGAGAAGAATCTAACTCAGCCGGCGAAGTGGTCATTGGCCGTTGCAGTTTCACTGCATGATTGAATAAGGCTTCAGTTAGGAGGAAATAAGGAGTGTTTCCCATAGCGTCTTAGCAGATGCAGTATGAGTAATGTATCGACAGGGAACATCTTTTATATTCTAGTTTCTTCAAAATAGCCACCCATTGCTCTGATTACTGCTTTGCACACTCTTGGCATTCTCTCGATGAGCTTCAAGAGGTAAACTTGAAATGGTTTTCACTTCACAGGTGTGTCTTATCAGGGTTAATTAGTAGAATTTCTTGCTTTATCAATAGGTTTGGGACCATCGGTTGGGACCATCAGTTGTCTTGTGCAGAAGTCAGGTTACTACACAGCCGACAGCCCTATTGGACAATTGTTAAAATTCATATTATGGCAAGAACCAATCAGCTAACTAAAGAAAAACGAGTGGCCATCAGTACTTTAAGAAATGAAGGTCAGTCAGTCCGGAAAATTGCAAAAACTTTAATTGTGTCCCCAAGTGGATTGGCAAAAACCATCAAGCACTACAACGAAACTGGCACACGAGTTAACAGCAGCTCAGATCAGAGACCAGATAAATGCCACACAGAGTTCTAGCAGCAGACCCATCTCTAGAACAACTGTTAAGAGGAGACTGCGTAAATCAGGCCTTCATGGTCAAACAGCTGACAGGAAACCACTGCTAAGGAGAGGCAACAAGCAGAAGAGATTTGTAATGCTGTCAATTGTAGTGCTGTCAATCCAAAATAAAAGTTTTTGTCTACATAATATATGTGTGTGGGATGTGTATATATGATGTCTATATGAAAAGACACACATACATATTAGAAAATATTTACATGTATATTTCTTAAATATATAAACATATTTTTCTAAAATACATTTATTTATAATAAATATACACAGTCAACACACATACATTATGTCAACAAAAACTTTTATTTTGGATGTGATTAATCATTTGACAGCACGTTTGACAGTAGTTATATTATTCAGTATAACTGAGTTAACTAAACTATTAAATCATGTAAATGCAACACTTTTTTTCAGCAATGGAAGCCATACATATTGGCATTGCTTGATGTGTTTTACCTTTATTGTACAAAAATCATGTCTTGCAATATCCAGTGAGAATAATTTAAGAATATGTCAGCACATATGGCTACAGATCTAGCTGGCCAAGCCATTATTCTTTCAAACTCTTCAAAGTCTCAAGGAATGTCCATTATAATGTGCAATTTCCCAAAACAGGCATAAGCATCAAGAAAAGGCCTATCTTTTGACAATGCAGTTCATTTACTGAATGAAATCCTGGATTGAAATGTGCACCGTTTAGTCTCCTGTATGGGAATTAGAAACAGCTATTCATAAAGTAATCCTTTATAAATGCAAAGACAGAGATAATTTTTTAGTGAGAGGAAAATATTAAATATGTTGCAATCGAATACCTAGTTTCAGTAGATTTTAAGCAACGTCAATACTTTTAAAATCACATGCTTCCTCTCCTTTCCTTCCAAACCGCTCTGGATTGTGTAGGTGGAACAGAGGCGTGAAGAATCCCCCCTTGAGTCCTGTGCCAGCTCTCTGTGTTTCCTTGATAAGTGGCGGGATAATAAGGCACCGAGTGGACACGAATTTAATTTCACATTTTATTGAACACATCCACACATGTGGGAGAAGGGTGGAAGACGATAGATATAAATTTATTACGGGCAATAAGAGCAGTCAGGGGGTGTGAGGGGCAGATTAGTGGCTCCTCTTGTCATGGTGAGTGAACTCGTACCTTTCGAAAGCTCTCAGTTATCTGAGGTGAGGGGGTCAAGCGTGGAAGGGCCCCTCTCCTGTGATCCGCATCACTAGGTTTTCTATGAAGGATTCTTCAAATGAAGAAGATTTCAGTCATTCCAAAAGGAAAGTTTGGTACTGGGGAGTACAGTAACTAACTGAAATAGTGGCAATACTTAATGCTAACTAAGCTATTTTTTAAACTGAGTGAGCTAGCAACAGCACAATCATTCTTAGCTGAGGAAATACGTAAATGGCATCCTCGTGTCCACGTTCTTTCTCTCTCTCTGCAGTAGAAAGTCTGATTCATTCTAACTTGTTTGTTTGGAAGGTTCATGTAAATGAGCAGATTAAAACACCATGCACCAATTTGAGTCCCTGTGTGTCCTTGTTTATGTGATTTTTCTAGTTTCTAGTGTATACATTTGATTAGGTGTCACCATAATCAAATGTTCATTTTTTTAAAACTCCTCGTTGCCGTTTGTGCCAGTTCTCTGTGTGTTAGTGTGGGTTTTCTCTGATTGCTCTGGTTTCCCCGATAATCCAAAGACATGAGGTACTAAATTGCTTGTAGGTGTGAGAGAGAGTGTGTATGCCAGTGAGAAGAACTGCCCATCCATCTAGTGCAAAGATGCCCAATTTAAAACCCTTGAGCCATAATTGGCTCTAATGGTTCTAATACATCTTTGTGTTTTGTTTTAACTTTAAATTTGTATTGAAATGTAGAGAATATAAATGTACTTGTTTATTTTTTTATTAATTTCTTTACATAGCCCAGTACAACATTTCATTTCGGCCCACAGATCTCAATTCCATACAATTTTTGGTTATTATTAGTAAAACGTTTGGCCACCTCCTGTTCGTTCAAAGTTATCTCTTTATAATTAGCACACAACTATTTAATGAAATGTTTTTCCTGAAACTTCCATTCATAAAATGCTTTTTTTCAACCAAACACAGAAACGCGCTGCAAATAGCATGGAACTAACTCTAGCTAACATAGCATTAAAATAATGTTTCACAGTTAAGTAATTCGTCAGATTAGTCTAATTTCCAAAGCACTGTATGATCAGGTTGTTTAAAGAAAAACACACTCACTTTTTAGTTCAGTGACAACATCTCTGCTCTGACCAAAAGCCACTGAGCAAATAACCAGGTCCCAGATGGGTTTGTCACTTTTTGAGGTCCCCCTGAAACATTTCCGTTGTGGTCCGTGCTGTTTGGAGCGCCTCTCTGTGCTTGGTTGCGTTTTTCTGTTTCATGTGTTTTGGAAGTTTGCAGCACGTTGAGCTCTCTCAGCCACCGTATGGGACCCTAACTAGGACAAGTCTTTTGGAGAACAGATGGATATACAGTTGATGACCTACTTCACATTATGATTTGAGTATTGTTAGACACGTAAAAAGTAGTTCCTCCAACTCAGGACAGTTTACTCGAATGGAAAACCAAGATCATCATGTTACTCACCTACAGGGTTCAATAGACAGCCAAATAGCATCCTGCGTGGGTATGCTTCTGTAAATATGCCTTTAGTGAGATGTTAAACTGAATGAGCACATAGTATAAACTCTTTTCTCGTTCTACGCTCTCTAATCCCTTTATTGTCCCATTGAATATCATTGTTAAGATTTCCTAAATTAATCGTGACCTACTTATTTTTAATTAAAGTTGCATTCGTGTGGTTTAAGAACACACCAGAGAGATGACGAGCTCAGCAGACGTTCTAATTAAGTTGCGTAAGTGATTTATATAGATGAAGCGACTCGACCATCATTGAAGATACACACTTGAGCTCTGAGCCGTCCAGTGTGCAGCTGGGACTCTCTAATACAGCTTCAGGGGCTTTCTCAGCAAATAACACTGGAGGCTGAATTGCTAATCTCGGTCTTTCTCTCCACTGTTGAAAGTCGTTGTAAAGCTGACGAGCGCAAAATTGGTGCTTAGAGACTGACTTGTGATTTTAATTACAGGGTTCTGTTAGTTATTTATTTTCAGTGAAAGACGAGATTTATTTGTGTTTCAACTTCAGATTCTAAACAGCTTGAAGAATTTGAACAAACTTTCTCTGTCTGGATGTGGAATTGCAGTCACAGATTTAGTCTAAAACACATTGGCGCCCCCTGGCGTCAAAAACAAAATGTGCCCACTCTTAATAGAATTATAAGATTCGATATTTTCTATTACATAAAACACAGTTGAAATTGATTCAAATTATTGTATATATTGTCTGTGTTATAATAAAGACAAAAAAAGAGGCGTTTATTTTTTTTTTTTTTGTAAACTGAAATTTGAAAGTGTATAGTTCAGTGCCTCAGCTCCCTGCAAACAATTTTATTTGTTTCCAACACATGCCAGAAAGCACAGGGAAAATGACATTTATTTCTATCATAATCCATGCAAGAGTTATTCTATTCCAACTGTAGGGAAGAATAAAAAAAAAATTCATACAATTTCCGCCTACCCAAATTTCTCCCCAAGTCTCCTAGTTTCCCCATAAAAACATATACATATTACATATAAATGCAATATCTTGGTGTCATTTTAAAGAAAACCCTTTGAAATTACATTTAAAAAAAAGCTGTAAGTGATAAATATTATTATATATGTTGTCTGTCCTAAGATGAACCATGTCCAACACAAGGCGCTTTTGTTCTATATGTAATTTACGTGTAGATAACTTTGTCTCATAATTTCACCTTTTTGCTACAATTTTAACCTAATTATAACTTCCTCTTACATCATAATGAATTATAACGGGTTGTAATGAATATTCTTCACCTCACAAACAGTTTAAGTACAACTTTTATTAATACTGGAATCATCACAGTGTGTTTTGTTACATTAGCTGTGACTAAACTTAACAAAAATTAGAAGGATAAATATTACCAAAAAGGAAACCATGTTATCAGCAACATTGGCAAATTAGCCTACGGAAAACAGCACAATAAATTAAAGCAGAAGAGTAAAGAGAGGAAAGCAGAAAAGACAGAGACAACAGCACCTGTAGCGTTACTCAACTTCAGTCAGAGGAGGAAAGAGGAAGGGATGGGACAAAAAAAAAAAAATGCACACGTCAAATCTTTTACACGAAAATGAAATGAAGAAACATCGGTTAAGTGTTTGAGCTGTAGAACCTGCTGTTTGGGCTCTGTTGTGCTGCGTGTGCGTGATGCTCCTTGTATGCGAGCAGCTAAGATAAGAAAAGGCTCGCAACTCAGACTCGGCTCAGTTTCCATGACACCCGGTTGCCAAGCCCTCCCTACACACGCGCCCTGTGGAGACGACAGCGAGGGAAAATCACGGTGTGTCGTGGCTGAACCGAGCGTGGGAGACGGGTGTCTCTTTCAGGGCATCTTTGAGGAACAGCGCGTGAGTGGCTAAGGAAGAGGGAGGCTACACGTGTTCCTGCCCAAATGAGCGTTTCATCTCTCTGTCACACGCACCAAACAATCCTTTATTGTCTGTAGCCATTTTAGAGTTGTGAAACACAATGATAAGGGAAATGGGATGATAGAGGAAAGACTAGAGTGCAGCTGGCGTAAGTGAATATCAAAAAGGCATAAAGTTGCATAAGGCTAACATTATACTCATTGATTGTGCGCTAACACTATAGATTTGGTCAATTATTAGGCTACTTAACGTAAATATGAAGGATAGCCAATTCACTTGTTTTGCTTTTTTTTTTGCTTTTTGGCATTCATTTGGCTCACCAACAAACGTAAAGGCAAAACTAAAGACACTTGTTTGTTTGTGTTTACTATTAACCCAAAAAAGTACAATGTGCTACTTACTAATGTTCCTCCAGGCAAATCCCTTCAGATCACGGAGATTATCTATAAGGGTTTCAATTATTTATTATTAGGGGAGAGTGGAAGATGGTCAAAATAGTTTAAGATAGAATATTAATAATCAAAATATTGCCCTCAAAAAATCATATTTACACATCATCAAAGCACATGTTTATCTAATCCATTTCTTCCCTGATAATTCGTAATGTAACTAGGGGTGCTCCAGGGACAAACCAACCCAGTCTCATGTGAAAGCGTAACTATTTTACGACGTGGTGATTTTTTTTTTTTTCTTTTATGAATTTGTTCAGTGCTATTTTTAGAAAAACATAACATGAAGATCCACCCTTAACCTCAATCCTCAACCTAAACGCTGAAGAGATAAAAGCCTATTAGAACGTGCAAATGTAGCCTAGAGTGTGCACTGTATGAATTCACCAACACGTGAAATAGTTACAGATTGGCATGAGAGTTCGTTGGACAAATTTTGACGCTTGAGCTTCGCAAACTTCAAGTGTAAGATAACAAGCCAATGAAATCACATTTTCACAGCTGAATTGTGATGGCTGCCTTATAGTGAGCATATCATGACGTTCAGCAGGAGACAAATGAGCATGACGTGAGTAATGTTAAACACTGCAAAAACGAAATGTGCGTATAATCACCTGAGAACCAAAAGAGTCTATCTGCTATGTGTGAGTATGTGAGTATTGAGACGCTGAAGGCTGAGCTAATATGTGACAGTGGTAGTTTTTCTATCCATCCAGATCCCTCCAGAGGAGCTTTAAACTGTCATCTTGCTTCATGACCTCAGGAGCAGAAACCCGCAGAGACTGACGTTACAATAAAGAGACAACAGTAAGCCAAATCCCTGCAATCAGGTCTTGTTTCCCTCTCTTGCTTCTTCTCCGCTTTGCTTCCTACCCGTTTCTTTTACCAATTATTCCACACTGGCCTTTTCTTTCTCACTCTTGCTCATTCCATTCTTCTTTTCCTTTCACTTCTCATCAACTCTCCATCATCCTTCCTGTCATATCCTCCTGCCTTTATGTGTCTGTGTATGTAATGCTATAAATGGAACTTCAGGGAACTTTATCCTTGCCATGTTACTACATAAAGCAGGTCCATGAAGCTTCAGGTGAAATGTGTGGATATGTAACAGTTAGATATGATTTCTTTTCCCCCTCGTTCAGCAAATTTCACAATATTGCTCCTTAATTTTTGTGGGACATTTGTTTTTAGCAAAGCTACAGTACTTGTACTGTTTGCATTCTTATACAGTATGTGTATATATACTGTATATATATATATATATATATATATACAAATTCTGACCTGCTGATCGGCTGGCAGTGTGGGCTTTGAATTGCCGTAGCCTTGTTTTTTCATTCCAGCCTGTTCTCAATATGGCCTCGCATTCCAGAACGGCATTATTTTCAGCGAGCGATCGGCACAGTCATACATACTGTCACAAAGCAGACATACTTCTTCCTTTTGAACACGCTACAGGCATTCCTAAAACAGAGTGCTCAATGCAAAATAAATAATTCAAAAAACAACCCAAAAGTCAGAGTAAGAAGCAAGTGTCTGGCGCAACAGCACTATTTATGTCCGCAGGGGTTATAGGGAGTCTTGGGAGAACAGAAAGTCACTCACAAACAGACACTACATGACTAAAACTATGTTTCGACCTTCTACTTATCACTTCCACATCCAGTATCATCACAGAGCATTGTTTTTCATCACGTCGGGTGAACCGGGGTAACCAGCGACCTTTCGTGTCATAGGTATTTACTCCTAGATCATCTAAAACAGGCAGTGGAATGCTTTTATCATTAACAACTGGATGAGTTTTCTTCCCAGAGTTCATTCTCTCCACCTCCTTTATTCATCCCTTCTTCCCTCTGCAGATCCAAAGTTCATTCTTACAGTATGTCCCAAAAAATGGCAGCCAGGTGTGTGCCTTCATCTTAGCTCGTTCTCTCCACCCCTCCTAAAGATATTACTAGGGACTGTGGTTTGAGGCTTGACAAGTAAAAGAATATTTCCTGCAAAAAAATGTGTAAACTTATTTTGGAATCTCAAATTGGAAATTAAAAATAATGCGTCAACCGATTGATTCCCTTTCAAGATCATTGGTCACACTTCACAATAACATTCAACTGGTTAACAGTTAATGCAATAGGTATCATGAGGTGTGCATGGACAATGAAAAAAATCTAGTTAATTCTAATTTGTAAATATATACCGTTCAAAGTTTTGGGGCCGGTAAGGTTGTTAATGACTTTGAAAGAAGTCAAATAAAAAATGCAGCATAAACAGTAATATTGTGAAATATTATTAGAATTTAAAATAACTATTTTTTTTATTTTTTACTAACAATTCCTGTCAAGGCAATGCTTATTTTTTATGGAAACCCTGATCTTTTATTATTATTATTATAATTTTTTTTTTTTTTTAAGAATTGAATAAAGTTCAGGAAGTTCAAATGAAAAGTGTTTCTTTGAAACAGAAATATTTTGTTACATTATAAATGTCTTTACTGTTACTTTTGATGAAAGCATACTTGCTGAATAAACATTTTATTGACACTAACCCTTTGAATGGCAGTGTATTATTATTAATAATATTTTAGTTGATGCTAATTTATATCACTTGAAATATATAAATGCACAAGAAATAAGCATTAATCTAGATTAATAAATTCTGTTTGCGAGTTTCTGATACCTATTACATTAGGTATTACTGTTAACAAACTGATCTTACTGCAAAGTGTTGCCAAATCATTCTTTTTACGTCCATCTCTGCTTCACATCCCATGTCTCTCTTTTTTCCTATATCATAACATTGCTACACGCATTTGTCTCCCTATGTACCAGGGCACGTGACCGCAGCGTCTCACGGCATTCACCACACACAGTGTGGCCACAGTGAAAACTAGTGGTCAAAACTACACCTTAAAAGTGCTCTGCAACCTTTCTATTTCTCATTTTCTTTTTAAATAAGCCATAATTAGACTCGACAAGAAGTCTTCGAAAGCATCTGCTTCCCCAAAGACACCTGAACATCAAAAAAGCACAACTTTAGTAAAAGCTGATCTTCGAAACCTTCCCCCATCAAAGGAAAAAAAAGGGAAAAGCATTATTGCTCCACATTATCATGGCGTTTTTTCACCCTAAATCTACAAAAATCCACATACCTGACATGAACGTTTCCTACTCTTAGGAGCTAGAAGGCAATAAACTGCTTGTAAATAAAACAAACAAGACAACGGAAGTGTACGAACGAAAGATAAATCCTGTCCCTCTACGCAACCATGAGCTGACCTGCAGCAAAGCACTGCTCACCTCCAGACTGCAGACCAACACACAACAGCGATACCACAAGACTTTTAGGATGTGATGTCAATTCTACTGGAGGTGAGGGCGGGGTTAGAGAGAGCATTGTGGAGGGCAAGGATTTGCGACGAGCCCCTGCGTAGCCCATGAGCTTCTCCAGCACTGATTCCTGGGGTCCATAATTTGAGGAGGGCTGTTATTCTACAGGGACCATGTGGACATCCTGGTCCCTTGTTCTGTCAGTAGTTAATTGTCTCACTAAAGTTCAACTATCCCGCAGTGATGGGCGTGTTAATAAGACAAACATGCGTTCGGACACGCTAAGAGTTATAGTGGCCTGAGCCTGCTGTTACATATCATTTACTTTTTTCGTTACTGTTATTCATTATTTTCTATAATGACTTAAAACATTTAATTTTTTAATCCTCTTTTTCATAGCTCATTTTCTAAAGAGTCAATGTGACGTTTTTCTTTTTTTCTGGGTTACTTCTCTCATATTCTCTCATTTCTCCAGGAGGCATCACAAAATCCGGGGTGCTGAGCGATCATTGGAGACGGTTTTGCGCAGTCGCACCCCTCGACGAATAGACCTCAGCATGTCCTCACCCTCCTGGGGCGCTTCGGGATCGGGTTGGGTCTCAGGGCCCGGCGGGGGCTGGTTTGGAAGCGAGGGGAAAGGAAACTGGCCCTCACCTAAGGCCTGAGCGCTGGCCACCAGTTCCCCGATCTTCTCCACCAGACTGTGGCGATTGGCAGCCAGCAGGTGATCTTCTTCACCTGGTTGGCCAAAGACGCTCATCTCTAAGCCGCCTACACCCCCTGAGCTCCAGGCTGTGTTAGGCAGGCTCAGCCGCTTCGGAGAAGCCTTCACATACTCAAGTGCTCCCGGGGAGGCGTCATCCGGCACATAAAAGACACATTCTTCGCTGCCCACACGGGCGGGAGGGCCAGTGTACCCGCCGGGTGAGTCAGGCACAGTGGGGGTCTTGACTGGCACAATGGGTGGGCGTATAGGAATAGGGCCAGCGTTGGAGAGGGTGCGCCTCACCCCTGGCTTCGTAGATGGTGTTCGGCGAATGGTGGCCGTGCCGGGAATACCGCCCCCTCCGCCAGGTGGTCCACCCAGAGCACCCACTCCACTGGGCAGGCCTGCTGTGCTGGCAGGACGCTTAGTCTGTATCATGCGCCGGTAGTTCTGGGCGATATTACTGTGACGGGGAATCGTGGAGGATTTATCGAATTCAGCCTGACCATCAGTCTCAGTATCTCCATTCACTGAGTAACCATCGTAATCGGAGCCTGACAAAAAAAAATACTTGTAACTTGTTTTATAACTAGTTTTAAATGCAAAAACATAATGAATACAAATCTGTGAGTTAAAAGGATAGTTCACCCAAAAATTACAAATCCCCCATTAATTTCCCTCATGTCATCCCCAGAGCTTTCTGATCCTCCATAGACAGCAACAATCAATAAAAAGTACTATTTTAACAATGTCCTTACTGCCTTTTTTGGCCTTGAATGTGGTAGTTGTGCTGCTGCAGGGTCAGAAAGGTCTAGATGACAGATTTTTCATTACTGAGTGAACTAACCATTTAAGGCCCATTCACACCAAGGCTGATGACCATAACGATAGCTACAAAGTTTTAGATATCTTTCTGATAATAAGAGAACAGGGAACTCCACACCACATCTATAATGGTAATGATACAGTGGAACCATTTTTTCTTGCTGCTGAATGATAAGTTAATTGACTCAGTGCATTCTTTTAATAAATAAAAACTTGGTGTGGACTCTAATATAGTTAGCAATGTAGTTATCATTCTTGGTGTGAACAAGCCTTTGCATCGAAATCACATGCTTATTTTTGACTGTGAATTACCCTGTGAGGGGATGGTATCTTCAGAGCAAGATGGGGTAGTTGTCTGAGTGCTGTATCCACTAGAGTACTGCAGAGAGTCTCGGCTGCTCTTCTGCTGCTCCATGCTGAGGCCTCGTGTCAGGACCATAGCTAGATCACTAGCAGCTGGAGACACGTCCTCACCATGCTGCACCATAACACAATACATACATACAGTTACATCAAGCACAGACTACACATATGGAGCTCAACCTGTGTGCAAATGTAAACCTGGACTTTGAATCTTAAACTATGAAAACTGAATAAATAAAAATTGGCAGTGAAATATATTATAAAGATAAATACCATTTTAAATCAGTTATGTCAAAATAGTATTAAAATGTATTAATTTATGATACATAGGGCCAGTTTTACTGACAGCTTGAGCCAGCGCAAAAACAGTCGTTTAGCATTAAAATTGCTATTTACTGTGGCATCTTTATTTCTTTATTGACAACTACACTAATATGCACAGAGCTTCGATATATTGCGCTGGTCGATATGTAAATGAGATGTTGCATCTGTGTTCTTAAATTTGCCCATTAGCAAATCACCCACAGAAATTTTGGAATTGCACTCTCATGCTAATTTGCCCTGTTTGGTAACTGGTCCATAAACTGCTGACTATGTCATTATCCAAAAATGCTTCAAATGCACATCAATACATCAGTTACTGTAAGATGCAGGGGAATTCCACGGTGGTGGAAAAAGAAAAAGCATATCCATTGTTGGGCGCTTTCAACTAAACAAGCTAGTGAGAGTGTGCATTTTAAGATACTTTTCTTAAATCCATTATTATAGTGTTCTCAGCTGTTTTACCTTCAAGATAATGTTTCAAGGCCCACCAAGATACAACATTTGTGGTACTTCAGTTGTATTGACATAGCTGCTCAATTTTAAACGTTTTTATTTTAAAGTCAATAGCAGTGGCTTGTATTAAAATAATTAAACAATTCCAGACGTGTTATTCAGGGCTTACACATTGTATTCCAATTACATTTCTATGACTTTTCTAGTTCTAGTCAACTTTTCTAGTTGTTTGTGATTGCAGGGTTTTTATGTAGAAATAGCAATGTCTACCTAAAATATAGATTTTAGAGCTTTACACCACTTATAAAAAATTCCATTGAAAAAACTTTTTAAGAATGTATTAGTTTTCAATGCTTGTCCAAGTATAGAAATCTGGTTTTGCAAGACCACAAGAACTTTTTCACTTTAAAATGCAAGTTGGTAAGGAAAACAAGTAAAGTTTTAGATGCTTTAACTTATTTTTAAGTTTATTTTTCGTTACTTTAAATGTTTTTAAGCCAACTTGTGGTCTACTAGGATAAGTTCAGATGCTCCAGGTGGAAACCATTGCATTATTAAGTCCTCAAGGCCACGGCAGCCCATATTTAAAGAAACCAGCCTTAAGCAAACAGGTACATTTTGTCTTTGCCACACCAAATGATACATTTTTCATATATGGTGAAAATTACCTTGGCAGCTATAGTGGCCGGGTTCATCCTTGGCCTCTGGGGGTCTTCTGAATGCATACCAGAATACCCCTGTAACTGAGGAGAGGTTTCTGCCTCCCTCAGCCTATCCAGAGGCTCCTTCCTCCTTTGAAGTGTGCTGGCCAGCGGCTGCTCACTGGAACCTACCTTGGACCAGTCCTGGGGAAGCAGACGTGGTGAATTCAGATCAGTGTATAGCAGCAAATGCAACGGTCTCAGGGGCGCGAGAGAAGACTGGCCCACGATCCAGCAGTTTGAGTGTCCTTTCAACAGATCCGCTCTTATGTGTTTTAGAAAAAGCCCAATCTCAGTGTTTGCTTTACATTTTGAGTACCTTCCGTGGTCTGCTCGGTTTAGCAAATCTCACAGCCAGAGATTTGAAACCAGGATCAAACAGCCAACAGAAAAGGTGCATGTTAAAAAGCAAAATGAGGTAATGAATGAAGTTAAGCAGAATGAAATCAAAACAAAAACACTGTCAGTAAGTGTTATTCAGGAGCCACATATTCAACACAAAAAGAAGAGGAAATGAACAAAACTGCCAATGGAGACAAACCTTCCAGCAAGGAACCTTGCATGTGGGAGAGGGTGTGTTGGATCCAGGGGAGCGGTTATAGGGTGGGGACGCAGGAAGTATGACAGAGAAAGGCCTGATGGAGCCAGTGTGAGAGAGAGCAGGGCGGAAGGTAGCGAAGGACGAGCCAAACTGCGGAATGGAGAGATAAGATCGAGACCGTCAGAGTAGCAAGAGACCCCATTCCCATACTCATGGGCATGGGAGCCTTTGTGTGTGTGGCTTCACTGGCAGGAGATATCAGATCTGATGTCAGCAAAAAGACGAAACCGGCAGGAGAGACAGAGCAGACCCCAGCCTGCCAATCAGCAGCAGCACAACCCTCACGGGTCCCACAGACAATCCAAAATATCACTGACGGTTTTGTGTCTTCTAGACAGAGTACTTGGTACTTACTGTGGTTGGAGAGCTACACTCACTAACTGACTGGCAGGTCTCAGATGCTTCTGAGGACGCTGAACTTGACGACTTCTGAAAGAGAAACCATGAAAGATGGGATGTCAGCAGGGAAATGTATAGAGGGTCTCTGTTTGAATTCTTTGGATATGATGCTGCTTGCAATCAGTGGAAATTTCGTAAACACAAAAATCACATTTTAAATAATAATGTTTTTTTTCAAGACTTCCAGAGCTACAACTTCTAACATTTGGTGTTTCCAAGTAAATGACCATCGGAGAGGGTTGAGAGAAGAGTTTGGGGTCACTAAAAGTAATTCACTGATTGATAAATTACTATTTAAATTGTTATGCACCTTTTTCTTGCTGTACGTGTCCGGCCATTTGTAAATTCTAGCTTATTCTGGTCTCATCCACATCCAGCTATTATTAGCTTTACAAAACCGTTTATTTTGCTGTTTGATACTGAAACTTGGTGTGCCGTACCGTATTATTTGAATGTTTTGTTTTAATTATGAACGCATTGGTTTGTAGTGCAAACAGTTTTACCATTTAGTACACATTGTTGTTATTATTCTCATTATTTACCTATTGTGGCTAATGAACCAGAAGTCTTGCCCATAGGTTTACTTCCACATTGAATAAATAGGTGGATACTCTATCATAATATTACAGTTATTGTATTTTAATCAAATGTGTAAAAAAAAAAAAAAAAAAAACAGTAAAACACAATGAAGCACAAAATAGAAAAACAAAATTGCTTATATGTTGTTATTGTTGTTTTGCTGCCATCTGCTGGTTGATTTTATATCTACTATATATTTTAAAGTTAAAGTTAAATAAATTTATTTATATATAAAATTGATTTTTTTTTTCATATGGCTTAACAGTCAAACTAAAACAGGTTAGTTCTTTTCTGAATGTATGTTACCATCTAAAAATTCTATGCATGAATCAGGAACATCGCCTGGCGTGTTTATGAATTATTTATGCTAGCTGGACCCTCAATATGGCCATACGTTGGTAGATTCACAGCCAGGCAAAATCCCCTTTTCTTTCTATGGTGGGAGAGAGTAGCATGTGAGCTCCGAGACGAGTGCATTTCTCTTTCTTTACTCCAAAGAAAGTGCACAAGAATGCACTGCCTCTGTGTTTATATTGTTAAGCCGATGTTCCATATACAATGCTTTACAAACACATTTCAAGCTCTGCACTGCTTGCTGTCAATATTTTCTAGAGAATGTTAAAAATCAGCTTCACTCGCATTCTGACCATTGGTTAACAAAATAAAATAAAATAAATAAATGAAAAATAGCTTGGCACACAGTGGTCCACAGTCTTGTCCACAAGAGGTCACTATTAACATCCAGACAGGAAATGTGTGTGCACTTTTGAAGCTGGGACACAGATGTGTAGTAATACTGTGGTTGCTTAAAAACTTCTATGGGGCAGTCATTGCAGTGCCAGCAGGAAAAGATTTAGCTCTATAATTTGGTGGGTTCAAAATTACAACTTCGTTATCTGATATATTTTGGGTTTTAAAATGTATATACATATATACACACAGTACATACACTGCTCAACAAAAGTTTTGAGCCACAACATTAATACTTGTATTTAACAAGCATGCATTAAACAAATCAAAAATGTCATAGTTTAAACAAAAACATTAAATCAGCACAACACAAGTTTTCAAAACTGACAATAATAATAAAATATAGCTGCAAGCAGCATTTACAGGGCCAAGCACTCCAGCGGCAAAATCAGGAGCTACGCATGTCACGGAGCATCAGATCAAATGCAACAATGAGTAATAAAAGCAATTTTAGGATCATTGTGATTGAAAAGAACAAAAAATCATGAATTTAACCTCTAGTAATTTGATTTAAAGGCTTATCACTTTTGACCAACGGGTGGCGCTGTAAAAAATTCATTTTGGTGTGTTCTGTGGGAGGAGACAATGGCACACGCAAAGTTGCAGTTATTTTGTCAACGTTCTGCAAAGATATAGTCCCAGACTCATGCCTAAAATGTGGGTACATGGGTCGCTCGTTTCTCATTGGTTCCCACTTTTTTGGGAACGGAAATGCTCTAAAACGGCAGCTTTGCCAGACAGACTTTGCTCTCGAAATTGAATGTAGTGTCACAGGAAATATGGGCGGGCCCAGGGTAGCATATTCATTGATGCGGCAAACAAAAACTGTTTTGTCTATTGACACGAAATCCATCACTTTTTGCCAGCTTGGTCTGAAGATGATTCAAGTCAAAATTGGTACAAATAGGACGAACGGTCTAGGTTTTCAAAGTAGGTTTTCAACTTGAATCAAAATAGCGGACAGGAAGTTCAGCCAAAATTGGCAAAAGTGGCATCGGTGTTCTCAGCATGACCAAAGGAATCTAGCAAAATCAGTTTTATTACAATAGGCTAATGTACGCAAAAGTTATTAGCACTTTTGTTCTCAAGATACAGCATTTTAAAACTAAATTCAAAATGGCTGACACCCAAAATGGCTGACATGGGAAAATTTGATATGGTTGGACTCACCGAATCTAAAGAGACACGTTATGGGCAAATTCGACTCAGCATAAGCCAAGGATTCAGAGGAAAAAAACGAATTTCTGTTGTGTGGCTTACGGTTCAAACATTATTAGCATAAATCTTTTGAAAAGTTTGGACAAGTGGTGGCGCTACAGAGTTTGATTTAGAGACTCCAAACTTGCTATGGTTAATGTTAGGACTATGCTCTATCAGTGTGCAAAATTATACAACTTTCCCGAAAACTATGGGCTGCCATAGACTTGTGAAGGAAGAGGAAGAAGAAGAAATAGAAGGAAAATAACGGTAACCCCAATGGATACAATAGGTGCAATCAAACCTTCGGTTCTTGGCCATTAAAAAACCTTCCTGCATGCCAAATCGGCATGTATGAATGATTTCTGAAGAATCACTTCAGAATTTTTGTCAAACTGTAATATTGTGAGGTTTTCTTTTATCTTCCCACAGCTTTGTTTTCATTCCTGTCCAAAAACAAGGTCTCAACCTTTATGTTACAAACATTTCTACAAAACCATTAAGTGAGTAGGAAATAAATACCTGGCTGGTTATATCGGAGGGCATGGGTGATGGGGGTTTGGAGTAGACGTTGGCGTCCTGAGAGATGAATCCGGAGTCGTGGGAGGAGACGCTGCTGAGGCGGTGTGCAGCGGTGGTTAGCGGTTGAGCCAGGCTGCGGTAGCGATAGGACGAACTGGGTGAGTGAGTCTGAGAGCCACCAGAGGATCGAGAGGCACTACTATGGGCGCTGTTTACACTGCTGCAGGGGCAAGGGAAAGTGCGACAGGGCAGAGGACCGTGGTGCAAGGGTGGGATACGGAGGGCAGGTTATATGGAAGTGAGTGAATGGCAGGATGACAGGATTACAAGATCACAGGAACATGATTGACAGATGAAGTTAAGAAAGCAATAATGTGATAACATATATTTGAGGGGGAAAAAATAGATGGACAAACAAAGGTCTCAAGCAGTGATGGGGTTGATGGGTAAGGATGGAGTCAGGGTGGGGGGGCAGAGGGAGAACATATGTAAGACAAAGTTTGACAGGTGTGACACAGGGGGCCTAGTATGGAGATTGAAGGTTGTGTTCAGTTGTGTGGGCCTTGTGTAGCCAACGCACTTGAATCAACCCCCATGACTCCATGCGAGGCGGCACAAACAAACACAAACAGGTACTAAATGACACTATTAAAAAGGGAAGCCTTAATTGGCCCTGGAGCCAAAGCAAAACACTAATGGTCTAATTAAAAGCTCTACAGGGACTGGTTATGTAAAAGTGATCTTGAAATGCTTTCAATTTGTTTTGAATTCATTATTTCATATTCCAGTTCTAATGTGTTGTTGGGGTTACATGTGATGTCAACATACAGTGAAATTGGGTAGCGCAGCAGTAGCATCAGCAGCCCCCTCTTTCTCAGTACACACACACACTCCCTCACTCACAAAATATAACCTGGCTGAAAAAACAAACTTAGACTTGTAGTTTCAAGCTAGTCATTTAGCCTATGTGGGATGATACTACTGCATAAGCATAGTCATTCTGTCATAATTTACTTGTCATCCCAAACCCATACAATTTCTGTCCCTTTCACGAAAACTTGGACACTTCAGAAAGTTCAGTAAGGAATTATTGCACAAGCACATTTGAGCTTTCATAGAACATTTTTGGTGTGCTCTATTTATGTGCGTTGATGAATGTTAAGGTTAAATCTGTTCACAATGTTAAAGCATTATAGATATGGTCGATTTAACTTAGAAGGGACTTCCAAATCGCTCATGTTTGATTGTGTTTTCAAGGTGAACAAAAGACATACAGGTTTAAAATGAGTAGTTGACGGCAGAAATCATCAGTTATTCCTTTAACATACTGTAGCATGAACAGCTGGGGTCTAGTTTGTTTACTGATTCAGGATGGTCTTAGACCAGCTTATGACTAGCTCAGACCAGCTTAAACTAATGAAATACCAGTCCCAAAACACAAGCATAAGCTTGATTTTCCAGCGGGGTAGTAAGTTACAATTGCAAGCTACCATTTGGCAATGTATATTTTACAGTAAATCGTACTGCCTTTTTGCAACAAACGGCAATTTCTGAAGCAATTACAACAACGACAAGCCAAGCAACATCCTGTAGTACACACAGCACAAGCAACAAATCTGTCCAGCAGAAAAAGGCTAATAGCCAGAAATAAAGATTTAATAAGTGTGCTAACATTACTGGCAGCATAATGTCTCTTTTTCTGTCACTCTCGCTCTCACCTGCACATGCTGCTTTTCCTGGAGCTGGAGCTGCTGGGAGAAGAGGGGGGAGTCTGGTAGGACCAAGAGTAATCAGAACCCTTAAGGTCTTTTATTACCTGAAAGAAAGAGAGAGAGACAGTCTTGGTGTTAATGGTCTTACTGTAAAGCGCCGTACAGTACATGCTACACGGTGACTGGTGTATATAAGCATGTGCACCTGCTCGCTGGCTGGGGGCAGTTTGTGGGGGTCTGAGGTTAACACAGTAAGGTCATCGATAATGGCCTGGAGATGAGTTATCTCTCCCAACATGGCAATCTCTCCATTCTAACATCACACAAGGACAGAGCCACAAGTTAATAGATCAAAACCAACATCACATAATGCCATTTAAACAACAGACAATAACACATGCTAAGAACTTTTTATATTTATGTACCTATTGATCTTTATTTATTGTGCTACATGTACAGTTTAACAACGTTTTGAAGAGGCATTTCCTCTTTACATTTCAAAACACAAAAATATTTTAATGATATATTAATTAACAATGTACTTACTATAGATTAGGGTTTGGTCTAGGGCTAGTCGCATGTAATTATGCACCATTTACTGTTTTTAGTGTAACACATATAACAAGGACACTATAAAATATTGTCTTTGCGAGACTTCTTTCAAAAAAGAAAAACAAAACAGTGCTGCATTTAGCATTAAAAACAAAAAAAAATGAACTCTTTAAATGAGGTGGGCAGTACCACTACAGGCTGCAGGAAGCTGATGAAGGTACAAAAGCGTCCTCTCTCCTCCACTAGAGCACGTCGCACCGCCTGTTTCTCCGTCTCCTCCATCAGAAGGTACATGTCATTCACATCCTGCATTGCACTGTCCAGCTGTGGCTGAAGGTCCCCACGGCCTAAAGGGGGGCGACAGAGAGCATAGCAGAAAAGAAGGGGGAAAGGGAGAGGGATGAAACAGTGAAGAACAGACAGAATGAAAAAATGGCCGGCAGCAGGTCGAATGGAAGAATGAGAAGAATGTAAAGGACAATCAGAACACAGAAAACACACAAAATTAGATCTCCAACGCTATGAACGTAATGTGAACACAGAACAATACGAAACTACTCCGACTAGCACCTACACAACAAATGGAGACGAACACTTCTGAACTCTGAGGTCGAACAACGTCTACTCTTAATGAAACACATGGAACCTCCCAGAGGAAGTTAAAAGGTTAAATCATGCAGACTAGGTTGTTAGAGATGGTCATGACCTTTGCTGAGGAAACAAAGTCAGCTATCAGCAGTACAACTGCTTTCAGGAACACAAGCAGCATGCATGCTGGGACGGCATCAGCAAACTCATGCACAAAGCAAACCCTCAGGTGTTAGAGTAGAAGAAAAGAGAAAGGCTGTGATCTTTAATCTGCTGTCAAGCCAAAATGTTACTGTAGGTGGGGGTTAAATCCGATGGCGTTTGGGTCTTTTTCAAGTTGAGGCGAGGTTAAAGGGCCATGCAGAGTGTCAAGTGAGAAGAATCTAAGTGAGCCACAGCTTGGCGTGGAATAAACATACTTACCCTGTAGCTCTACAGAGAGAAAGTAGATGAAAGAGAGAGCGAGAACACAACATGGGGGAATCCAAGAAAGGGTAAAGAAGAGGGAGAAAGAGATACAGAGAAAGAGAGGAGGGAGAGCACTGTGTTAGGGTTAGTATTAGGAAGCAATTCAGCTCATTTCACGGCCAAATTGTTTCAGAAAAGCCAAACCACCACAGCAAATTGAACCAAAACCAAATTCAAAAATCAGCCAAAAAATGTATTATATAATGTGCAGTGGACCCAAAATAAAATCAAATACGTAATCTTATCATCTCTGAATGGTCTTAGAAGGAATGAGATGCCTGACTAAACAACAGCAGAAATAGAGAGCTTTTCCTTTAATACCGGAGTCTTCCTAGTAACACACAGGATTGTCATCCTATCTTCAAAAGCAGAAATTATTGGCTGCTGGGATATGAACACGAAATGCTTAGCAAATGAGGTGAGAGTTGCACTTCTGCATTTCAGCCAGCAGAGGGGGTTGCTTACGTTGCAGTGGATGGTTCCTCTCATATGAAGGGTCAGTAATTTCATTGAACACTCTGTGCACTTACACTCTGTGTGGCTTTAACAACACTTGTGAGATTCAACTGTCCATCAACAACCATAAGAACGCATTCAACACTGATGGCATACGGAGAGCAGGTTGTTCTGAACGTCAAATGAAACAGCGGGTTTTAACCTTGGGGAAGTGTCCTTGACTTATTCCCAACACATTTCTGCTTTGTAATAGGGCGGTGTTATGTAATATCCATTACTTTCACTGATATTAAACTCTTGTGTTCTAGTATTGGTTGTTTGTGATACTGTCGCCATGCTTGACATTACTTTCTAGTATTGTTAAAAAAAACGCGTTACCTTTCTTGGCTTTCTTCTGTAATTTCATGGTGTCTGAAGATTTCTTTTTTATCTCATGACGAGACCGTTTGTACTCTGTTAGAAAAAACATGTGATTATTGTATACTAGCCAGTGCTTTCTTGGTTAAGTACAATGCAGGTACATTGTAAAGACATGTACTCTGTAAGGACTGACATTAGTGTGCATATGGACAAAATAGTGCTTAGTCACCTTTGGCATGGTCCTTGTCCAGTTGATTGGCTGTCTTCTTCCAGTCCTCAATACGGTCCTGTAGCGGATTGATCAGGCTCTCCATCAAAGCACTGAGAGCAATGAAGAGAGGATCATGTTCTCGACCGTTCACAGCTGAGTCAGAGTTTCTCATTCAATTACAGAGCAATATGAACATTCACAAGAAAATATCATCAACCCTGTGGGGGTTCAGACCATGAGAAATGAAGGCTTTGGTTTACAGTGTGGCTTAGAGTCTGAGGCATCCATTCATTAGACTGTCAGAGGGAATTGTCAGCAGATGTCCTTTAATGAAGTGTGAAAAGAGTGTGTGTTTGTGTTCTCTTGTCTTGCCTGTGTCATCAGACTCTGAGACACACGACAGAGCTCAGTTTTCTTAAAACAATTTAATTTAATTTCATTTAAATTTAAATTTAAAACAAACAGATATATGTGCACCGACACATATGAATCTTCAATCAAGGAGTATGTTGAGAGAAATCATTCTGATAAGGTTTAAAAACTCTAAGGTTAAAAATCCAGTCTGTACAAAACAAAAAACTAAACTAAACTAAACTAAAAAAATAGTCTGGTCATTACCCAGACAACAAAACAAAAACAAACAAAAAAGTAACAAAATAAAATAGTTTGGTCATTATCAAAACAAAAAATAAAAATAAAAATATATATAAATAAAACAAAACAGTCAGGTCATAAAAAAACATAACACAGCAAAACAAAACATTAAATATTGATGTAATTTAATGATTTAAATACTAAGCTGATTATTGTAAGAGAAACTCAAAAAACAAGCAAACAAAATTTTTAGGACACCGAAACTAATTATCAGTGAAAGAATAACAATTGTACATAAGGTACACAACACATCACTGTAGTTTCATATATGATTTCTTTATGAAATTCTTAAAGTGCCCCTTTTATGCTTTTTCAAACAGGATCGTTCATGCAGTGTGTCATGTAGCTGTATGTGAACATAAACTATCTGCAGAGTTGTGACGCTGACAGTGCACGATTAATAAAG
>JAUCMU010000125.1:21267094-21278616 GCA_032275025.1 Enteromius treurensis
AAGTAGGAAACGATGGTGTTTGAGACTCACCAGTATGTTATGTACATGTACTGAACTGTTATTATTCAACCATGCCAGAGTAAACTCAGTTTTTCATTCTATGGCACCTTTAAAGTAAATGACTTTAGATTCTGCTATTCATATAGGTAACAGAATCTGATGAGATATACAGAACACAGCCACATTTTGGAGCTTCTGATTTTAGTAAGTAGAAAACTAAAATAGCAATACACTAAATGTACAACATACTCTGCTTTCACCTTAAAATGCAAACTACAAAAGAATGTGACAAAAAAATGTGACATCTGGTCAAACATTTATCTTTGGAATTCACAGGTCACAGTTTTTGAACTTTGGTTCACAGTAAAGCTTGCACTTAAACTGAATTAAGCATTCTAATATATTCTATAGGGTTACACATCCTGAATCATCACAAACTTCCCAATAAAAATATGCATGATGTGCACTCTAGCGGAAAAAAAAAAAAGTGGAAATCTCACCCAATCACTGAGGTGAGATTGAGAAAATGCGTGCATGTTGTATGCATGCAAACGAATAAAGAGGAAGTGTGTTTCTGCATATGTCAGGACAGGAGAAGTGCTGACGGGATGGAAAGAGGAAGGCCCACAGACACTCTCCAAGGCAAGACAGGATGAACCAGGGGTCAGGGTTTGAATGAAACAAGGTTTGAACTCCAGAATCTCCAATGAAAAACTTGTTTCTCCATTAAAACAGTTCAAAAGAAAATTAATATAATCATAAATAAATAGTAAAAACAAAACTAGCATCTTAAATTTAAAAGGTATAATTTTATTAGTTAAGTGAAACATTTTATGGACAACTTTGACGCTATGAAATGAACTGTTGGTCATGTTTGAAAATGACATCAAATCCAACATGATCAATCAAATGCTTACGGTTCACCTAAAATACTCAAAAAAGTATTCCCAAAAAGCAGCATCCAATTCACATACTTCTGGGCATAGGCCTAAAAACACCAGCCAAGCAACTGCCATTAGAATGAATGGGACACTAATGGAAAGCGTTCCCCAAAATATATTAGAACTCCCTGGGAAGAAGCTCTAGACTACACATGTGGACAGCAGCTCTGAGAAGAAAGAAAAACAAGCCAAAAACTGTTGTACACTTCCTTGAAATAAAGACACATGATGAACAGACAGATAAAGGGCAGACTGGGGTTGGTGGAAGGTTGAAAGCAAGCACCTTTTGCATAGTTACACATGAAGTATTCAAACAGTTTTTTAAGATAATGCTAATAAATTAAAGTTAATTTGGGTTATCATCATTTAATCTATTTTCTCACATATTTGTGCTTTGAAACGGCAACAAAGTCCTAACTCAGCATACATTTCAGCATTTCTACTGAATCCCTTATTATGTAGCATTCTGGCCATAATGAGCATTTCAGACAAATTTGAAAATGTGTAGTTCATGTGCGAGAACAATCCAATAACCAATAAAAGCACACAGAGGAGCTCCAAATATAATTTTACACAACACAGCAGATGTTAACAGCTCTGTATGTTCAGTGTAGAACTGTATGAGCATATGTGTAAATGCACATGGGTATGCATACATGTATCTTTCATGTCACACACATGCCATCCATCTCTAAACCTGATGGCTGAAATGATTAGGCACCATCTGCTGAGCTTCGCCCCAAACACACAGGCGTATATAAGTAGCGGCATGCCAGGTCTCATAAAAACTCGGTCTGTGTGTCACAGTGACAAAGAGGATTACATATACGACCACAGACATAGCACATGCCCACACACACATGCATGCAATAGTGCTGTAATATCCCCTAACTATTAGCCCTGCTATAATTCCACTGAAACTGACTGTGATGATATAACCACTAACCCTGTGGCACATTAAACACACACAAACAACATACTGACGCATGCTGTCCCAGCCGGATTGTCAGTGTCTTCATGAAAAATTCATTTCATTCAGTAAATTCCCACAACAGTGTAACAATAAATACAACAATCGATACACCGTCTCATATTCTGTCTCACACACACACACACACACACACAGAGCTGTAGTGACAAGGTGGCCGAGTGGTTAAGGCAATGTAGTACTAATCCATTGTGCTCATGGGTATCGGTTGACCTTCACTCTTATGGGGCAGTTGTGGCCTAATGGATAGGAAATTCTGGGTATTTCAGACTTTCCAAACTCTCCACAGGGTTAATAGAATTCTTGCAACTCTTTAGATTTTTGGGAATTCCTTGAAGTTTGCAAAGAAATGTATGTAGGAATCTTTTGAACAGTGTTACAAGGGGAATATAGAGTTTATAATCTAAGAACAAGGGGTAAATTTTGGAAAAAAAGAAAAACTGGTCAGTGACGATGAATGCAATAAAAAAAGAATAACATGCATGAAAGATTTACATAAAATTAAAGGGAGCAGTTGATAAATAAGTAAAGGAAGACAGGCAAAGACAAGAAATTCATCAAAAATTCAGTCTAGGAAAATAATAAGACACCAATATGTTGCCAGATGCTGCCATTTTGTGTGAATTTATCATCACTGCGTCATAACGTGAACATTTAAACACTTCCCCTCTATCATGGGTCCAGATTTTCCTTTTGCACTGGGTTGAGAGGCTCCCTGAGAATGGCCTTGCTAACAGCAATCCCATCTGGCTGGGCTCCAGCTCTCCTTATTCTACAGGCTGTGGGAAAAAAGCGTCCGGCACTGCAGAGCTCTGTAATCATTTCACCAGGACTGAAAACCCAGAGCCCTTGCTGACCTTTTCCGTGTCCAGAGTTTCAACCATGACAAGACAATAGTAACAAACCAGACAAACACAGCAATGGCCAAGATGGCCATTCATGGGAAACCTAAGGGGGACAGAATCTCCACCCTAGTGCGGTCCATGTACCTCCCGGGGAGACTGAGAGATTCCCCACCAACCCTACAAAGGTAGGGTCTCCCACTCTCTCTGGGTCTAATTGGTATGTTTTCATTTATACATTATTTCCTCCACCTACATACAGTGTCTAAAAGTCCACATTGAAAATCTAGGATGTAAATCTGTAAAGTCACGGTAAGATAAGGTTTGAATAATGAAGTATTCATGTAGCACACATAAACACATTTAAAGCTACTTAGTAGCCCAGCAGTGTCTATGCATTATAGATGTTTATTTCTAGACATGTGCTCAAGCCGAAATAGGAGCAAAGTAAAACAAGCATATAAAACAACAGAGCCTAAATCAAGATAGTGAATTGCGAATGTTGTGCCAACAAAGGACCAGCAGAAATAGAAGTAAAATACAGCTAGAGGCAGAGAGATACAGGTAAAATCAGAAAGAAACAACAGGAAAATGTAAAAATAACAGCAGACGTATTAAAAAATAGAGGGTAGCCGCCCAAAGACGGAGATAGAGACACTATAAATGTGCTCCTTCCACTGGGAACGAGAGAAAGAGGGCAGGAAATAGACTATAATAGTAAACTATGAGGAAGGTTAGAGATTTGGAGAGCAGATCATGGGATGAGGGTACAGCCACTTTACATTTCCATCAATAAACCTGTCATTGTCTATTTATTTTAACTTCATTCACGCTCTAATAATCTTATCATGCAGATCTATATTCATTCTCTTTTTCCAAATGACCCTGTCGTCTCTCAATCTAATGTGATGTGTGGATTTTGGACTTCATAACTTCAACAGTATAGCATCTCAAGTCATTTATGGGCCGTGTCAAAAAGCACTGGGGTGTTAAGCTGGGGCGTAGAAGCATATGACACACTTATTGTGCTGGATTGATATGCACATGTATGTGAGGGGAACACAAAGGGTGCAGTGTAGACAAAACACAGGTAGATCTAAAGCCCCCGGATATATTCAGTCCAAGAATGGCAGAGAAGGAGACACAAAGACAAGACACACAGAGAATGCCAGTGTAGGGTTAATAAAATGTGTGATGATAGCACCAGCTGAGGCAGCAGTAGTGCTTGTAGAGGTAGATCACGCCTGATTACTGATTCTTAATAGCGGGGATTATGCTCAGTCCGGCCCGAGCTCACTCACTGATCACCCTTACTACACGTACACACAGATGAAACCACGTACATTCATTCATGCATTTTAAACACAGACCATATCGCCGCCATCCGCCATTATCAGTTGACTCATACAGTGTTGACATTTGTGTATTTGGTTGTTATAGGCAGTCTGACCCTGTGTGTTTCAAGGCAATATTTCAAAGAAGGTACAGAAAAAAAATGTCGCTGTCACTGAAAAATGATGAACGCTTTTTTTAATAGAAGTCTCTAATGAATATACATTTACATTGCTCCGATGACCAAAGAGAGGCGGCAGCTACTCAAATGGAGGGAACATTTCTTTTGCCTTCCTAACATGAATCCATTTAAATTTGTCTGTTTAGGGCCAGCATCTCATATCTAATAAATATTTTGGTTTTAATATTTTTGCATTGAAATGTAGGGAATAAAGGTGATTTTAAATGTACATTTTGATATAATATAGTTGGTTAAGGCAACATTTACTTTTGGCCCACATACCTCAAAGAAGTTACATGGTAAAAAGTTTCGGTATACCAATACTGCTCTAGCCAGAATTAATCTTACTGGGTGGCTAATGTTTCTACATAATGATATAGAAAAAAAGATTAGAACACCTCTAACATTGACGACATGCAAATGTTTGTGTCAGTGTTTACAGCACAGAATTTTGATTTCTTGTGTTCTTCATAATGGTTTCAAACCATGAATGTTAAGAGAACATAATATAGGAAACACTCTAGTGAGAGATGTGGTTATGGCCATCTATAATGTTCACAAACATTCACAAATAGATCAAGCAGGTAAAAACGAAAAGAAAATTAACATCCGTACTCTTCCAGCCAGATCTTTAGCCCTTGAAAACAAACATTTGACTGAACATTACAAGCACAAGTATCCTACATAACTCGGCAACATTTAATTTAGGCAGGTCCTTGCCTACAGAGAGAAACAAGCACATGAGACAACAAGGCCATGTTCCTGACATGGAGTACTGGGTGTGACTCTGTTTATGGTCCTTTTTCTGTTCATGTGGAAATGTATGTGGTCAAGTGTCAATGTATTCACTTATCCTGACCATGCGAGTGATCTGTATGAGTACTGTGCTTTCATTTAAATGCTGTTTTTAGGTTGGAGAGCAGGAAGTTTTGAGTTCTGAAAGTTACAGTATATTTTACAGTGCGATGAACTCTTTTATCTCAAAAGATCAAGGAGAACTCCTTATAATGTGACCCATTTAAATTCTTTTAAATGTAAATGAAGTCTGATACAACGTTTCCATACATCTGGACTGAGTTCGCACGCTTAAAGAGGTAGATCACCTAAAATAATGGAAATTCTATCATTATGTTGTTTTATGAACACAAAAGAAGAACCATCTGATTCGTCCACGTAATTGAAATCAATAGTCACTAAAAGGGTTTAGATCTGCAAAACATCTCCCTTTGTATTTCACAGAAGATAGAAGGACATGCAATCATTGCAGGCGCATCACAAGATGATCAGTCCAATCTTTGTTTGATGGATAGGTCATTAACATGGGTCACCAAATCAAGCAAAGGAATGTGCATAAAATATACTATATATTCTTAAACTTCACAAAATGTTTTACATTTAAAGCCCACTTCATCTAAACTCTCTTAAAAGCTGAGAGTTCCTCTCGAGTGGGAAACTAGGCCATCTCCACCTCCCTGAGTCAGCCATTTGTTTTTGAGAATGTGCTACAAAAACAACATTATTGTCTTTAATTAAGCTGCACTCACAGTGCTCATCTATTTGCTTCTCTTCCTCCCTCTGCATCCCTCTCTCTCTCTCTTCAGCCGCTCTGTGAGGACACTTCCTTGTGTCACAGGCTCTCTTTGTGCCTGCAGCCAGCAGCATGTACGTGGGAAGCAGCAGAAACTAGACTCCGCTGCCAAGGCAAGTCTCCCATCTTCTTAATGAGAGCGGCGGGTGTGTGCGTTTGAGAGCATGGGAGTATCTATGTGCGAGACAGAGATTCTGTTACTAATGACAAGAGACACATCCTCTTCTCCGTTCGCCCACACTTTAAGTTCTGGTTCAGATTCGTCTCTGGTTTTCACCTACAGCCTCAAGGTTTGTACATTTGTATCCTCTATTGAACCCTTCGGTTCATTCAATGTTGTAAAACACAGACAACATCAGCTCTGCTCGTAGCCTACCATGTTACTCTTTGCCACTCTGCAAACACCGTAAACGACTGCAACATTTTTCCCAGTTTCTTAGCAACACTACAAGCAACAGGGGCACCTCTGTCTCTGTTTCTAGGCAACACTGCAGCGACCGCCCTCCCCTTGCGATGAGCAGGCTGGCAGTGGGCTACAGAGTCTACCTGTGTGTCATGTGCCACTGCGCCGCATCCAGCGCTTCAGATTAGCTTGAAGAAAAACAGTCCACACCAAATGCCAAGAGCCCCACGAAACACATGCACTCACCCGCATGGATTATTCTATTATTATGAGAGTCTGGCCATATTGAGCTGTCACAGTCAATCAGAAGACAGGAATTAGGGCGAAAAGAGCATAAAATATCTCTCTAGAAGCTGCAATTCACAGTAGAATTTCTCATTTATCATTCTGTGTAATTTTTTTTCTATGACCATTCAGACTGCAATAAACTTTTTTTTGTCTTTGGAGAAAAAGGATAATTCCATCAGGACCTTATTGTATGATTAAGATAATCCATACACACCAGTAAGCAGTCTTCGTAGAAAAAATGAGGGTCTTTCAATGAGTTTTTGACACCTCCTTTAGCTTCTGAGCAGCTTTGTGAATCATCTCAGGGGGGCTGAGCTGGAGGGCCTACACAGGATGCTATCTTAATTAGGTCTATAACTCAAACCACTGTTAATATTTAATTGCCATTAATGCAAAATCGAGCCCCAGAATTTCCATATTGTACATGCTGTTTCAGAGCTGTTCATATGCCGATAGAAATGTACTGACACGCTCTGAACTCAAAGAAGCAGGAGAGCTGGATCCAAATGCGGATTTTTTTATAAAATAACCAGTACTGTACAAAGAACATGAAAACAGGGAAAACAAACAAATCTACAAAGGCTGTGCATTAAATTCATAGAGCAAATATTGCACAACGGTCAAATAAGTGTTTTTCACTGCATGAGAACATGTGTGGTGTGAGAATGGCATGGCTTGTCGGACATAGCAACAGTAACTAAATGGGTGGGTCTTTGCAAAAGGTCAACCGAAACACAGCAAAATCATCTTTGACAAGCCGCAAAAACCAGTAAAGGGTTTTTTTTCTTCAGTTTTTGTTTTTTTATTGGTTCAATGAGTGAATAATTCAATGACTTGTAGCCACTTGTAACCTAAACTGCCCACACACAAATGTTGGTTTTTGTGATTTATGGGGACTCTGTATAGGCGTAATGCTTTTTATATTGTACAAACTGTATGTGCTATTGCCCTACCCCAACCCTACACCTAACCTACCCATCACAGGAAACCTTTTAGATACAAAAAAAAAAAAAAAAACACCATTTAGTATGTTTTTTTTAAGCCTTTTGTATTACGGGGACACAAAAAATATCCTTATAAATCACCTTCATATTGTAATACCTATGTCATACCCATATCATTATAAAAAATTTTGTCCTCATAAACCACATTAACATGTACACACACACACACAGCTAGATATTCAAATTCTAGGTCCAGAACTACATGTAACTGCTGTATAGACATCCTGTTGAATGGAGGGAGAAATAAGGATATTAGTAGCTCAAAAAGGAGCTATAACAGCAAAAAAAACTACTGAGAAAAGTGGGACCTTCTATCTAGGCGGTCTTTATCGCAGTGTGTAAAAAAATGTTTCTCTTCAAAAAACGTGTTCATAGAGGGGCTTTGTTTTTTGGCTTTTCATTGAGGAGCTCATTCTAAGCATCCTGTCTTTTGTTAGAGTTTCTTGATTATAAGGTCTTAATGATAGTATAGTTTGGGAGGGCGTACGAGTGCTGAGCTGTACAAGTCTCTCAGTGAGAACAGGTGTTCCCAAGAGGAGGTCAAGAGTGTGTGTGTGTGTGTGTGTGTGTTTGGGGAGGTATACGGGGAAAGCTGAGTCAGGCTCACCATGTTAGCGGGAGGTCCTGCACCATCAAACCGCCCTGTAGAATTAAAGAGCAGCAGTAATTTTCCTGTAATAAAAGAGTGTTGATGGAAAGCACATAGCCAGTGACGGTTTTTAAGAAGAGATTCTTTCTTCTTGTCTTTTTTAACACAGCCGTTGCTATCAGACAAATATCACAAGGCTATGTAGTGTGTTGTGTATTTTCACTTTTCTTCGTAATCACATGAACCCTCTTTTGTCCTTGAGCTGCCATTCTACTAATATAAAGAACTTGCATTTTCAAAGTAATCAAAACACTCTTTCTCTTTAGATAATGCATCTTTCAATGAGAAAACAATAGCGGCTCTAAAAGTAGAAGACGCAATAAGTGTCTGGCTGTACTGTGCAAAAATGGGATCATTCAAGGTCATTGGCTGTCGAACACTTGGCTGTAGAGAGACAGACACACAGATGGACTTCACTTGATCGTCTGTCATTTAAATGCAGTGTCAGACTATTCTTCCTTATGAGAAAAAAAATGGAAGCACTTACAGTTGCTAGATATTTTTAAGGTAGTCATGATTTCAAACAGGATAGTCATGAATTATAGCACCTGCCACCTTTCATTTGGTTGACATTCACACATGCTTGACGTTTATGGGGCAGAACAGATTAGAGAAATGAAGAACGCTAATTAAATTTAGAGATGGCAAAAGAGAGTGCATGCTTACAGAAAGAGTAGACTTAGTGACATTTTTACGATGAGAATATAAAAAAGTTTTTGTTTATATTTACATTTAATAGTTTCAAAGTGTTAGAGTCAGTAGCCTTTACTCCAGTCCTCATTGTCACGTGATCCTTCAGAAATAATTTCTGGTGCTCAAGAAAGCTTTGTTATTATAATCATAGTAGAAAAATGATGTGCTGCTTAATATTGTGCAGAATATTTGTATTTATTTAATACATTTTTCATTTAATGCAATGGTTCTGCATAAGTGTATTAATTTATATTATATATGACTTTTGAAATGTATCCCTTAAGGCCAGTCTAATTTTTCAATGCTTTATTAAGACATGTTAATACACTAAACTAATTTATCACCAACTGGATTAAGATTTATGTGGATTGATGTGAAGTTCTGAAAATGCAAAAGTAAATAAGCTAAATAGGTAACAATTTACTAATTATTATTGTAATATTTTTTTAACAACTCACAACTTCTTAATTTGCCATTCTGGGTCACATAAATGACAGCTGTGCTGTGTAAATTTCATTGAGTATTATTTGTGGGACCTACATTTGTACAAGCAGCATTTACTCTGTCGTGTTGATGTTATAGAGTGTGCCGTGTAAATCTGCACTAGGCCTTATCAGAAATAGATGTGTTAAGGCGACTGAGAATGTTCCTCTCAGACTGTTTGGCTGGTGTTTGCTTACACTGCCGTGTAAATGGTAAGACCCTGCTGACTACACCAGTCTACTTCAAACATCTGGGGAAATACTAACCCCCATCACACACACAAACGCACTCAGACACACAAACTGATCCTGCAAATAGCTTGCCGGTTGCTGAGCTGGCAGACAAACTTTTTTTTTTTATGTTCTCTTTGACTATGAGGGGCAGCCATTTTGCCCCCTGGTGTATGAATCAGATTTATGATGTTCATTATGGTTGCTACTATTCTGCTCATGCAGGCAGGGCAGTAAAACACCCCTATGAAGCGCCGGACGAGCCTTTCGAGTCGCGCACACATCTGCAGACCGCCTTTTTTTACGAGCCCCCGTGCCAGGCTTCCAGGACAGACTGCGATCTATCAACATTCATTCCCACCACAGCCAAGAACAGAGTGGGAAAGAGAGTCTCTGTGTGAGAGACTGAGCCCGAGGAGAAAGAAAGAGCGAGAGGCCGAGAGGAAGATCGAGAGGACAAGCCAAAGCACTTTTTGTTTTGATTCTGGCTCATGAATTAGGGTTTTCACACACACAGCTAGACTCCCTCCACTGAATCCATCCATACAGAACGAGATTATTATCTAGGCCTCCCGACGCTGTGTTCTTTCCCCCTGCCACTTATTGTACACATGTGAAAAAGCCAAAATCCTGGCTAAAGCCCTGATTTTCCTTAAGGGGGACAGTCGGAGAAAAAAAAAGAGAATTCCAGCATTATTTACTCATTTTTACATTGAGAAAACAAATATTACATACAAAATGTCAATTAGTAAAAAAATAAGACTATATATCAATTATTAAATATTTTATCTTTATTTTTGTTTTATTGTATTATAATTTATTGTTTTTACATTACCATAGAACTAGCAGATGTACTCTAAAGGCAGGCATACACGGTGCGATTTTTGAGGTTGTACGAGCTTGCATGTGATTTTTTGGGTTGTCG
This sequence comes from Enteromius treurensis, assembly GCA_032275025.1. Taxonomy (NCBI): domain Eukaryota; kingdom Metazoa; phylum Chordata; class Actinopteri; order Cypriniformes; family Cyprinidae; genus Enteromius; species Enteromius treurensis. Next base: position 21,277,642 of record JAUCMU010000125.1, read on the forward strand.
GAGGAAATCGTCTCTTCTTGTATGGTCGGGGCTCGTATGGTGTTTGAGCAATTACTAGACGAGCAGAGGCCTTACGAGCACTTCCCGACCTCATGATCATTTTTAAACATGCCAAAAAACTTTGGGAGTTGTCGGATTGAAAGCTTGATGTGTATGCTGTTGAACAAGCCGATATGTTGAGCAAACTGGAAATGACCAATCACAAGCTAAAAAAAGAAAACCACAGAAGAAGAAAGATGAACATCGCAGCGCCACTGAGAATTTGGACTGTCGAGAAAGAGGACAAACTCGCTGAACTCTGGCAAGAACAGCAAGCGCTGTATGATCTATCGAGTAGCATTTAAAATAATATAATAAATAGAAATAATCCATAAAAAAGGAACTGTCAATATTGATTACATCCTCTGCCCTTCAGCCAAACTCTTTGCTCTTTGCTTTTTTTTTCTTTTTCCACAAGCCATTGCTGCCACAAAGAAAAGGATCTCTTCCTCAGAGTCCATGTTTTTGGCGCAGAACTTCGTGAATGTGATTGCCTCAGAAATCTGCACATTTTAAAATTGTTCCATGTACCACTGCATCTGTAAAAAAAGTCACTTGTGACGTGTGTGTGGCCATATGGTCTTCCGACTGTCCGAATTCGCACCAGGTATGGCAGCCTTAAAAGTTCGGGGTTGTTTGTTTTTGAAATACATCACTTACTGTTTGCTCTATTTGAGGAAAAATACAGTCAAAACTGTAATATTTTGAAATATTATTACAATATACAGTACAGGCCAAAGGTTTGGACACACGTTCTCATTCAATGTGTTTTCTTTATTTTCATGACTATTTCCATTGGTAGATTCTCACTGAAGGCATCAAAACTATGAATGAACACATGTGGAGTTATGTACTAATAAAAAAAAAGGTAAAATAACTGAAAACATCTTTTATATTCTAGTTTCTTGAAAATAGCCACCCTTTGCTCTGATTACT
>JAUCMU010000125.1:21304889-21330489 GCA_032275025.1 Enteromius treurensis
GATTGGCAATTAGATCTGCAGGGTTATTCGCAAACCTCTTGTTCTACCAAACAGAACACTGATAAGGCAAAAATTACACTCCAAAAACATGGAGGGAAAAAAACTAATTCATATTTTATAACCATTTTTAGCAGAATAGTCACTTGTCTATTCTCAAAAGTGGGACTTACAGTTAAAAGGCTAAACGGTTGAAAAGTTGTCAAACTCAACAAGACACTGACAGAATAACACTTCAGGACTAGAGTTGAGGAGCTCTAAACAAAGAAATTTTATATTTTCTGTGCATTTCAGTTGCATGGATGCCTGTGTTATTTCACAACACAGCAGCATGTTGCACAACTATGCATGCATGTTCATAACTCCAAATCTGAAAAGTCAGTTTCAAGAAAACAAATATAGGTTTATTAGTATTTAAAATAGGGCTGACAAAGGATTTATTTGTATTGAAATAACTGAGAATATGCTACTTTTTTGCTTTACAGGATTTATTTTGGGTCTTTAGAATAGCCTTAAAATATTAAAAAAAGCAGGTCAAATTAACCCAGGGACAGTAGGAACGTAACTGGTTTGGACAATTCAAACGCATCAGTGAGTTGAAACTTTGCATGCCTATGAACCTAAATTAGGAAAAATCTGAATTTCCCCAAAAAAAAAAAAAAATTATAAAAAAGCAGCAAGTTAACTGATAGGTCTAACAACTCCAATCAAAAAGGGTCAATTGACCCAGAAAAGTATGAGGTTAAAACCTACAACCATTTTCTACCAATGACGAAAAGTTGCTGCTTATGGTCAGTACAGTATGTTACACTACCATTCAAAAGGTCTGTGGCAAAATAGCAATGGTGTATTATTGGATAAAAAAAAAAAAAAAAAAAAAGCATACCTTTAAAACAACACTCCAACTATACACACAAAGCAAAACCATTTAAAGAAACATTTAGTCACACAGCAGAAGTAATGCTTAAACACCTTTATTGTGCCCAGTCAAAAATTCAAACTTCACCTTTGTGAGCAAACTTGGCAGACAACAATGAGGTAGAATGACAGAGGAGCTTGAGAAATAGCTCTGCATGGAATGAAAAGCGAAGACGGTCCTAGATCTGAAAGTAATGTTATCCATTCAGACATTCAGCAGAGGATGATTAAAGTGACATTTGCATGTAGTCTGCTAAGGCTCTTGGTAGATTCAAGGGAAGTCTATGGTTTTAAATTCAACAAGCAGCCATTTGGGCTCCCACCCGCAACACCTGCTGATGTACAATATAAGTGATTAAAAACCTACCCCTTTACAAAGTGCAAATTAAAAAGTGCAATAAAACTACGTGCAGTCGATGGCCATTCTCATTTTAGGATTAATATTATCAAGTGGGTTTGAAATCTGATCGAGAGCAGTAAAAGCAACGCCTGGAGGCAGACTGAAATTTATCTGGATTGGCAATTAGATCTGCAGGGTTATTCGCAAACCTCTTGTTCTACCAAACAGAACACTGATAAGGCAAAAATTACGCTCCAAAAACATGGAGGGGAAGAACCAAAAAAAAAAAAAAAACCCTCAAAAATTAAAAATTTTGCCAGGTAGATTGCTTTTCAACCTTTTCCATGCCATACCTTAAAACTGTTTCATGTAAAAATTTATGAAAACTAAAACTGTGAAAAATGTCATGATGAAAATCTGTCTTTTTTAGTTGCATCAAAAAAGTAAAAAACATTGGCAAAAAAGTGCCAGACAAAAGCAGCTAGTGTGGAAAGGGAAAACCAATTAAAGGCACTGTATGGCTTCCTTCTGTTAAACAAGGAGACTTTAGAATGAATTACCAAAACAAAAATAGCAACCAATATAAAAGAGAAAAAAAAAAGGAAAAAAAAAAGAAAAAAAAACCCTTAACCATGGCCTGAATCTCAACTTGGTTCAAAAAACTCTGGGTCTTCCCATTCACGGGTCCCAGCTAACCCATCTCACGGTGTACAGTGCCAAAGTGAACAAGACAAACTAAAAGAAAGTGCAACAGTGAACTTTCTACAGTGTTTCCCCATGCCCCAACTCCTGGGAGGGCCTTTTGAAGGGGGGCCGACTCTTGAGCGGTTCCCCGAGGGGAGCCAGCGCAATGGACATCCAGGCTGAGGCATCGTGCTGCCATGCGTGGTTTCAGTTGGCATCCCGCTTCTTCTGGTTGCGCATCAGAGGACGGTGGTTACTGAGGATGTCCATGGAGTGCTGCCTATGCCAGCAGGAGCGACAGTAGTATTTGAAGCAGGTCTGGTGAAGACAATTATACAGTACACATTAATGCGCTAACAGGGACGCAGAGAGGAAAGAAAAAAAAGAAAAAAAAAATATTTAAAATAACCACAGGCGGAACACCTCACCTTGTCCCTGCAAAAGAATGGCCCAGGCTCACGACTGCATGATTGACAGATGGCATCCTCCAAGTATGGGTCAATTTGAACCTAAAGCAGGAAGACCATTACCATTTTAAAAAGAAAATAAAAGTTGCATACTACCATATTACTAAATCACTAGTCTAAATCACACTGCCAAGCAGACACTAGCAAATTTGACAAAAAGAAATGCAAACTGAAGTCAAACTACCATGTAATGTGTCTATATGTGAAACAACAATTGAAATATCGAAACACTGGGTTTCAAATGTCCACTTTACCTTCTTGGTAAATTTAGGCGTCTTTATCTCAACAAATGCAGCACTCACAGCTTTCAGATAACTGCGTTGGTTGTTAAAGGTTACACGTCCAGACCCTTTGAGAAGGGGTTTAAAAAAATAAAAAAATAATGTGCAAGTTCAGTAATTGTTAAAAAAATATAAGACAATAAATATAAAAGTTAACAGGTGCATGAGTAATCCTCACCAATGGGGTACTTGTGCTTGTCTGTGTCAATGCCTGCATACACAACACCTCCGAACAGATCGTTCATGATGCTGGCCAGGGCCTCAGCATTCAGCATGCCGTGCAGGGCTCCTACAAACACAGTGTTCCTAGGGTCCAGTCTTTGAGAGGGGCAACTCACATAGTTACTGTCTGAAATCACCCAAGGGATCACCTGTGCCTGAGGGGGGAGAAAAAATAAATAACAAATCTCAAATCAGCATTGCTCCTACATTATGATTAAGGAACACAATCTTTGTACCACATACAGCCCATTTAAAAAAATAAAAAAATAAAAATCCCCCAACCACACTACTAACAAATAATAAAGTCTACTCCTTAAGCCCATCTTACGTCTTTGCAGCGCATTCTTCTGCTGGACATTTTGAAATAATACTCGCTGTAGCCCTCAGGATGGAGCAGGTCCTCAGTGCAGTCCTGTAGCAGGGCACGCACAGACTTGTCTGATTCAAACACCAAGTACACATAACCTGGGGGAGAATGAATTTAAGAGAAAAAAAAAAAAATTAAATATGGGTCACATGATCAGAACATTACTCCAATTCAACCATCACACAGTGATCCCCATAACTGTAGACTACACAAAGTGACAAACTTGGATGAGTTAAACTCCCAGAGAGATGGAAACAAAAATAAATAAATAAAAATAAGTGTATGAAGGGTTTTTGAGGTCACCAAGAAGTTGAGTGCCATGAGCCGCACCATCCCACAACAGTGCTGTAATAAAATAAGTTTCCTACCCTTTCAGCATTACCTTTGGGCATATTACCTTTCGGAGGGCAGCGAGGGTGCTTGCCATCCTTACCTGGCCACTCAACGCTGAGAGGGCCATAGCATTTAAAAGTGTTTATCAAACCAGCTGGGGATAAAAAGACAAAAAGCCATTAGTCTAGAAGCAAACAGGGTTATGGCATACCTATACTACTCTTCAAAGTTTGGGATTAGTAAGATTTAGGTTTCTGAAAAAAGGTAATTCAACAAGGTTGCACTGACTAGATATAGCAATAACACTCATGAAATGATTACTAACATACAATTTCAGTATTACACCTAATGGTGCAGCTTGGAGAGATATTTAAAAAAAAAAAAACAATAATAACAACAACATAGAAGCGATAAAAATGCTATCTTCTCTAACAAGAGACCACAAGTCCACATGGCACACAAACATGTAAAAAGAATTACACACACGCACACAAACGCAATCATTTGAAATTTAGTAATTAGTAGGCTAGTAATCTATTCAAAACTTAAACTTAAGGCTACCGTTTTACATATTTATATAAAAAGGAGTTATTTCACCTTCAGTGATGTCCCAGGGAACTCCTCCTAAAAAGACCTTGCAGGAATAAATGGGGTTTTGGTAATGTCTGGGGGGCAGCTGTCCACTCCATGTGAAAGTAGCTTCATTGATGGCTGTGAAGCAGAAATTGCAAAATAAGCACAAGAGCAAGACACCTGCATTATGTATTGATGAAAACCAGCACATTAAAGAGCAGCAACAGGGAACAAATCTGTTCAACAGAAGTGTTAAGAGGACATGCAGAGACTTTGGGGAGAGCCTATGAATTCATGTGCTAGAGTAGCATGCAATAGGCCATACAGGCTGCCTGTCTGTGGAGCCAAGCCTCTCTTTCAATGCTGAAGGGGCTCTCAGGGGTCTTCATCAGGTCCCAGTTGGGCCAGATGGAGGCACCAGGCCAGCGGTGGGATAGACCACCACTTGGGGTGGCACTGGGTGGCGGAGTAAGAGGGGAGCTGCTGTGGTCCAAACGAGAGCCCAGAGCTAGCTTGAGGGGATCCCGTTGCATACTGGACATAAGAAAGGGCACAGATGGCGAGATCCTCAAAGAAGACTACAAAAATGCAAGAGAGAAGAATTAGCACGGTCAATAAGAACCATAGTAAGATACCTTTAAAATTAACCTCATCAAAACACCATTCCATACTCTGCTGCTTGAACTGACAGTCAAATTTGTACCACATTACATTCAACTGCAGCTTTACAGAAAGTCATACTGCTATAAGAGCCTTAACAGCAGGAAAAAAAATAATGGTATATATGCTCAGAATGAGCATGCAGCACTCGTAGCAGCTTTTAGTTGAACCGCCACAATGGCATAGACAAAGAAACTCAAGTAAAATCTGTCTTGATCACATTGCAATTGATCACCCAATAACATTTTAACTTCATGCCTTTTTAACTTTTGCATATTAATTGAATCATAAAATAAAAATTAAAACTAAAAGAGGTTGGCAGAAACACCAAACAATCTCGAAACGCTTACCAGCAGGTCTGAGAGGTGATCAGAACCAGAGCTGAAGCCACTGGTCTCAGAGTCCACTGGGCTAATGGAGTGCGAGTCCAGGAAAGATTGAGAATTTAAGCGTGCCATGCCAGGGAATTTTTCTAGAAAGTCTATGGAAGACTCAGAGTAGCTCGGAAGCTTGTTGGAGATATGGCTGGGAGTCCCCAATATCCCTTGCACTGGAAAATTGTAAGAAAAGGCATCAAAGTATTAAGGAAATCTAATACAAGAACAAGAAAAAAGTAAAAATAATAAAATAAAATACAAAAACAGCGCTCTTATTGCAGCATTACTGAGAATTACAAGTGCATCAGGCAGGCCGAGAATCTGTATCTATCCTCAACAAAAGTCTCTGATTCTCTGTTACAGGCCAAGTGAGAACGGTTTAAACACAAGCTTTACTCAAGACAAGGCCAAAGACCCAGAAATAAATAAATTTAAAAAAAAAAAGCTTGTTTTATAGACATTGTTAAGACTCACTTGAAACCAATGAAGTTAGTGTTACTTCATTTTTTGTGTAATCGTGTCATTATTATACGGTTCCTATAAACGCTATTCATTCCACTCACGTGAGGCTGTGTTGGTCTGTGCAGAGGGATCGGTGTCATGGCTGCTCCATGGCCTCTCCCAGTCAGACAGGCTGAGGGACTGTAGGCCCAGACCCCAGTTATTGACGTCAGGCAGACCCCTGGTTGAGTCCTGCCCACCGCTGGGAAAAAGCATCCTGCTCCGGACCGCAGACAGGTCTGAGTCGGGACGACCTATTAACAGAGCCCAGAAACAAAACAAACACTTTTTTGCGACTCCGCATCAGCAGTGGGAATAAAAGGCATGCACAATCAAGCAAGCATCAATTCCTTGACTGACAAATCACGTCTCTCTCCCTCTGCCTGGCTACACCGCACAGAAGCAGCAGTCTCTGCAGAGACGACCCACCCTGCATGTGACCCAGGCGCTGCTGCCCTCACAGCCCCTTGCTAATGACATCGGTCCCTGGCCTCCTCGGAAGCCACACCACCGAGCATTCCTGACAAATTCTCCTGCAAAGAGTCAGCACCCCCTCCCACCTCTGGCTCAGACACTCGAGGTGGCAGGGAGAGGAAGTTCACTGCTAGCTGCAGGCTAAGAGACAAAACTCCAGTGAATCGCAGGACTGTTGCTAATGGCTAAGTAGCTGAAGAATGAGCAATCTGGGTTTTCCATGCAGAGCTGGACCGCATCCAACTGCTTGCTCCAGCCCTGATTCAGCATCCTCTGTATCGCCTGCATGACCGGTGCTGTAAAGATTCCCTGTGCACATGATGCTTGAAAGCAGGGCCAAAGCTGAACGTGCAAACATACGCAGCGTAAATGTATAAAAGTCTTTTGTTATTGTGCCTGCATATATAGGAATTTCTACCTCTTTGCACACAAACTAGGGTTTACCATTAAAAGGGTCTCGCTTGCATTTGGCAGTGGGAGTTGTGCAAACCCCGCTCAGATCCAGTGAGTTTCCCAGCATGGTGTTCATCCTGGAGAACGCGTCTGCATTGCTGCATGTGGACAGGGCTGGAATATCAGAATCCAGGCAGTTAAGAAGTCTGGGATTCTCACTCTGTCAGAACAAAACAGATATGCATCACAAATGGTGAAACACAGGCCTTATTCTTCCCTCACCTTTTTTTGTTTGTTTTGTTCAGTTAGCAAAACAGTAGGATGCTAGAAGACTTGAAATTGAGGATAATTTCTCTAGTCCACTTTCACAAGAGTGATTGTGAACAACATGCTTATTTATACATATATGCCCACGTTAGCTTGCCACGCATGCTTTTAAATTGAACTACAAAACAGCCAATGGTTGTATCTGACAAACTCTATCAATGACAACTATAAATGGAGCCCTACATCACTGTGAGCAACCATTACTGATGACAAATGCAGGCGAATGTAATACCTAGCATTTCTGCATGCTCAGCAACAACAAAAAAACTTATTTTCCACCCAACTTCAAATTAACCCCCATTTTTTTTATTAAAGTATTAAACACAGGTCAAACAACTACAAAGAAAACACAAAACGCTCACAAAAACTGTTAGACAAAAGTGGTGCAAGATTCAAATCACCGAACTCACCAAAGAAAACGCCATGGTAAAGCTACTAACCAAAAAGATCGAAAACAACACCTTATTTAACTCTCCTACGTCTACTTAAACCTTTCGAAGGAAATTTTGGTTTAATTTACAACACCTGTGCTCGGGTCAAGCACCTTCTCCCCTGGGATCCAGTAACCAATCACTGGTTCCATATTGAAATTTATTCATGAGGGGCGGGCACTTGACGCAAATGCGACGTTTCTATTGGCTAATTTAGCGTTTCAAAAACTTCCGTGTCTTTTAAATGTCCTCAAACTATCTATATCGCAATATCATTTATTAGAATATTTCTGATTCTTGCCCGAGTCTCATTTTCGCATTCAAGTTAGTTCCTTTCATTCAAAAAATATTATATAGCTGTAGCGTCTGATGTGTCGTGCATTTTAAGCCTTCTGCGAGATTTATGAATGTATTTAATCTTTAAAAAAAATAAATAAATGTGATCACTTATTTTGCCATTATATGAATTGTGCAATGTAAGTGCGTCACATCCAGTGTAAAATTATTATATGGACGCAAATCAGGACCATGGAGAGCAGCATTTATAGATTATGCCTGGTCAAAAACAAATTACACTTTGGAATAATACTTCCATAATAAATACAAAAGTGATCGACAACAGCCGTATTGCTGGAGTGCTCAGTAACAACTTTCTGTGTTAGCAGCCCATTTAAAACGAGTTACAAAAACTACCAACTCACTGCCTCTAGAGGGCAGTACTTGCATTATTTGCTCCAGTCTTTTTTATAGTTCACCTCAAAAGTAAAGGTTTCATTTTGTTGTAAACCTGTTTGACAATGACTCAAGTGTATGACTGAAATAAAAAATTTTTTGGCATAAAAACAACTGAAATGTCAGTCCTTGGCATTCTGCCAAACATTTATTGTGCAGCATAGAAGTCGTGCATGCTAAAGATGGAGGACTGCACTATTAGCATTCTCACATTTTAATTCTCAAAATTATGCCCCTAATTTCAGATGTTTAAATCTGAGTGAATGTACTCATGCAAGATGCTTAAACTAAAGCGAAACTGTAGTACAGGTCAAAAAAAAAGTACACAAGACATTTTAATGCATTCCCATTTTAATACTATATCATACAGTAGTATTTTTGTACACCAAACACTTTTTTTTTTTATTTTTTTTTTTACAAATACATTTCAAATGTCTGAATTAGCCATTACTACACCCACATTAAAATCATGCACCATTGTAGCATATCTTTATATTCAGAGTATTAACTTGAAACAGCAATTTCATGTTAGCAGCAAATTTGCTGTCCATATACTGTTAGTTTTGTGCCACACTGACACAATCAAAACCCCTCAAAAAATTACAACTTAACCTCTGAAACAGCTATAAAGGACATAGATACAGAAAACAGAAATGTCAACACAAAGAGATACCAATAACTTATACAGATTACTTATTTCAATTGCACAAACTCTTCTCTCCCCAGTCACACACACTCTAGATTGAGGTGGTCTCATTTTTATAAAGTCATCAGACCCTCTGTGATGTGTTAGTGGAAACTAGCAGGGGGAACCATCTGGCTGTCTGGACATTACATTACCCAAAATAAGTTGGCCACAGTTTTGTACATAATATAAGCAACTTCAATGACCAAGCTACAAAACAAGACAAACTGAACAAGGTTACACCGGTCATGGAAGCAACAAACATACTACAATGACGCACAGAGCTACACTTCATGCCAAAACTAACATGCTCAATGTCAGCTTCAGTTGATTGCCTCTTTTTACTTCGACCCAGAGCAAATCTCAATGAATTAATTAATATTTTATCTTAGATTCTTCAATACAAAAAAGGGGGATACATTAAGAACTGCTAAGGTCTACTGTACCATCTGTACGCCTCTCATATTTTTGTGCTGTTGGCAATGATTTCAATACAAGCTCAATGAGCAATACAAACTCAATTTCATCTCACGGTCTAACTCCAAAAGATTTACTACATCCAAAAACCAAAGGTTCAAATGAACTGGACCGATTTTAAAGAGGAGCTGGAAGACGCCATTTGAAGAGAGAAACCTAAAAAGGAAAAGAGCAGTTAACATTAAAAATCACCACCACTACTAATAATGATCATGATAAAATATGTTGCATAGGAGATATAACTATAATACCTTACTATAGTTTAACAGAATTGCCGTGATTTCCATCCAGGCTGGGATGAGTCTGAAGTGGAGGGATACCAGCGCATCTATTAAAAGTGAATAAATATAAATTAACACCTTCAGACTTTGTGACTGAGCCAAGGAAATCTTCACAATTCATTAGCATTAGAAACGAAGCGGTCACAGCGGACAGTTGCTTTCTTTGAATACTTTAATTATAACAACTTTTGCACCAGGACCATTAGCCTTTGCTTGACATATAAATAGCCTCTACTTATCTTGGACAGGAAAACATGTAGGCACGGAGCAAAACTCACTCATTCATGTAACAACTAACGTAACTAAGATGACTGGCACATAAAACAAGAGATTATCTTTTGGAGGTTGTCAAACAGGAATTTTTATTATGTAAAAGCATAATGCAACAAAAGCATAATGTTAAAGACTTTAAATGCTCAAATTATTTAAAATTATGCTTGCTACATTGTCTTATTGCCCGGAAAGAACACACGTTTTTCACACATTTATAATAAGTGTTCATAAGTGCACATAAAAGAATGGTCCAATAGGTCAGATTTACAGTATGAGTGAATGAATGAGTTTACATTTTATAAAGGTCCAATTTTAAAAACTAAATTTCAAAAGCAACATATACTGTTCTATTTTTTCATTAAAATATATTGTTTCCATCTGGGGAAGAAAAAAAAAGGGAAAAAAAAAAATCAATAATTTGATTTTGACAAGACGACTAGGAGGATTTCATTTTTTCAAAAAACCTTGTGTTCCATAAATTAGTGCATAACATTCATAAAGATGAATTTGGATCACAGTGCAGAAACAAAAACAATTAATTTAAATTATTAATTTAAAATGTTAAGTTGAAGAGAAAGAAAAATTACATCTGCAAGAAAAAATTAAAGATGAAAAGTAAAAAATAGAGAAAAACTACAAAAATACATCCTAAATAAATGGATGATAATACAAATTATTATTATTATTAATATTAATAAACAATCAAGTGGGAAAACAAAATAAAGAGTGCAAATCAAGAAACAGGAAAAATAGAAACAAAAATTTAACAAAAAAAAAAAAAAACAAAACGGTACAAATAGCCTCACCTGAGCATGAAGTGCAGCTGCTGCTGCGGCCGCCGCTGCTGGGTAGGTGAAAGCCGTGTGGGGCAGGCCGGGACTAAGCTCCGGAGTATAGAGTGGGTAAGGAGACCAGGCCTCTGGAGATGCTGGGATCAGCGCTGCCCCTGTCAAGTCATCTAAGGATGGGGATAAGCACATTGAACCATCACCTCAGGACAGGTCAGAATGTCAGACATGACTGAAATCACTTGTTTGTTGACAAATTCAAGTGTTTGACAAATTGTTGAAGTCAGAGGCCCTCACTTTTTAAGAGACTTTAAAAATGAGCAAAAAGATGCAGGAACTAAATACTGATACCTGTATGATCTCTGGTAATTTCTGTGACTTGGAACAGAAGAGAGGTTGGATGAGATGTGAAGTGCTAAGGCTCAACTTAAAATGTAATAGAACCGAGAGAACAGAAAAGGCAATTTGCTAATGACACATGCATGTGGAGGTGGATTAGTTTCTTGTGTTTTTCTAAGATCTACTCTATACATGTGTAGCTACAGTACAGAGTGTGAGCCTGTCTGTCTGTCCCTGCAGTGTGTGAACTACCGTGTCGACCATGAACTTACATGGGTCCCGTGCTATGAAGTGCGCTCCTAGAGCTGGGTGGATATTTGTGGGATTCGGAGTGCCCATCAGCTTACTCTTTGCCATCTTCGTGTTGGCCTTAGCAAACTCTAACCGGAGGGTCTGCGGGTTTTCAGGGTCAAATCGAACCCCCTGGAGACACAAGGGGAGGAGGGGAGGGGGACAGAGTAATGTGGATGGGTCGTGCCTGCCAGACCCTGGTCAAAATGTGCCGTGCGTTTTAAGCTGGTGCCAACATGCAGTGAACGTTTCTACTAGTGAATGAACAGCAAAGCTAGTGGTTACCTAAACAGAGGTGGACACATACTACACGCTAAAAGCAAGAAAAACATTGATAGTAATTTACCATAGAGTGGCTTCTCTGAATCATGACATTCTAACTTTTGAGAAAAACATTTTGCACTTATTTGTAATGTATTGGAACAGATCGGTGAATATGGGACACCTCAAGCTGAGATAATGAGATAACTAGAGAAATGGACACAAGCTATGGCCTTTTGTTGCATAAACTGCGAGTAGAGAAGGTATGCATATACAGTAGAAGACAATACATCTAAACCACATCAGGTATGAACCTAGCTGGGAATCAGATTTTCAATAATTCAAGCCATTGCTTACAGATGGCTGGTTTCTTACGTTTAATGCATTTTTTGCTGCTTCAGCGCCGGAACGACTATCAAAGGTTACAAACCCAACAGGCTGGAAAAGAAAGAAAGAACAAATCAATGGCAACGGAGTCATTAATCAAGAGACATGTTAATGTAATTCTTGTCGTTTTTATTATTAAAACAAACAAAAAGAATGTGACTGATCACTATGCAGTCCTACATTTAGGTTTACAATCACTGAGGAAAAAGAATATGTATATAATAGGCAAAAGCACATGTTTTAATATAACACACAGGCCTGGTCAGCTGTAATATCCAACAAAGTCTCACCTGCTTTGATGTTAACTTGATAAGTGAACCCTCATAACCCTGAAAAGGAAAAGAAATCCAATTAGCAGCAATGTAGTCACATGCTTTAAAAGGAAGAAATTCCTGCTGAACTCCTCATAAGAGGCCAACTCTGTCAGATACAGACATTTACGGAGGACGCACTTCACCACACTGCGCCACCGGAACATCTCTGCTGCGGAGCATTGTTAAAACTCTAACCATTTTAAAACTCAATTTAGAAACTTGATTATTCCCCTCCAGTTAATTCATTGTTTCTGTGAGAATTGTGAGAATTTCTAACTGTTGCTTAGGTGACCATAACAATTAGGAGCCAAGCCATAAATAGAGTTTTGACTCAACACGTCAATGAGATTTACCACATAAAGCATAATTTTTACCTTAAATGGTCGAAACAACAGATAGAGCTCACGAGGTTTGATATCCGTTGGCAGACCACTGACAAATAGAGTTCGTACCTGTAAAATACAAGAAATAAATTAAATGTCTAATAGATTTTAGATGTGTGAAAAATAAATAGATAAAATAGATAAAAACAAAAGGAAATGATTTCATTACGAGACAGAACAGAAATTAAGGATTAAGGAACCGGAACAAAAAGCCAGCATTGATTTAGTAATATGTAATAAATTAATTATTTGTAAGAATAGAGTTTTTAAAAGCCTGGCAGCTTTATACTCAAATACAGAAATGTTCAGTACATAACATATGCACTTAAGGCCCCATTCGGCTAAATGGCTACAGAAATAAATACGTATCCACTCGCTTTGACTTGGTGGGAGGTTCAAAGCCACAATGGACTGCCAGTGGAACAGCGATGGACAATCTTGCACAGCGTGACAGCACTTCCTTCCTCTGACCCACAGCAACAACCCCGACAGCGCAACACCATTCCTTGGCCCTCAACCATCGCTCCACCACCCCTCACCTCTACGTCACCTGCATGTTCTAATAATGAGATATATATATAGATATAAAATTTTATTTTAAACGTTTATTTTTATATTATATTAACCTAATTTAATTAATTGCTTCATGTTTAGGTAAACTGATTATTCAAACAGCTGCAAGTGATTGACATTTTACAATAAAAAAATAGTTTTAAAAGTTATATATTATGTGGGTCTTATTTGAGATACTATTTATGAACGGTGCATAATTGCAGCAGCGTCCATTTAATATAAAAAGGGGTAAAGAAGTGAGGGGGGGGAAGGAAAAAAAACAAGATGCAAAGAGTTAAAAAACCTAATAACTATACATACAACTAAATTTCTTTTTTTCTTTTTTTTTCTTTAGTTAGGCATTTATTTTATTTATTTTTAACTGTTTGCATTTTTAAAAGCATGGTGTATGAAGAAACTACAAACGCATTACAACGTGCTGCACTTCGCCCATTACCGTTACAAAGTTTCAGATAATCACTGACGCTGAAGTCAATTACAAACAATTCGGTGATTTGCGTCCGTTTACGGGACAGCTGGAGTTACTACATCAACCGAGAGACTTCCATCAAGTACTTCAGTAAAGTACGCATTTTAAATCATTTAAACCCTGACCAAAAAGAAAACCAAAAGACAAAACTCACACACGGCGCAGTTGAACGCCATTAGCATACAGCTCAGAAAAAAAGATTACCTAATCTTTCAAGGTACATATGTAATTATTTATTTAAAAGAGCAAAACAATTAATTTTCATTCTGATTCACGAACTTCAAACTCCGTCTTTTAATTCTCCGTTGATACTTTTCCCTGACAGCAAAAACTCCGCGGAGAGACGCTGAGGCTCTCCTTCACACTTCACAAGCTTGAAACAAATGAACACCTAGACAAATTTACTCATTACAGACACGTTACCTCAGTGACGAACTTAAAACGCCAAACTCTCACCTCCTCTTCAATAGAGACGTTGTTGTTTGGCTCGGAGTCAGACTTGATACTCATCTTGTGCGTAAACTTGAGACACCCAGAAGGACCGTCAGAAGTTTTGTGTTTTTCAGCGTCCTAAAGTGCGACTGGATGCGGAAGGCTATCCGTGCGGGATTCAGCAGAACTCGTGCGGGACACTGAGGTCGTGTCAGAAGTGCCAGGTGAGCTGAAGACACGAAGGTGACTCGGTGAAAAGAAGTGCAATGCGTGGTGGTGGGGGGGAAGAGAAAAAAAGAGAAATGGCGGTGCCACCTCACATTTACCTCGTTTTAAATGTTAAATTTCAAAGAAAGCAGAGCTCATGGGTAAAACCTGTTCCATAGTTGACCTGCTCGCCAATTAGGTCATCAAGTGAGATGGGGCAGGCTCGAGAGCGGCGTTGCAGCTGGTGGATAAGCCAACCCCTCCATTAGTGAATCATCGCCTTCATGGGAAAGTACGGACCAATTGGAACAGCTCCTTTTATTATTGGAGACATCTCGTATCAACTGTATCAGGAGGAGGGAGGGGAGTAAATAAATAAAAGAGAGAAATAGCACATTAATTCGTTTACTCAAGAGATATAAAAAACTTTGTAGAACTAACTTTAAAGTTACTTTATGAGTGGCAGTTGTGAAAGAGTCAGGGTGTAGCCTATACATCCTCTATTTGTTTGTTGAAAAACTGAGCTATTCTAAAAATAACCCTGACATTTGAGTGCATTTAATTATGGGAACATCTGTTTAAAAGGAAAGCTACTTGTCTTTAGACGCGGCGAGACACACACAATACAGGGAACGTCTATTAAAAATGGGCCTGTGCTGTAAAGCTCATAAACTTATGTTAGATTGTTTGCACCTTCAGCTGGTCTTCTGTCCCCTTTCCTGACATTGTGTTGTCGCACCAAGTAAAGGAGCTTGTTGAAGCCGGTGGGGTGTGGTGGGGGTTGAGATTTTTATTTTTTTTTGTAGCGATTGACCTAGTGTTGTTTTGTACAATCTGTCTAAATATAGACATATTCTTTCGTGCCAGGCCTCTCTAATTCCATTGTACATAAGGGAACTATGAACTATTTATAAATCCTACAGATGTTTATACACAGACTTGCAGTTTGTTTGAGGGCCTGTCTTATGGTGGCTGCTTAATTCGGTTACAAGCTCCAAACTGGATGCGTTTAATGCTTTAATGTACTAACAAATAGTTAGGAAAAACATTTGCCAACAACATCAAATGAAAGGCTGACCGCCCTGATGTCAGTTTTTCCATTAACACTCATTCTAATAGTAACCTATGCCTCTTGTCTTGTTCTCAAGGGTTTAAAAATAAGTCAAACAGAGCACAGAGGTACACATAGCCAAAGATGATTATACAGTAGACAGACTGATAGACGTATCAGTGCCAGGCTCTTAAAGGATGACAAGTGTACAGATTGGCTGAGTGCAGACATGCCATAGCCAGAAGGGTGCTGGCATTCGTCTGACACGTTACACCGCAAAGTGACATTCAGACCAATGGTTTTAAAAATCTTTCATCTCCTTCTAGTGCTTTATAAATCTTAGAAACACAACAAAGGATCATAAAAGCGACCCTGCGAATTCTCTGCGTTTTGTTAATCGACATCCCATTTCGTGTCATCTCCTTGTTAGTGGGGAGCTCCTCAACACAAAGCCTGTACAGTGGGGCCAGAATGCTGTTGATGAGGCCTTCATGTTTTATTGGAGAAGAGCAGGCCCATTGTCCCAAAAGCCACCTCAATCCACACTCCTCCTCCTTACGCCTCACTGGCTCCGTCCCATCGCATCAGAGTCATAGAGCTCCACAGCACTTAGCTTGTGTTCCCTGTGTCCTCTGTGCCTCACTGCGTATCCAACATTTACTCCCGCGCTCCTTCTTTCAGCTCAGAAGAGACGTTCAGGTCTGAACAAGGAAAAATATTCCTTTTGGAAAGGATTAATCACTTAAGACGATCATAAGTGGTGACATTATTGAGAGTTTTTTTAGTCTTTGATTCATGCTGTGACCCTAGTGATGCATCCAGTTTAATAGGCCACATGTAATTTTTTTGCTTTTTTCAGCAGGATTGCACTGATGTAAAGGCTGGAATGCATAACACAACTCATTTTTTTTTTTGCCCTAATTTACAGTCTGTGCATGTCACCAGTTGCCAAAAGTAATGAGCCCAAATACATCTATTTTTTTTAGCTCTAAAACATGTTTGCCATTTTAAGACAATTGTAGAACACATGCTTCTCTGAGCAACGGTTCTCCATGAGTTTGTTGTATTCGGAATGACTTTACCAGAGTCGACAAGTGTTTTAAAATCTGTTACAAATTTAAAAGTTTTATAGTGTATTCCAGTCTTAAGGGGATTTCTCCATCAGACTGAAATACTAACTCTTTCACTAAATAGCAGCACGCACAGACAATGGTGAACGTATCTCTTTATTGCTTGATAGCACTATACCCAACTGGGATGTGAACTGCTCTCAGTCTCAATAAAACTTCCCGCTCGGCCATTTTAGACACTAAACGCCTAAAACACAAAGTCACCACAGTTCATCGCCTCATGGTCAGGGACATTTTTGCCACTATAAAAACAAACCATTGGCGTAGAATCTCTGGAATCATTGTTGATGCAGAGCAGGATAAAACAAACAAAAACAGAATCATGGTAAGTGCTGCATGCATCAATACAGTCTGTTTCCTGTTTACTTCTTGATGGCCTCTTTTGCTTCTTGAAGCAATGAGACCTTATGACCGAAGGATATTATTATGCCCTTTAGCTTTCTCTTGCATCTGTATTCTCTTGGACTGCCAAGTCAGAGTTGACAAAAGCTCTTGTGTTAATCTGTCATTTCCTCTATCAGATGCCATCTGTTATATTATCTTATATTAAAGACAACTCTGAAGACACCCACAAATGATAACTAATGTTTTTGTTACTTCCAAGCCGTTAGAATATATTTTAATATATTCTCACATATTAGTTAAAGTTTTCCTATATCTTCTTGATTAAAAAGCTATTTATTTTATGTCCTCCCTCATATTTTCACTAGTGATCCCATGTTTCCTGTTTAAATTTGGAAAATGCACATAAAAGGTTATGCTGTTATAATAAAGGGCAACACATTCCCAGAGAGACAAATTGGGATCTGATACCACGGAACTTACATAAACATTCCATGCGTTTAGGAAATACAATCCCAGCCAAACTCTTTGTTAAATAAGGAACATCTCATGAAAACCATGTATAATGTAAAAAACAAGAACTGAAATAGTGAATACTCTGGAAACTGGACGGGAACATCCAAATTTGGCTCTGTTCCTTGTGCCTAGACTGACTGCCAAACAGAACAAATTACAACAAACTCCCAATGAGGCTCTTCAGTGCTCCATCTCAAATAATTGGGCTCAGCTCATAATGAGAGAAGCAAACGTGAGCTACTGTGTATTCAGACAAATGACAATTTGAATGAACTGAGGCTGTCCAATGTTAAAATACTGGGTGATAATCTTAAATACTAATAAAAGATGATAGTTCTTAGAATTATTATTTGAATTAGAAGGCAAGATAAAGACAATTTTAGGATGCAGGAATAACAACTTTGACCATAAGGGTTTTGGAAGTGTGCTCAAAATATTTTAATATATTTATATTTTTCTAATATTTAATAAATTTTAGGTGATATATAGACAACATTATTGTATAGATTTTAGTCAGGGAAGATGCCATTTGAATTTTACAGGGATGAAAACAAGGCTGTGATGGAGAGGCTTGATGTCTTTTCAATATATAATACTCAAAATCAAATCAGTTTTATGCAGTTTTTGTCTGCTGAAAGATTTTTATTTATTTATTTTTAAAGACGTTTCATCATCATAACAGCTTGTTGTTTAACTACTACTACAATCCATTGAAAATACTGTACTTCTGTCTTTCACAGAATCGCAGAAAGTTCAATATGGGGCTACCCTAACATGTGCACTAGTGTGCAAATTAAAGTCAAGGGTGTTATAGTCTGAGTGCACAAATTAAAGTTTTTATAGCAACAAACTTCTGGTACCCACTTTTCTAGTGGCGCAAGCAGAACTTCATATAGCCATTTTAAACCTCTCACGCAGCATAGACTGCAAAGTAGAACTACAGAAACACAGAAAAACCAGTCAAGAGGAACTGATCTCATCAAATATTAAACAGAAGTCGGGGGAGTGATTCAGTGATGCATGGGACTGTTAAGGGCTGGATAAGGGGCGTGCGTGATGGAGATAAAGTGGGCCAATGCATATGTTAAGATTTACCTTCTCAATACGAGATATGACAGCAATAGTGAAGGTTTTGAAAATGAATATGGTCACAAATGTTTTGGTATTGACTCATCATTTGGTATTCCAGAAATGGGAACATGTTGTGAAGATTTCCTTTAATAGATTGATATTGCACATATTCTCTTGAAATTCTTTTAATATCTTCTCAACATCTGTCTACCGTATCTCAGTTTAATCAGTGTTTTTGTAGACAGTGAGGACAATCACATTTAAGTCAGACTTAAATACAGCAAGGGACTGGGCGTCACGCAGCTGTCCATCACATCTACTAAAGTCTGTCTCAGCCTAGAAAGATGAATATTTAATAATGACCCTCCCTCCTGTATGGGCCTGTCAGCTCCTGTTCTTTCCACAACTGCACAACACACTCTCTCTGGACTTACGAGGACAGTACAGTTTGCATTATTCAGACGCTCCACGCTTTGCACTTTCTGTCGCTTTAAAAAAACGGGGCCATATGGGATGATAAATAAAGCAGCCTAAATGTAACCATACATGTCCGAGATCAGAAATGTTCGTCTTGCTCTTTTGCCCGTACAGCTTTGAGACTTTGCGCTTGTACAAGACTCAGTGTTGACTCAGCCGCAGAGAGGAAAACTGCAAGTGGTAAAAGTTTTTCAAACACAACCTCGCTCACCCTTTGTTGTTTACATAATATGGGACGCAGTTATGCCCAGAGAAGTGGACACAGTGTGTGTGGAGTGGTAGGATTAAGAATGAGGAACAAAAGGCCTATTGACATCAAATGGTTGACAGGCCGCCAGGAGGACAGCTGCTTGCTCAGGTCAAGCAGTATCAATCAATTTGATAATAATAATAATAATAATAATTTTAAGTTAATATAAATGTCACAGAGAGTAAATGGAAACAAAATAGTTATTCTGTAATATTTTTATTTTAATCATCTAATTATTGCTTACACATGTGTTTCTATTAGGGTAAAATATGTTTTACCACAATAAGATGTTTAGTTTTAATTAATTGGTTAAAATTTTTATGTTTTTATTTGTTTTTACATTTTGGTAATTTGTAATTTTTAGTAGTTAAGCTAATTCAAAATGAGAAGTGAGTATAATAATAAAAAGCTATTATTATTACTACTAATTTGTCTATATATTTTTAGTTTAAGATACTAACTTTTCTTAGAATATTTAATTTTAATATGTTCCTTTTTTATAAGGTCTTGTTGAAAACAACAGTCAGAATTACTGTAATATTTTCATAAAATCTAATAATTTATATATTTAAAAACAGCTTTCAGATTATGATCTCTCCATTGGACATCTGTGCTTACATTTGTTTTGTTATAGAAATAAATATTTATTATTATTATTATTATGTCTATATTCTGTTTAATATAGTAACATTTATTGGAATTTCTTTTTATTTTATTTTATTTTAAACATTTATTTTATATTTATTTTTTTATTTTATTATTTTTTACATAAGGTCTTGATATTATTAATAACCAGTCAGAATTACTGTAATATTTTCATAAAATGTAATAATATGCTTTTTTGTTTTTAGAGTATGATCTCTCCAATGGTACATATGCATTTACATTTGCATCAATGAAAGAAAAAGCCCTGATTTTTCAACGTGGTAAATAAAAAAAAAATGTTATTGTTATTATTTTACTATACTGTTTTATATTATTTATATTCAAATATTTCATGTTTATTTCAATGTTGTTTTTGACATTTCTTTATACATTTTTGTGAATTTTTTTCTTAATTTACAATTTCTGAGTAAAAATGTAAAACTGTAAATTATACACTTTCTTTCAGTGCCTGTTAATGTAACAAAATCGACAGGGACAGAGCTTTTGACATGGGCATGCTAAATTCAGGCTCATCCGAAGTTTTGTATAACTTTTCCTTTTCAAATATGTGTAATGTATAGACATATACCCTCAATGGTGTCCCCAGTCTCTTCCTCGACAGGCAGTATTTGGCAGTGTTTAGAGGCTGGTGGGGGTAGGCGATGTCACCCGGCGGCTGATGTATACCACCTGCCTTGGCCTCAGCCTGACCCTCTGCCACCCCCACAGCAGAGGCATTCCACAACCTTCCAGAGTCATGTTTGTACTGAAGAAGATTAGACAACCCTCCCCTTAGACTGAGCTGCGCAAATGACCGGCCTCTGCTTCATGCCTCTTTATCTAATGAGCCCAGTCTGCACTGCCAAGAGCCTCTTTCTCACTGCCATACTAGCAGCAGGATCGTGTTATTGTATTGAGTCATTTTGTGAGGTCATATCATTTCGAAATATTAGACAGGGTTGTGTTCTTATACTGATATATGATATATAATCACCAAATTATTGGATTAATGTGTCTTAAGAGAAACTAAACCTACTCAGCAAACCTCCAGTAAACAAAGAAAACAAGCCCCCTTTTCGGCATCAATACCTCCCTACGCATCTCCAAACAATAATAATAAAAAACTCAAACTGCATATTTGCTGTTACTATGTTGATGAACTTCCATTTGGAGGATTCATTAAGATTCATTTTTGTGAAAGCAAACATGAAACCCCTCAACACAAGGACAACATTGGTATTATATTTTGTATAGCCTACATTTCTCTCTTTTTAAATACTAGCGTAGCACCAAATCCTGGGCCCTATGCACAAGCAATGGCCATGGGCCCCCGTAAGCTACCAACAACACCACTGAATACATCAATCTACTGATGCATTTACCCAAAATATTAGCATTTACATTAGTTAACAACATTTATTGTGATCTTAAAATAAAATTTCACTCCTCAGGGGCCCTCCCCCCACTTGGGGCCCTGGTAATCCCACTTTTCACCCAACTACGACACCCCTGCTTATATGCAGGATGATATGAAAATGACATTTTCTAAAGACAGTCTTCCTTCAGAAATACAGTGATATAAAAACACTCACGCCTCGGTGAGATTTTTAAACGTGCATTACGTGGTTGTAGCCGGCGGCAATAACCAGACTGATAAACAAACACAGACTGGAAGTTAACTTTGATCCAGGTGCTTGCGCCCGATGAAACCGTCTATAGAGCGTCAAAGACTTTTTCATGAATTTCGGTGTAAAAACCGATCGATTCTGATTGGTTGAGCCTTGTTTGAAGCTGTTTCAAAATACTCTACAAACATACTCCTTTGTTTATGTCTGTGTGTTGCTCGGCAACCTCTGTGTTCTACCACAACCGCTGGGACTATACGCTGTTATTGCTTTATTTTGCTTAACTTTACTGACAAAAGGTAAAGGCCACTGTGAAGCTATTTAAATAAGGCATATTTTAACTTCTGCCTTCATTTGGGATGTGTGCGTTATTTATATTTTCTTAATGTAAATATATATTTTATGTGTAGGCTTTTGAGGAGTTTTAGAGAGAGATCAATAAAAGTTAAGTTAACAATATATCATTCTTTTCAATTTTACTCTGGTAATTTTACAGATGAATTGAGACATTAAACTATGCCAGAATAATCACCAATTTACAGCATGAATGTCATCAGGAAATGCAATTCAAACATGAAACAACCTTAAAATGTCAAAGCACATAGACTCAATTCTGTTAGTACACACACAGTCACCAAAGCACTATAAAAATATTGATTTTCATAATTTACTGACACTGCTTGCAAAACAGATAGATAGATAGATAGATAGATAGATAGATAGATAGATAGATAGATAGATAGATAGATAGATAGATAATATTTATGTTATATTATGTTGAATATATAGATTATTCAATAGTGTTTTTTTTTCTTTTTACAAAATACCTGGACTGGATTTATTTGCACTATTTGCATTATTTGAGAGAGCAGCTATAAAGAATGAGTCATGAGGTGACAATGGAGGACACTAGGATTGAGATACTGTAAAATATTAGGATTATTGCTTCATCTAGTGGTGATGTTATGACATAACAAGGGACTAAGACTGGCTATCGTAGTTAAAGTGAATGGGAAATTATTCATTATAATTGCCTTTAATCGCAATCGTTCTGTAGACGTTAAAATAAATATGATTGTGTAAATATAAGTATGTATTTTTAATACAAAATGACTCTCCAATATATAATTATATATATTTTTTGTTATTATATATATAAGAGGAACAAGGAGGGGGAAATCACAGTTTCCTCCTCCAATCAGTAAATGAACTTGGGGACTGGAGCAAAACAAGATGTATAACCTCCTGAATTGATGATGAAGCAGCACTTGATCCACTGGAGAGGGCGCGCGCGAGGAAGCAGCATCATAACGTCTATTTAAACCCGAGACTAGTCAGGATAACTCACCCGAATCCATTACATAGAGAAGAAATGATCAACACCCAAGCAAGGTAAGTAATAGTTGCGTCTTTTTCTTTCTTTCCCTTAGGTCAGTTCTCGAGCATATCAGCTCAAAGATATTCCATAAATTGTTTAGTGTTTATAGAAACCGTCAGTGCTGGATAAGACTCGATTATTGTCTCTTAATACCTTTTATTTTATTTGTATTTTTATTGCATTAAAATGTAATTTGTGCACTAAGTCTAACTGAAATGCATCGATGTTCTGCAGAAGAACTGCTACCTGTAAAAATGCTACAGAAAAACTGTATCTGGTATTCAGATGAATAATACGCGATGATTCTTATCTGCTTTACAGTGTCTGTAAATCAAACAGCTGGTATCATTTGCTATCGCCTAGGAACTGTTTAAGACTCAGTGTTCCATATTTAAAGTCGTGGCTCGTGACGGTGTAGAGTACATTATGTTCTTACATCATCAGTAGTTCATGTCCCGGACCGCACGTTTGTCCTATCAGACATTTTCTCTACCATCATGGTGTGAGGTTTTGACGTTTATTTTCTGTATTTTTTATTTTTGAAGTTTGTAATGCAGCACTGTTCCTCCGGTGTCAAACAGTTACACGATTATTAGACAAGCGCGCATCCTAGAGGGACGTTACGCAATACTTGAGCTCGGTGCGCGGCCAATAAATAAACATAAAAAATAAATTTCATTAAAAGCTGATAGAACCAATTTATATATTGCAAATCCATATTACTCATGAAAATGTATTTTAGCAATAAAAATGAATTTTAACGATCATTTAGACGAGGTGTGGGGATCAGGTTATCTAGATTTAGAGTACCAAATGTAACCTACCTGTAGCCTAAGGTAAGGGTTGGAAAAAAGGGTTTGGGTCTACAAAATCTAGCATGCAATGTTCGTGTGAAGGTTAGGTTCAGGTGTAAGGTATAGTAAAATATCCTAAGGTTAGTACTGATAAATCTGTAAATGTGTAATTTAACACGCATTGTAAATGCACTTTTAGTATCAACACTAGGTGAATAGGGTAAAAACTAATAAATAGAAAAAAACTATTGTTTTATATAAATATGCAAATGAGTAATTATGTGTATTGAAGGCTAATTATTGTAATTGAAATCTATTTACACAAATAGATAGTGCTATAAAAGAAACACTCAACAGTGTCTCTTGGATCTTTTCTTTCAACAAAACACTAACAACTTGACAGGTGAATGAAAAAACATTGTTTTTGTACAGTGTTTTCCCTTAAGACTATTATTAAATCAAATATATGCCATATTGGCCTTTAGGATTATGCCATATGGAGCTAAATGAGAGTTTGTGTCAAACTGGCCATATCTTATGTCTTGTTTGTATAACATGAATTACTCAGGTGACAAACTCAAAGTTCAAAGTTCAGTCTTGTGTCTGTGCAGAGCTGTACTCGTGGATTCGGCCTGTGTGCTCCGCTGGGTCAGGCAGCAGGCTCCAGGGCCTCAGTGGTGCTCCTGATGCCCCTCACCCACAGAGGATGAACACAGCTGGGCAAAGCACGAGCAGGGATCTGACTCAAGATGTGCTTCTTTATAAGGTGAGGCCGTCACATCCTCACGATGGAAATGCTTATTTACTAAAGCAACATATACAAATATCTTCAGTGGTCCAAACTATAAACAGCTACTTCTGTGTAGGTTCATGAGAGGAATGTGACTTTATTTAAGCACAGATGAGTGTAAAGTCATTTCATGAATTTTTATGTCATCCTTTCATGCAGGATGGGAAGTTAACGGTGAAACAGCAGGTTACCTCACTGGACAGCAAATCATCTGTTCTGCTTTTTCAGTATCAGCTAAGTGAGCAGTTGTCTTGGAGTATGCAAACTGTGCTTTCTGGCCGTAGCCTCTTTGTTGGTTTACCAAACGGGGAACTTCTCAAAGGCACCAAAGAAGGGTAAGCGATAAGCAATTAGCATGGGCTGAACTATAAGACCTATGTTAGCGTTGTGAATGGAACACTAAGCCCCACTGCTCACAATGCTGTCACATTAGGTTATACATTTTTCAAAACCTTCTAATCCTGGCCTAAAAGGTCTTGCCACTTTCTGCACTCTCACTGTATGCAAAAAGGGACAGCTTCTTCATATCCAAACATATTTATTGATACAAGCGGACGTGTCAGCATTTGACAGTTGACTCATATTACTAAGATTGGAAGAAAGTGCAATGCACAATATGGTGTAATAGGTTTTACTTTCTAAATAAAATCACCAATTGCATCACTGCAGGATCAATAGAGGCTCCAGTTCCCATAGAAACAGTCAGTGTCCTGAGGCTGGACCAAACTGAAATATACACTTTATAACAGCAAAAGAAACTACGTTTATTGGAGAGTTTGTCAAGTTTTATTCCCCATTGGAAATAGGAGTTAGTCTTGCATGTGCAAAATAACCAGGAGGCATTGCAAATATAGTGTCAGATTGAACTGACTTTCCTTAAAAGGGAATTAGTGAGCATGTTTTCATTATTCTTCTTAATCCTGAAGGCTCACTGCTGTTTTGGAGTTTGCAGAGGAGAAGCTGAAGATCAATCATGTATTTGTGTGGTTCTTGAAGAACAGGCCTGATAAATGTAAGTTCAGGATGAGTGGTTTTGATTTGCTGGAAATGTTGGGTTGGGTCTTACAATTACAAAGAACCACATTATATTACAACTTTTTAATTATTGAAGGTGCCATAGAATGGACAACTGAATTTACCTTGGCATGGTTGAATAATAAGAGTTCAGTACATGGACATAACATACTGTGAGTCTCAAAAACACCATCGTTTCCTAGTTCTTATATAAATCAAGTGTTTGCAAAAGACGACTGAAAAACGGTCAAATTCCAACACAACACAGACTGTTACGTAA